>CM040755.1:35005339-35512255 GCA_022829145.1 Albula goreensis
TTGCCTCAGCCACGTCTGGGACAATCTGACCAACAATAGTCTTCCCAACACGGTAGCTGAAGGCAATTGTTCTGAAGGAATCCCCAGTTGTGAAGAATCTGGATGTGTAAAATAAATATTTCCAATAAAATCAGTCTGAGAGAGAGGATGTCTGATCATTAAACCATTTTCAAGAACAACAATTATTACAATGGATTACTACTATAATTAATGTAATTGAATCATAAGAGGAATAATAATATCATTATAATTATTAACTAACAAAAATAACTTCATGAATATTAATTCTTATGCATTTCTTATGTTTTAGCTCTCGACAATTAATTCTCAATGGTTGTTTTTTCTTAGTTTTGCTATGTTTAATGAATTGCCTTTTTCTGTATTTAACTAATAATTTCAGAACATTATATTCGCTGTCTGTTTTTTCTTCTTTCAGGGAGTTCAGGGGGAAAGAACTTTTCACTGAACGTTGTGGCTGTACTGACGAGTATTTACCAAGTAAGCTTGGCTTTTGTTTTGAAATTATTGTAGTTACCATGAACTAAGATGTGACATGGTATATGTAACATTACACAGTAATACATTCAAGTAATTATACATGAATATGTTATGCACCACAGAAAAATGGCAAGTCGTTTGGTCGCGCCAATTGCCTCCCGATAGCTCGTGTTCATCCTTGCAATCCGGGGCCCCACTCGAGATAGCAGCTCATCAAAACTTTCTCTTACTCAAAATTGGGTGAACCCAAACACTTCACAGGTGGGATTTCAACACATACATTGCAGCAACAGTGCTATGGCCTTCTTCTGGTTGTCCATGTTCATGAATAAAAAAATGGCACCTCCTGAATGATGTCTGTTCTAGAGGACATGCCCACAAGTGTCGGGCAGTGGCTGGCAGCAGTGGCTGGCAGCAGAGGCACCAAGCGTCTTCGACGCTGCCTGTGTGTCTTGACCGTCACAGGTTGTTTGCAATCATGTGACTATTTTGATGCGCGAAATTCAGATGGAGGACAGAGAGTGAAAAATCTGTATACTGCGAGAACTGGAAAATGAAATAAGCGAATACATGAAAGGGTTGTGTGGAAGAGAAAAGCCGCTCCAACCTGGGCCAAACGGCTGGGGGTCCTCGCCACACTTTAATGTTCCTCTGATCTTCACAACTTCTTATTATAACAAAAACAAAATCTACTGAGTCTGATGCAAAATGGTTTATTGTATATTATCCGGAGATATTCCACAATAAGCCGGGCTGGTCTGCGCAGAACAGCAAAAGGTCACCTAGGCAACCCACCATTCATTCTGAGGGTTCCACAGCCCCTCATCCTCCATTTTTTCCTTATCTAAGGCCTTCCCCTGCTCATCTAAGGCCTGCCCCAGGAGGGGCAGCTTAGGTCCTCCTTCTTGTATTTTTGTTAAATTTTGTTAAGTTTAGACACCAATATTTATTGCTAATGCTATAAAACATTCGGCCACCTAGTGTGTCTGGCAGTAAATTTCATCCAAGACAGGCTGACCCTTGGTGTGTCTGTTAGGTTATTACATCCAGGTTGGGTTGGCTTCACTATTTCTTATGACTGTATTTTACTAGTAGTACATCTGCCTGTGTTATGTTAGTTCAAAGGTAGGCCTGATCTTACAAATTATACTTCTACATTCCCCCTTTGAGACTACTAAGTCTCATACAATAATTCAATGCCCTTGTCCACAAGTTCTTTTATATGCAATCATATTTAATCAGTTAGTCCCCAGTGACCCATTGCTACATTATCAAATCAACAGGCCCCCTAAATGGACTTCCCATTGCTTACCTGATGCCATTAGTAAACCATTTTACTCAACAGTCTCGCTATCTAGGGCTCCCTCCTGATGTTTGGGACTCGGGGTCTCTGTCTTCTCTGCTTGCCCCCTTGTTTTCACTTTTTTGTCATGTGGCCTCCCCATCTCCACATGAGCCTCTTTGCATCATTGATCAGCTTTTATAGCGTTTCTCCCCGGCCCCTATCACTCAAGAGCCCCAGCTTAGCCCTCCACTGGGTAAAACATGGCATTTAATACACAATGGGTTCACTGTTGACTAGCTTCATTCACAATCACAGTATGCTAAGCAAGATCACATTATTAAGACCAGCCACGGCACAGGTTACAGTTTGTTATGGTCATACACATGAATATTTTTTGTTTACAGATCATATTTCAATGTTCTAACTTTAATTACAACTTAAAGTATTACTTTCCTGATGTTTAATCAATTTCTATTAAGAATATGGTTTTTCATGATTATAATAACATATAGCATAATGATATAATTTATGCATGAGCAAGCAAGCAGATAAATGTCTTCTCCTCTTCCATGGCTTGATGTTGAATCGTTGGACCATTGGACAGAGGAGAGGTTACTAGCACTTCACTCAGCCGTTGCTGGTCATAATTCTTCTCTGGCAGAGGTGTGTGAAATAGCTATGTGTGAGCATTTAACTATCTGCCATAGGTAAGAGAGCACTTTGGCTCCTGAAAATGTTATCTCCTCCTTCATGTATGTGTTTTGTCAGTGTATGTAAACGATGATGCTCTCTCAAGGATCACTAAGGTGGAGTCCTTCCAAAAATTCAGGGTCATTGAGGATCTCTTGGAAATAAGGACTTATTCTTTCATGACAGGCCCATCCAGCTCCTGGTTTTATACCCCATTCACAGTCTGGATTACCAAATGGGCAGGTTAATGGGCCCCCCTTCCGATTACATAATAGCCTTCCATCACTTATGTATCTGTTATAAGCATACTGTGTGTTGAGTTGTGGATTTCTTTTAAAATGCCAGACATGCAGAGGCTCTGCTTCACTCTTTTCCCACCATGCTTCATTTCTAGTGCCACTTTCCCATTCTATGTTAACAGGAAACTGCCCGACGCTGTGCCTATCATTTTCTTTATTAGAGACTGAATCAGAGGAATCGCACAACATGTGACAAACATCAACATTACTAATACTACCCCAATAACTATTCCAATTTTGATCAGGGCTGCTCTCCATGAGGAGATAGTTAACCAGTCCCATCCTGACCACTCATATGCATTCCCCATTGTATTTTTAACATGCTCATTTTTCAAGTTCTCTAGGGCCTGCACTGCAGTTGTTATATTACCTCTGGGTCCTGTGTGCATAGGTATGACCGTGCAGCATTCTTCCCCGATACGCTCACACACCCCCTGTTCCTCTGCTAATAGTGTATCAAGAATTAACCTGTTTTGCAGCATCATGAGGGAGGTGGCATGCAACTGTTCTTTTTCTCCTTCCAACGCTTGTACCATATGGTTAATAAACCTCTGCTGATTATACCATAAGTAGTTTATCCACCGTGAATTTCTTGCAGTTGTAAATCCCATACCTCCTATGTAAGAGTGTCCAGCACCTGACTTCCGTGAATCATGTCCTCTGAAATTGCTTGGTGCTCCTTTGGCACTCCATTAGGCTCAAGCCATTTTGAAATCCATATATCTTTATCTTCTCTCCACTTCCCAACATCTCCCTTTACCCTGATTTGCAGATCAGGATCATCGAAACTTATCACAGTCATTCGTCTTGCTAACATGGCAGGTGCACATATGCCTGTCCACTGTCTTTCCAGAGCAGTTTTTATTTCAGTATTTTTACCACAATACCAATAGATGTCTGCTACTGGACTAGTCCTTCTGACAGATCTGGTATGGGGATGGCGGACTGTATTCGTGTGCCATTCTTGTCTTTGCGGCCACTGGTGTACCCCCAATTTGGGACTACCTCCTTACATCTGATTGGAGCCTGTTCTGTTGTAGAGCATGCCACATGACCCACTGTGTCCCATTTTTGGCAACTGATCCATGGGTCGGACGCCTGATCTCCAAATCCCCTTAAATGCATGTCTATTACGTTTTCTAACGTAGCATTTCTAACCACACAAAATGGAAACTGAATATTCTCAGGCACTGCCACCACAGGTGGCAGTCCTATACCATCTACCTCCCCTGAACGATCCTATCCCAGCAGTGTTCCCAGTCATATTGTCGTGGACCCCATTTAGTCATAACATATCCTGTTCTGCTTCCCGTTTCTGTAGATGGCATATACTCACCCCCACCCTGCGGCCATGACATCTTATATACTTTCCCTGAAGGGTCTCCCATTTTATGGCGAGTAATACTGGTAGCCATGTGATATAATAGGCACTGTAAATAGCACATTTTACCTGGCTCTCTGCTATTTCCTGTGTCAACACATCCCTTCTGCGAGAAGTGGGGGTCTCACCTGGGGAACTTTTCCTGCATTGGTATTATAACATGTTATGCACGTCTCTTCTGTTACCTGTTGAGCAGAAAACTGCATCCATTTATAAAACATATTTGTCTGTACCTGTGTTGTCCATCGCCTTCCCAAAGTCACCAGGTGGTGACCTTGTTTGTCCCCTGTTGCTTTTTCTCTTTCCCTGTGATCATTTAACGGAGCATCTTGTGCTGGGCTTATCTCTGACATCAGCAATATCACCAGACCCCATAGCTTTGCCTTTGAACCCCATACTCTACCCTCCATGCTTTCTTACCATCCTCTTACCTGTCCCTCTAAGGTTCTGCCTCCTCATCTCCTCAACTATCTATGGCCTTTGCTATTTCAGCAGCACTCTCACCCCTAGAGACTCCCGCTTATTCCTGCTCCTCTGTGGTTACCTGTAAATCAGTTCTTACCTCCTCCTGCGTTCGTCCTGGCTCTTGTGCCCTACAGCAGTGATTGAGATGAAACCATACAGTTTTACCTTGCACCTTGACTGCTGTTGGCGTTGTCAACACCACCTTGTAAGGTCCCTCACGCCTTGGCTCGTTCCACTTCCTCTTGAACACCGTGACGTACACCCAATCCCCTGGTGTCACCTTTTGTAGATCTTCAGGAATCTCATCAGCTCTGCCTACAGTGGCGCCTTTCACCTGTTGAAAAATAGCTCTATGTATTGCTGTTAGGTGTTGCACATAACTTGACAATTCTTTTTCAAGCTGCTCAAGAGGAGGTCCATTATATGGGCTTCTTAGGTAGGGCATTGGCATGGGCCTCCCTGTGAACATCTCATAAGGGGTCAGGTGTGTATTCCTGTTCGTTTGCATCCGCATACTCATCAGCGCTAATGGTAATGCATCGACCCAATTAATGCTTCCATCAGCACAGATCTTTCCCAATTTCCCTTTCAAAATGCCATTGTATCTCTCCACCTGCCCTTGTGATTGCAGATGATACACACACCCAAATCTTCTTCTTATTCCCAACATTTTAGTGATAGCTGCTGTCAGTTTGGCCACAAAGTGCTGTCCATTGTCTGAACTAATTTTATCTGGAATTCCAAACCTAGGAAACACTTCTCTACACAAAAACTTTTGCTGCTGATTTGGCATCCTGTGCTTTTGTGGGTGTGGCCTCTACCCATCTGCTGAATCTATCCACCATCACTAGCATGTACCTCTTTCCCTGTATTACCTTGAGGTGCATATCGACATTATCTATCATGCAGTGGCGGTCGGTGAGTTGGAAAAAGGGGAAGCACAAACCTCTCCTTTAAATCTATAATTAATTTCAACTGGTTCCCAATCCGCCTTGATTAACAATAAACCTAGCGATTCACAGAATAATTAACACCAATAGTGTAAATAGAGTAAATGATTACCAGTGTCATTTTGTGATAGTATTATTTCTCTTGACCGAACTGTGTAAAATTTGTAAAAACCAATACGCAATTGTACTTCTTCGCTCTCTCTCATTTGACATGAACGTCAGGGATTGTTCATGTCAAATGCGTTTGTCTGATTTGCAAGATTCTGCTGTTTAAATGCTCGAGAAACACCGTGGATTGTCTGAAGCTTGTGTACTGCAGCGAAAGCTTAAATTGTCTAACAAGGATGGAAATCATCTGAATACGCATTAAAAAAAACTAATACCTTAATGTGTTTTACATTGTAGCTTTCTTGTGTTCAAATTTATAAAATGGAAGTTTAGGTATTGAAATCAATCTCAACTTCTGAGAATACACCTTTAGATTACAAAAAACAGGATCTTTTATCTGTATAATGCATCTGGATTGAGTGCAATGCACAATAAAGTTTAGCACACAGGCCTCAACTAGTTTGCGAAAAAAACAGCAACTCCATCACAAAACGTAATTGATGATCATTTACTCTGACGGAACTGGTTGCTTCCATATCGTCCCATAAACATGACAAACACCATATGCATAGGCTGAGTCAGTGTACACATTAGCACGCTGCTCAGCAGCTAACTGACAGGCAGCTGTTAAGGCTTTAATCTCTGCCAGCTGAGCAGAACATGGCTGTGCTAATGGTGTCATTTGTATTTGTAAAAAGGTGTTCCCATCTGCACTTAACTGTACTATGCCATAACCAGCATGATTGCCTTTTTCATCTCGAAAGCACGATCCATCCACAAACAATGTCAGATCAGCATCAATTGGTTGGTTATGTAAGTCTTCTCGAGCCTTCAAAAAGGTTTCTGTCTGCTGAATACATTCATGAGGAGTGCCATCCAATGGCGTGACCATTCTAGTAGCTGGATTAACTGTATTGCACCGCTGAATGCTGATTTCAGGAGCTGAAAGAATTACCTCGTAGCCTGTTTTTCTTGCCTGTGTTAAAACAAATCGTGGGCTTGTCAATAATGCATGCAACTGATGAGATGTATACAATATCACTGGATGTCCCATCGTGACAGTTGAGGCCTTCTGGTAGGCAAATGCAGCAGCAGCTAACCCCTGATAGCAGGGTGGGAAACCCTGCTCTACAGTGTCTAATTTAGTGCTGTAATAGGCCAATGGCTGTTTTCCAGCAGGAGTGTCTTGCATTAGTACTGCGCTAGCAAAACCTGCACACTCAGCGACATATAAATGAAATGGTGCACTATAATCAGGATTCCCGAGTGCTGGGGCTGTTTGCATATATTGTTTCAGGGCCTGAAAAGCTTCTTCTGCTGTCTCTGTCCACTGCAATTGAGCTGCGCTGTTGCCTTGGCCTGCCGCTTTAATTAAGGCTCGTAAGGGTGTTGTAATGATTGCATAGTCACAGATCCATGGCCTACTGTAGCCTGCCATCCCTAGAAAGGAAAGCATTTGTCCTACTGTTTGAGGCTTAGGGGCTGCAGTAATAGCCTCCACTTGTGAGGGTGCAATTTGTCTCTTACTGCCACTTAACTGCCTTCCTAAATACTCTACAGTTGCTGACAAAATTGCAATTTGTCTCTACTGACCTTATGACCTCCTGTAGCTAATGCTATTAAAACAGCAAGTGAATCGGTTTCACACTGCTCTTTTGTAGGGCTGCAAAGTAACAAATCATCCATATATTGGATTAGGGTACTAGCGATATCCACGTGCTGTAGGTCTTGTGCTAACACCCTGTTAAATATTGAGGGGCTCTCACAATATCCTTGAGGTAGCCTAGTGTATGTATATTGTTGACCTTGATAAGTGAAAGCAAAAAGGTATTGCGAGGTAGGATGCACTGGAACACTGAAAAATGCTGAGCACAGATCGATCACTGTATACCACTGTGTGTTTGGTGGAATGTTAGACAATAATGTATGTGGATCAGGCACAATTGGCGTTTCAGCCTCAACAACAGAGTTTATGGCTCTCAAATCATGCACCAAACGATAATCCTGTGAGTGTGGCTTCCTGATAGGGAATATTGGTGTATTACATGGGCTTTGAGTTCTGACCAGTACTCCTGCGTGCAGTAATCCTTCAATTATGGGCTTGATTCCTTGTATTGCTTGTGGCTTAAGTGGATATTGTCTCTGATAGGGCAGCTGAACCCCCTGTCTTAATGTGATGCATACAGGCTGTGCAGACTTAACTCGTCCCACATCCGTCTTGTGTCTGGACCAAAGTTCCTCAGGTACTTGTTGCAGCAACGTTTCATGTTCTGCCGTAATGAGCATTTGTGTTGGCAATCTCTCATCCAATAAAATCTTTTCAGCTTTTACTTCATCACAAGCTCTCAGTGATATCCTGATGAAAACTTTGTCAGGTGATACATGAATGTATTTATTACTTGTTGGGACCCACTCTTGTACCTCCAGTGCAGCTTTAACCATGGGTCCTAACTCATGTGACTCATGTCCTTCCCTTATTAACAATGTTACATGTGGCACAGATTCCTTGATCTGAAACCATTGCTGTAATTGTGGCGGTAAGGTTACTGCAGATGCTGCCCCTTGAGGCCCAATATATATATCTTGACTGACAATATGATGATATTGCTGATTAAGCACATCTTTCCAACAGGTCTCATAATCTTTGTGGGCTTGTTGTTCATCAAACATGAAGAGTACAGTGTAGTGGCAATCGAGGCATTGTAACTCTGCCCAGTTGTGCTTGCACCAATGGCTTCCATTCGTTCCATAGATGTTGCAACATGGAAGTTTCAGGAGTCAGGCGAAGCCAGTAAGCCAAAGGTTGTAATAAATTGTCCTGTGGGGGAACTTGAGACATCATTCTGTCACATGTTTCTTCTGGAATGTCCACATAGAGGCCATCTTGTGTACACATTATTTTAGCTTTTAGTGGGCACAATATGTCTCTTCCTAACAGATTGACTGGTGTATACTCTGAGTAAAGCAAAGGTGCAACTATAGTTCGGTTTTCAATTCGCATTGGTACAGGCTGTGTGAGTGGAATTATCTGTGGTTTCCCAGAGAAGCCGATGGTCTTAACAAATGAACTAGAGAGGGGAAGGCCCAAGCCTACTTTTCCAATACATGAATATGTTGCACCTGTGTCCACCATGAATTGATATTCTTGCTGATTGATTATACTGATATGGTGGGCTCATCTTGTGGTTGGGCTGATACTATAGGTGACATTAATTCCCCCTCTGGCTTCTCAGGGCATCCCTAGTAATTTTCTGGGGGCCCCACCCCTGTTTGGTTGAATGGGGGCGACTCTGTCCATGGATTGATTGGGCAGCTGTCTTTACGATGTCCTGGCTGATTACATCCCCAGCAAAGTTCACCCATTGATTGCGATCGCCGATTAGGATTCGGGTACATTCGTCCATCGGAGCCCCTTCCTCTCCTTCTGAGTGGTACTCCACCTCCTGCTCCTATTCTGCCTCGTCCTCTTGGGATGTATGGGCCACTTTCTGGCTGAGTGATGTACACATTCACAGGTGGAGCTGGGGCTACTGCCATTGCTGCAGGGGCTACTGGTATCTTTCAGCAGGGATTGGCATTTGCGTTTGAATTACTTGTGTCTGAGGTGTTGCTACACCTGGCTGAGTGGCGACTGGAGCACTGGGTGTAACGGACTCAGTCAGTATCACTGGGGCCTGCACCTTGGCCTTTTCCTTCTTGGACTTGGACAGTTCTCCCAGCTGTAATTGTGCCAGTTTAGTAGTCAACTTCTTATTATTGTCTTCCTCCTCCTTTTTCTCCTTTCGATATCTTTCCACATGATGTATTATGTATTCTGTGAACTCTGACCATGGTTTTTTCATCAGGCCCACTTCCTCATCCAGGCGTTGTTGTACTGGCTGAGGCATGCTTTTCTTAACCATTGCTTTGAAGAGGGTTTCTGTGGCTATGTTTGAGTCCCATGGACATGACATTTCCTCCCTCCATCTCCGCTGGAAATTATGCAGAAACTTCTGAGGACTCTCCCCCTCCTTTAACTCTTCTCCTTCTAATTTTGAGAAATCCATCTTGTCTGGGTATTTTTTGCGAAAGTCCTTTCCACACATCATTTCTGACTCCGTTAAATCCCACATGGTCTATATCATTTCCTTTTGACGCACGAGCTAAGCCAGCCATGTCTAAGATGTCATTAGTTGCTTGTTTTCCAATCACATACATCAGCAGAGCCTTGACATCCCCTATCGCCAGCCTGTGGGATGCTGTGTTTTCTTCCACCGCAGTTATCCACTTGCTCGCTCCTTCTGTCAGGTCTGGCAGTCGTCCAACTAATCCCACCATGTCACAAAAGGCCAAAGGCACATAGTGGTCCTGTCGATTCTTAGTTATTATGGGATACATTGGTGTCATCCCACCCTCTGCTCCAACAACTGATGCTCCTTCTTCACTCAGACTATCCTCCTGAATGCTCTCATTTCTGACCTCTGAGGGCCTTTCTGTCTGCCACACTGGTTCACTAGACATTCCAGCCCTTTCCGTCTGATGTAATTTCCACTCTCCCGGTGCTTGACTTATGTCTCTCCGTGTTTGTTGTAATTCATGTAAACTCCTCTCAACATTCTCATGTCTTCGTTTAGCTGCCTGTTCATTTTCTATGTAAACTTCTCCATATATTGAACGTTTTGTTGTATCCATGTCAGGTTTCCAACTTATTCTTCTGGCCTTTGTTCTGCTTTCTGACTGCACCCTCCTTAGTTCTTCCTCTACTGCCCTCAACTCTTTTTCCATTTGTTGCTGTTTTTTGTACCACTCTTCACACTCTCTTCTGTCAGACCATATTTTCTTCTTACTACCGGGGTGCTGCATCCTCTGCCTCCTTCCTGTCTGTCTGGTGTTATCCTTTCCTCATCCCAGCTTTCGTCATCCTCTGAACTTCCATCAACCTCTGAGCCTTTTGGGGTGGAGGTGCACCTCTCTTTTCTTTTATTTAGATCCTCTCTTTTTCCTTTTCCTTTCATTATCTTTTTTAGCTCTGCTCGATCTCTCTCTTCCAGTGTACTCCCTTTCAGGTCCACTTGTGCATGGCACTTCAGCTTAGGATCCGTTTCTATTTTCGTTTCCCACGGTTTCAATGTTCTGGGTGTGTAGCCCATTTCTTCCAACTCTCTCCTTAGTGGACTGTATTCTGTGTCCTCCCCCCTTTCCTTCTGCCGTGGCTCAATTTCATTTGATGTTGTTTGCAGGAGATCTTCATCTTCTACCACCATTACTATCTGTCCTTGGGCTGGTGGGAATGTTACTATCCCTTTCATCTCCTTTTGGGCTTGCCTCCTGGTCAGCACATACTGACCTCCCTTAAGTAAATCATTGTTCCCAGGATATGGGGGTGGTTCTGACTTAGAGCCCAGAGATAAATCTGTTGGGGATTTCACCTTCTCACCCTCTGTTCCTTCTTTTCCTGATTTATCTTTCGTTGCATCTCTCAGTGTTCTCATTGTTTCTCTATACTGCGCCCCTTCATTCTTGAACCACGCCAATACCTCCAACTCCTTCTTTTTTTTCCCATGCGCTTATCAGTATCGTCCTTGGCTTTGTAGTGCTTGATAATTACTTCCATGTTCGCGCAGCATGTTTCATCGAATGTGCCATCCTTTGGCCACTGCTGATCTCCTGTAGTTATTTTGTTCCATTTTTTCATACATTTCTGAATCCATTTTCTGTGAGCTGGGTTGCGTTTGATCATTGTTCCCACGGGAGTATTTGGTCCCCACTCCATTGTGCTCTCACTCCTGTGCAGTTTTCCTGCGTGTGCTCCCATATATCCTTGTTTAACACTGTCTGTGTGTGACCTTGGATTTCTGGCTCCTCGTCCGTTTCTTTTGTTCTGATCAGCACAATTATTTTTTCCACTGTAACTCCTGTTTTGTATTTCGCGCCGTGTCCCCACGCTATAGTCAAAGTCTCTGAGGTATCCTGCGGGAGTCCTTTTAATATCAGCCCACTTGCCTGTTTCCCACCTGACTCTTCTAGGGCTGACCCAAACACATAATCTAGGGTTCAACAATTGTCTGTGTACTCCGTTAACAGCAAATCCTTCAGGTACTCTTATCACATTTGACAATGAAATAGTCACGTCCTCCTCTGGATGCTCACACAGGTATCCCAAAGGCCAATTTAATATTGTTACTGTCCATAAACTTTTCAACACTTGTATCCACGGTATGACAGGGAATTCTCCTGCACGTGCTTTAAATTCACCCACTTTGTAAGATCCCAAAGTTTTTTATTAATATCTTGTGTATCTTGATCCTGTTCCACTCCATCTGAGTCTATATAAGTACGTTCCAGCCAAAAGTGTGTCCGGATTCCTTGTGTTTCTATATCCCCCATCAATAATCACTCATCCATGTCAATGCTGCTAATCCATAGTAGTATAAGTGAAATAACTCATGAAACAAAAGTCTTTGTAGTCCTCTATTTGTCTTCTTATTATTGTTATTTCAATGTCCACTTTCCCCTCTGGGTGGGCATATATTTACCAACATTCCTCTGTCACTCTTAAATCAGTCTATGTGTATCTTTTCAACTCCTCCTTGGGCCACCAGATATACCATCCTATACTCCCCCACTGACCGTGATTATTGCCACAGTCTGGTTAAACTCACATGTCCTTCTCTTCCCTTTCCTTCATGCTATTGTCATACACCAGTTTCTATCTGGGTGCGTTTGCCTCCCTTGCACTGTCACTTCTAAATCCAATTTAAACTCACCTTAGTTCTGGTTGTTATTATATTTCTGTTAAACCTCTCTATTTCTTGTACTGTTATTTTCGTATTATGGCTCCAAACCTATGCTGACTCTCTTATCCCAAATGTTTTCTCCTTCGCCCACTCACTCAATAAACGCAGTACATACGATTAATTAAACAGAGAGGTGTAATCCCAAAACATAAACAGAGATTGAAACCAAGGTTCCTACATAGCCATTCAATTAATTCTGTTATCAACATATTGCTTCCTTACCAGAGTTTGTCAATAGCAATTAGATGATATGGGTCGTTTGTCTCAATAACTCATCATACAAAATCATCAAACTCAACTTCCTGAAATTCAGGACCTACAAACACATTTACACAAGTTAAATGCCTTTCAAGATACACTTCTGCTACCACGTTTATCAGCCAGTGAATAATCATATCCACAAAAACAGTTAATACATTTGCATTATTATAAACATAGTGAACACACTTATGTCTTCCATTACATACTAGACATCACCACAATTCTATGTACTCTTGCATTACGCATATCCTCCCATTCTTCCTCAGTTAGTACTCATGCACAACGTGGTCTCTCCGTTGCATAAATCCAGCTCTCAATGTCAGGGCCTCCAGTGAGGCTAGAACCATTAGCAGAAACAAGACTAATAAAATTCCTTTCAATGATTATGCCCGTAGCCTTTTCATTTACTATATGAACAAGCATTCTTTTCAAAACACAGTATATACATTTTTAGAAAGCAGAATATACAAGTTTGGACAGTAGTATATAATTTATGCAGTTTCAGCCATCAGGCTGAACTACCACCGCATTGTGTTAGGTGTGTCACTCTTCAAACTAATATAATGCCGTTTTATTTTCAACTATGCAGTTTTATCAAACAATCCCCAGCCAAATTAATTAAAAACAAAGGCCTTATTTTCAGCTGATTTTAGGATTTTTTCCAGATATCTTACTTAATAGTTTTACATAACTCCTCATTTTGTTGTTATGGTATTTATAATCTATTTATGTTTTAGTTATTTTATTTATTTAATTATTTATTTAGTTATTTTTAATGGCGCACCAGTGTACTTCATATCACTAAGGTTTACTTCATAACATCAACACAGTGGTAGCTTCTCTCTCACACACACTCTTATTTCTGCCGGCACACACACACACACACGCTGGCCAGTGCTGCTACCTCTAGCAGTCTTTCTCTCACTTCTGAGAGTTTACTCACTTCTGAGTGACCTGTCTCGTGCAGACCTTTCCCTGCTACACTTCTGTAATACAGGAAAAGCGGTATCCACAGGATTTAAAATAAAAAATTTTCACACACCACCGCAACAAACAATTTTGATACTCACACACAGACACAGGTCTTTTCAGGTAATGGAGAAGCCTTAATCCACGTAAGCAGCCTCTCACCGAGAGCTGCTGAGCTTACAACCCCCAGATCTCAACATTACTTCATTCTAAGCAGAAAAGTTCACAACATCTCATATGAACCTCAACAATTAGTAAAAGTAGTACATCAATGCAAGACAAATCAGACACACACTAAAAGCAAACGGACAAGAAGCCAACCCACAATCATCACGTACAACTACCGTTTCAGTTTCTTACACACATCACATACACATTCACACTTTTGCACCAGACTCTGACTACAAACTTTTAGGGTCTTTTGAGGAGAGGCTAAGTACTGCTTTGACCTGGGCAAAACTCACTATTCTCAGGTGCAGCTAGTATAACATTCAGCAGACTTCTATGAAAAAGGCTCTGCATACCCTTTTTTATAGTGGCCACTGTCACACCAAGAAGCAGTGATTCCGTCCAAGCGTCCAGTTTCCTCGAGCCTCTCCTGGCTGGCTCGCCAATAAATGTGAAGAGAAAACCCGCTCCAACCTGGGCCAAACGGCTGGGGGTCCTCGCCACACTTTAATGTTCCTCTGATCTTCACAACTTCTTATTATAACAAAAACAAAATCTACTGAGTCTGATGCAAAATGGTTTATTGTATATTATCCAGAGATATTCCACAATAAGCCGGGCTGGTCTGCGCAGAACAGCAAAAGGTCACCTAGGCAACCCACCATTCACTCTGAGGGTTCCACAGCCCCATCATCCATTTATTCTTTTCCTTATCTCTCAAGCCTGCCCCAGGAGGGGCAGCTTAGGTCCTCCTTCTGGTATTTTTGTTAACATTAGCTTAAGTGTAAACACCAATATTTATTGCTTTAAAATATTTAAGGCTATAAATCATTTGGCCACCTAGTGTGTCTGGCAGTAAATTTCATTCAAGACAGGCTGACCCTTAGTGTGTCTGTTAGGTCATTACATTCAGGTTGGGTTGGCTTTACTATTTGCCATGACTGTATTTTACTAGTAGTATCTCTGCCTGTGTTATGTTTGTTCAAGGTAGGCCTGATCTTACAAATTATAAGTCTACTAGCTAATATTCTCTACCTACTAGGTCAAGGGTTTTCACAATGTGAGGTGAGAGAGTGATAGGGGAGGCACGAAGACTGAGGACAATAAATAAATAAATATTTTTACCATGACACAATCTTGTCAGCATCATGATGGACTCGTGTAGGGTCATGAGGAGAAGCAAGACCAGCCTAGAGACCAGAATACGCACCACACACTGCCCAACACTACTGGACATAGATGGAGACAGCTGCCATCACATGCGTAATGCAGCAAAAAGATTTGCAAAGCCCCTCAACCACTTCTTTGAGCAACTTTTTTCAGATCTGCACATGGATCATCAGTGGTCTCCAGATCAGGTAAAAAAAGTGCATTTTGTCAAGTACACATCCGATTTTTTTTTTAATTTCATGAAGACACAGTCATTGTTGTTCCACAGATGAAAGGCAGTTTGTTTTTAACATAATGATCCAGTTAGTTTAAAGTTAGCTGAAAATATACATGTAAATGGTGAGTGTCACCGCCCCAAGTGCCGCCATTCCAAACCCCACCACCCACCCACCCTGCCCCCATGTCATTTACTCACTTTTTTTATTCCTTATCTGTTTGCATCCCTGCACATGCGCCGGTCATGGAACTGGGATTTGTGAGATAAAGGTAACAGTTATTTCCTCAGTATGGACATACGCTACCCATTTACCATTCATATTGCGACTCATGAATAACACAGTAGAGCAGGTATATCGGTGTAGTGACATGTGACTAATGGAACTGGGATTTGTGAGAAAGGTAACTTATTAATTACATAGGTTCAAATTAAACATTCTCATTAATGTTGTAAATACATAGAAACAGCACGTGGTGCATGCACATGAAAGAGGAATGAACAGGTCTTAGAGCTGCACATTTGATCAGGAGATGCCATGCAGAAGAGGTGACTTAATTTTCATTGTGAGCTCTCAGTGCCCACACCACACAAACAAGATGAGGTCAGTCTACACCTGTGTGCTGGAGACCAGGGCTTCTGTCTCATCAATGATGGGGACTGTTGGATTTCAGCCCATTCTACTCAATATTTTCGATATTCTATGTGAGGGCGAAATCCACGTGTTCTTTTAATGAAGCGATAGGAGAAGATATTTGGTCATTAATCGTTTGTTTATTAAGCAGTAAGTGGATAAAGCATACAGAGCTCTGGGTCGAGATCTTCCTGTCCCTGACAATCAACAGAGTGTGTCAGTTCATGAAGTCTGACTTGCTATATTTCCCTGACCCAGTATTTATAATGCAGAACATGGTATTGTTTCCTGGGGAGTTGCTTCCTTTCCAAGTGGCTCCTTCTAAGTGGCCCGTAAATCTGACTCCCTCCACTTACACTGCAGTTACCAGGCAGTTTCTTTTGTGAGATGCAGTGGCTACTATTTTATATTAAAGTTTAGATTACACTATCCTTTACACACAATCTTATTTTGCAAAAGTATCCTTATTGATTAACATAACACTTTGATTAATACATATTCTTCTTCGCCATTACCCTCTGTTGCCTAGATGTTGTTCCTTAGATTTTCCATATATCTACAGGACGTTGTGAAACTGGAGAGGTGCCATGCCTACTACTACCAAGTACAGGCTCAGCTCTGCATTGTGGGTGCTGATTATTGTGACTTTGTAGTGTGGAATAAAAATGACCTATTTGTAGAGTGATTTTGCCTGATGCGGAACTCTGGGACGTCATTCTCCAAGTTAAGGATTTCTTCAGGCACTGTGTTCTTCCTGAAGTGTGGGGACAGCAACTTACAAAGTGCAAACCAAATCATATTTAAAATGTTTATACAGATGTATATAAAAATATCTTAATATGTCATATATTTAGACTTCATTTGATGCGTCCAATACCAAGTTAAGGCATTATGAGGTAGTCATAGAGACGGGTGTGCTTAATTTTTCCACAAGAAAATTGCATTTATTTAAATATTACAAATCATTTCAAAATTTGATGTTTTCAGTCTTAACTATATCACTTGCAATACCGTGCAATTCAGGAAGAGTAGCTTCGCGTTGTTTGTAAAACAAATCTCCCGGTAGTTAGCTAGCTAGCTAGCTCTCACATAAAACAAAGACAAAAACACTGACAAAAATATTTACTAGGGGTGTTGATATCCCGATTTTAGCTAGCAATGTAGGTAGCAAAATGACTTCAGCTTTACCTTTCATGAAATGGTCACTGCATACACAAGCACTGTCGAGCTTTGCGCCACCAGACTTAAGATGGAGGCTTTTGAGCCATGTCTGCTGCTGTTTTGCTGTGAATTGTTTAAACTTCTCCCCTTTGTGCACCACTATTTTCGTGGCTCGACTATAGCCCTTGTTTTTTCCCGGTTTCATTGGTTAGAACAGCCGTAAACAGCGCAAACTATAGACACTGCTGCAGTTTTGGTACTTGATGACAACTTGCCTCAGAACCTGCCTCCATTTGCCTGCCCTCCATCTGGAAAATGTGCCAATTTGTGACATCACATGCATACCACCTATAATGGCACGCTTTAAGTTTTTACATTTTTGCTTACTTCTCCAAGTCACTCAGGCTGTGTTCCAAATGTTTATGTTACATCATGAGCAGAATGCGAGAAACTGACATTTGTATTTGTATTTGCCTCTCTATGGCACAACACTACCATATGTATTGGGAAAAATTCTGTTTATTGGAATCAATGGCATATAAAAGGAATATACAAGATATGTGACCTGCACTTGGATGGAGTGTTTATATCCTTTTCTGATCTTGTGCAAAAATATGATTTGGAAAGTAAAGGCAATTTGTGGAAGTACTTTTCGTACAAATTAGGGACTGTATCACTAGGGCCAATTCATTCAGGGCAAGAATCCAGTGATGGAATTTTCGTAATGACCTTGCATAGTACACAGGGCAGCTGTGTTTTATAAAACCTTTAACAGGTTACAAGAAGATTTGTGTAAAAATCTGAGGATCAGTTGGCAGACGGACCAAGGGTGTGACCTGAGCAATGAGGTGTGGTTAAAAATACTATCAAATACTGGGAAACATATATAGGAGGCTGGGGGGAAATGTACTCAGTATAAGTTAATACATAGGTTTTATTTTGCTCCTTCTGGGCTCCACAGGATGGGCTTGCTGGCCAATAACGTACGTTGGAAATGTCAGACAGAAACAGGAACATTTTTACATGCAAATTGGGAATGTGTACTTGTTTATACATTTTGGGGAAACGTACTAGAATACATAGGGAAGTGTTTGGGAGTGACACTATCTGTATCTTCAAGATTATGCTTATTGGTAGACCAAACAGAATTTCCCAATATATCAAAATATGACTTGGCAGTGATAAATGTTGGAGTTGTCACAGCTGCCCGAATGATCCTCGGATTATGAAAAATACATCCACTCCAGATCATAAAAAATGGATGGAATCTTTATTGGAAATAGTATCATATGAACACATTTTAGCTAGAATCAATGATGAAGGTGAGAACTTTTTTGCTCTCATGGGACCGATCTTTGGCTCATAGCATGGCTGGGACAATGTGATTATGTGATTGTGCTGCCATTATTGCGAAATGTTTATTTTGGTTGGTCTACATACATGCATTTAACATGGGCCTTTGGATGTCTTATAACTGAACGTAATAATACTGTCTGTTTGTGTATATTTTGACTTGAATAAATAAAAACTTTAATGAAAAAAGCTCCAGTCATCTCCCAAACTGCCAAACTCTCATCCTGGCTTCTCATATTTAAATGGTCATGCGTTTCCCTCATCCCCAATCTAAAATCTCTCACTATGTCATCAGTGCATATGGGAAATTAGTTCCTGCTGGCAAACTGCAAACAGAAAAAAACTGTCATTTCAGAAATGAGAGGTTGTGTGCGTGTTTGTATCTGTAAGAACTGTGCATGCCAGGTGTATGTTGCATATCTACAGTGCCTATCATAAGTATTCACCCCCTTGGATGTTTTACCCTTTTATTGCTTTCATAAATCAATCATAGTCAATAAAATTTGGCTTTTTTCACACAAAAATTTATTGGAAAAAACTCTTTAATGTCAAAATGAAAACAGAGTTCTACAAAGTAATGTCAATGAAACAAAAATATATAAAGAAATATAATTGTTTGCATAAATATTCACCCCCTTTTAAATTTAATGGGCAAATTCAGTAGAGGTCCATCCAATTGGTGCCAATAGTCTCACAATTAGTGAATTGAAGATAACCTGAGTGATGTGGGTGTGTCTCATGTGATTGAGGTATAAAACACCTGTGTCTGGAGGGTCCAGAGACTGGTTGATCAGTATTCCTGGCTACCATAACACCATAAAGACAGAAGAACACTCCAAGCAACTCAGGGAAAGGGTTATTGAAAAGTACAATTCAGGGGATGGATACCAAAAAATTCCCAAGGCATTGAACATCCCCGGAGTTCAGTGAAATCAATCATCAAGAAATGGAAGGAATATGGCACATGTGTGAATCTGCCTAGATCAGGCCGCCCTCGTAAACTGAGTGACCGTGCACGTAGGAAACTAGTGAGAGAAGCCACCAAGACCCCTACGACTACTCTGAAGGAGTTACAAGCTTCAGCTGCTGAGATGGGAGAGACTGTGCATACAGCAACTGCTGCCCGGGTTCTTCACTGGTCAAAGTTTTATGGGAGAGTGGCAATTAGAAAGCCACTGTTGAAGAAAATTCATATTAGATCTCGAGTAGAGTTTGCCAAAGGCATGTGGAAGACTCCATGGTCAAGTGGAAGAAGATTCTTTGGTCTGATGAGACCAAAATTGAGTTTTTGGCCATCAGACAAGACATTATGTTTGGCAGAGAACAAACACTGCACATCACCAAAAACACACCATCCCCACTGTGAAGCATGGTGGTGGCAGCATCATGCTGTGGGGATGTTTCTCAGCAGCCGACCCTGGAAGGCTTGCAAAGATAGAGGGCAGAGTGAATGCTGCAAAATACACCGAAATCCTGGGGGACAATCTTATTCAGTCTGCAAGAGAACTATGGCTTGGGAGAAGATTTATTTTCCAGCAAGACAATGATCCAAAAAATACTGCAAAAGCTACACAGGAATGGTTTAAAAAGAACCAGGTAAATGTTCTGGTGTGGCCCAGTCAAAGCCCAGACCTCAATCTTGTAGAGAATTTGTGGCTGGACTTGAAAGGGGCTGTTCATGCCCGATACCCATGCAACCTGACAGAGCTTGAGCAGTTTTGCAAAGAAGAATGGAGCAAAATTGCAGTGTGCAGATGTACAAGGCTGATTGAGACTTATCCACACAGATTCAGTGCTGTGATTGCAGCCAAAGGTGCATCTACTAAATACTGACTTGAAGGGGGTGAATAATTATGCAAACAATTATTTTTCTTTATATAATTTTGTTTCATTAACATTACTTTGTAGAAATCTGTTTTCACTTTGACATAAAAGAGTTTTTCCGATAAATTTTGTGTGAAAAAAGCCAAATTTTATTGACCATGATTGATTAATGAAAGCAATAAAAGGGTAAAACATCCAAGGGGGTGAATACTTATGATAGGCACTGTATATATATATAACCTATACTGGAACATACACACACATATGGACACCCACAGATATACTGTATATATATATATATATATATATATATATATATGGTGTGTGGGTGTCCATATGTATGTGCATGTTCCAATAAAACAAATATTTCATTTTTTCTGTATTTCCATTGACCTCATATTTTTAACTAAATCCCATTATGTTGCAGACACTGCCATCTTCTGGCCCACAGACTCCTGGCTCCCAGTCAATACTCCCCCAGCTAATAACAGCGTATGAAACAGAAGCAAGTTGAAATTGATATGGAAATTCTCCAGGACATATTTTCCTTTTGTAGATGATTACCTGGAGGTTCACACTGAATAAGCCTGATGTCTGCTTCATTAAAAATCACTGTAATTGAAACAAAGTTTTGGAGGCATTACATAACATGTATAACAAAATCATTCAGTCTAAATGCTAATCTATTTGCCATACCTTCATTTGCCATGTTAAATGCAAGAAAAGGTTTTCATAGTACATAAACTCTTTATGACCAATGGGCCTAATTTGAAATACTTAAAATATTTCTTACTTCTGTTCTTAGGAAAAATTCATACATAAAACCAGCATGGGATTCATGAAATATGCGTAGACCAATGACTTCGTTGGGACCTCTAGTGTATCAGATGATAAATGCCGACTGTTCCTAAACTGGATAAGCGTGCTTGCTCAAGTTAATTAGCATACAGAAACAATATCCCTTATTCATGCTTTTCATCATGCAATTCATTATCTTACAAACTTTTAGGCAGCAGAGAATTTTTCGGCAGATGGTTTTTGTCCTTGCATATGAAATTCATAATTAATATAAAATGCATTATTTTGATAGGCCTAAGATATAAAGGGTAAAAACGGTTTTTCGCATACTCAGATTAAAGTTGGACAAATCGTACAGGCATTTCGCCTTTACCGCAAGGGTACAAGTCATTCTTTCTTCACCTTTGAGGGAGATGGTTGAAGAAGGAAAATGTGCTCAAGGCCTCCACAGAGTTTAGTCCATGCTACCCCTTCTGGCACTTGAGACTTTTACTCCCTCCAGCACTTTGACACTCTCGTCCTGAAAAATGCACTTTGTGTTGTAAGTGCTCTAGATAAGAGAGTCTGCTAAATGCCTATAATGTAACATAAAAGGTGTTGAATGCAGGCACATCCTTTGCCAGGCTAACCTGGAGGGTGCTGGCCCTTTTTATCTCACCAATCATAAGGAAATATAGGCCCTCCACAAAACAAACTAAAAGCAATGAAATCACCAACCTAATAAAAGTATTGCATGAAATGGAACTACAATCTATCCCTTATTCATGAGTTGTTCTGCATTAAATATGTTTTTGATGTTGAAGGTTATTGGTTCAGGTGGTGGAAGAGAGAGAGCCAACAAGCATTAGTAAAGGGAGACGGTGTTTTTTTTTTTGTTAATAATTAACATGTTACTGAGTAAATATATTGCGGTTTTTAATTCTTTGAAAATAATATTTTTTATATATATCGTCAATAAATCATGATGTGGGCATATTTGGAACGCATACGGGCTTAAATGGTGCCACCGTACCAATTAAGCCCATGCCAGACTTTCAACTTAGTTCTAAAATTATCTTTATTTTTCATTCTAAAATGTACATGAACTAATGAATATATTTTTTTCAGTGTAAATACTTATTTCATGGGTAAATATTGGGTATGAACATGGGTATAAATTAATTTAAACATAATAATTTTATAATATTTAATCCAATTAACATTCAATAAGGCTGCACCTGTATAATCTTATAAATAAGGCCAAAACACCACCACCCCTGCATTGTGGAGAATAGGCTAAATTGTCATGGCTGCACTCCAGAGAATCCTGCACCTAAACCAAAGTTACAGAAGAGTATGTCGACGACTCAGTAATATTGTCAGACTCAATTATGCAGGGTCTTAGGGTCAAGTTCAATGCATTAGACCACTTAACAGATGAAACCATCCTAGAAAGGTACAGGCTACCAAGAGCTGAAATCCTTTCCCTGAAGAATCTTATCGAGGGAGATCTGACAAGATCCACCCGCCGCAACTTTGCCCTAACCCCTACAGTCCAGCTCCTAACAGCACTGCAGGCGATCGGGGAGGGCCGTGGTCTCAGTGTAGCTGCTGTGTCTAAGAACACAGGAGGATATACTGGAGGTAAATGAAGAATTCAATGGGCTCACTCACCCAGGCATCCCCCAGGTTGTAGATGCCATAAATGGCACCCTGATCCCCATACTTTCCCCCTGCCGAATGTCCCTACGATCCACGAGTTGATTTCACGCCACAGCGGTAGTAAACAAGGTTATCCATCTTTAGCTGTTTACAATTGCTAGCTCAGCAAAGGTGCTACTGCAAGAATAAGAAGGCTACTGCAGCATGTCCCACAGACTGTCAAAATATATCATACACATGTCTGCTTGGCTATAAATAGTGCTACTATTTACAAAATGATTCTCACCCAGACATCCTAAGCATGATTTACACCAATCTCTGCAACTCAAAATATAAAAATATAGGACATAACCTGCTGCCAGCAACTTGCAGGTTGTTTCAATGATTTTAAAGGAGAACTCAATTTCGTTAAAAACTAAACAAGTGTAGCTGAGTCAACGTATATTATATTAAATTTTTTATTTTATTATTTGGTGAACTTTGTCAAAACCTGAGTGTAATATTCCTATATTATAAAGTTGAAATTTTTGTGCATTATTTTATATTGGTTATAATTGTTGAGAGTTTTCGAGGTCCCGGTTCACCTGTTATAGCATGGGGGGCTTAATTAGTGAAAACACCAGAGATGCGTGAGTGACGTCGGTCCAAACTCCCGGCAAAACTACTGCGGTTATTGTGCTGGTAGGACACGTGGTGTGATGCTCTCTGTTTACCTGTTAAGCTAGCACATCGAGAGTCATTTATTCTGTCTGAAGTTGCATGTAAACAAAGCAATAGACCTGTATTTATGTATTAATGAGTTTTGCCTTTGTACTTTTTCGCAAAAATGGCCATAACTTTAGTTAAATCTGACGATGTTTCTCCTCATTTGTATATTGTCTGACTCGCTGCAGGGGACAGAGATAGACCCTGCTGCAGTGTGTGTGTATGCTGACTGTGCCCTGTGCTGTCATTATAGGTGCATTTTGATGTTAAAGGTGTTATTTCTAATGTTTAATGCACTTTCATAGCGGGATTACATTAAACGAGTAGTGTAACAGCAGGAAATACGCACATTGTTTTAGTCTTCATTTAGTTTATCTTTTTATTTTTCTTGTGAAGGGATGCTTATGTTTGTAAATTAGATTAATGAATCAGTTTATATAAGTAATTTTATTTAGTTTTTTAATTACAACGTGAGAGGCAAATGGTACATTCAGTTAAATGGGGTGCAGTGCAACTGAATTTTTGATTACTGGCAGTGGAGAGCCAATAGACACTAGTTCTTTACACTAGATATATGTCTCACATGGATTCCTGTCTTCATGTCCAGTAAGTCCATGTAGAAGAGATGAAATACTGAGATGAGCTATTCTGCGTGTATGTCCGTATCACTTTGACAGATTACAGGGACCTGATTGTGTAAATCTGAACACAGCAACAAATAAATTTAGATTAACCGATGTTGTAGTTATGTAGACTGTGTTTGAGTCAGTTTTACCATTGGAAAAACCAACATATTGCTTTCTGTTTTTTGTGACTTTTTTTTGTTCAAAATGACATTAAATTTTGCTACTGTATAGATAGCTCTGTAGTAGTGGTGAGTATCATTCATTTTCCTGAACATTATTCATTTTATGTAATTCTTAACAGATGTTTCTGTGTTTGAATTAACACTTGAATGTCCTGGGCTGAGCAGTGTCACAAGGAAGAAATAAAATAATTTTTCTAAAGCTTCACCACCTAGTGGGAATAGTAAAATAATTTAAAAATAATATATCTTTTTTCTGGATAAGCCTTGACCTTATTTATTGTATTCAATTCTTAATACAATTTTCTGTGTTCGAAATAAATAAACACTTTGGATGTGCTGTCTGAGATCTTACATGAGCAGGAAATAAAATTATTTCTCTGAAGCTTCACCAAAGCAGTTTGTAAAATTAAATAAATCAGATAATTTCAATTTCAAGGCAGAGTATTTTGCTATTTTCCAAATGCCTTTTATCATTTTATATAATTTTAAACTTTTATCTTTTTTATCTATCTTTTTTCTGGAAGGTAATTGATGTCGAGACTGTTGACCTCTGCTTTGCTTTTCCCACTGTTCCAAAGGCTCTGGAGTAAATGGTGAGTATTGAGATGTTTTTGTTGATTTACTTGACTTTCAAAATTCCTGGGTATGACAATGTTGATGCATTTGTTTTAGCCAAGTGTACCTAATAAATTGAAAATTGAGTTTATGCATTTAAATTATAATAAATAGTAACTGTGAAGCATTGTTGACCTATTTTGTGTGGAAAACTCTGTTGGATGTGTGTTAGGTTGGCTGGCTTCCCATTTGTTTCTCTCTCTCTTTCTCCAGTGAATGCGGCAATGTAAGGGGTGTTTAGTAGCCGTTGCAAGAAGGTCTGAACTAACTTACAAACTCAAACATCCACATTTTGGACACACTATTCGCTATCCATCTACATATTCAAAATGTCCATGCACATTTAAGACATGGAATGCTTCAATCGTACATCAAAGTAGAGTGCATTCCACACAAGTTAGTTAGACTCAAAAAGAGTTGTCTACTTTCAGCTGTCACTCATGTAAATGCAAAATCTATGTAATGAAAGGGAGTATTTTGTTCATATCAACACACATCTGGAGAAATGAAAATGTCTCTTGCATGTTTGTTTGCTGCAATTTAGTATTTATGGAACCTTTAAATCTCATTAGAGTCGCCAACACACACCTCACAACCTAACTGATTTTATACCTGGTATTGTGATAACAACTACATTGGCATCACCATCATTGCATGATTCTTTTGCTGATTCACAGGACAAGGAGTGTTTGGAAGGGGAAGTTTCTGGTACATCCCTAGATTGGAAATGTCAACACAAGACACTCCCAAATATAATTGAGTAGCCTTGTTGAAGTTGGAGTGTTTAGTACATGTGTCAGGTACAGTTATTGAAGAACTTTACTACTTACTAAGCTCTGCATCAGTCCCACTATCAAAAGGTTTTGTAAGTGAGATCCTTGAGCATCACAAGCTCCAAGTTGATGACTCTGTAGTTACTGAAATCACCACAGCAGTTTGCTTATCTAACCCAGTTCACAGAGCAATTGAAAAAGGTGGCCCTCTAAGCACTTCGTATCAATGTAAACAATATTCCAGGAAAAATTCAGTGTTGCTGAACCAGTTACCTACATACTTGATCATGAAAAAAAACACACCTTTCAGTATGTCCCACTGTTGAAATCCTTACAGCAAATATTAAATTGCAAAGTCATTCTAGATAAGATTATTGAAAATCATAGAGGACAGAAGGACATTGAACTTGACCCTTGTTTTGAATTCAGGTCCCCCAAAGATGGTTTGCATTTTAAAGAAAACAGCTTTTTGAATGCTGAGGAATTAGGAATATCACTGCGTCTGTATGTGGACGATTTTGAGACCTGCAATCCCTTAGGCACCTCTCGCAAGAAACACAAGCTTTGTGGTGTTTATTGGGTACTAGGTAACCTGCCACCTGGCTCTCACTCATCTTTAGCATCTATTTTTCTTGCAATACTTTGCAAAAGTGTTGAATTAAAAATATATGGTTATAACAAAGTGTTAGAACCTCTTCTGCAAGATCTTAAAACTCTGGAGGACCATGGTGTGTATGTCCCTTTGTTAGGCGAGTCTCTTAGCGGTACAGTGCAGAGTGTTGTGGCTGATAACTTGGGGGCGCACAGTATTGCAGGCTTCACTGAAAGTTTTACAGGTGAGTTCTTCAGTTGGTTTTGCACTGCAAAAAGTTGTGATATTGGTCTTTCTATGTTGCATCTGGTGCTTTCAGCCTAAGAACTAAAGAGGTGTATGCAGATTATGTAAAAGCAGCTTTAGAGAATAATTCCCATTGCTTTGGAGTTGAGTAAACGAGAGTAAACTCTTACTTTGGCTTCAAAACATCAGCTTATGATTGCTTTCCACATAAACTCACCATCCCATGGTAAATCTAGACTTTATGTACCTGGTGTGTCCACAGTTCCAGTTAATGTACTGAAAGAGGAAGTGGCTCAGGCTATTAGGTCACCACATCTTAAGTGCATCTTGCTAAGAATGCATCAAGTAGTGGCATGGCCTACAGCAAAAGTATGATAGTTGTCTATTGCTCAGCAAGTGGATTGCCAGAGTTTGCTGAAATCATTCAGATGTGTGTTATAAATGAGGAGATGTATCTCATTGTGAAAGTGCTGTGTGGGTGGTGCACACTACAGAGCCTTTAAACTAAGCTGGTCACCGTCAAGAGAAATACAGCTTGTGGCAACTCACTGACACCTATCTGCTGGCCGATTATATGGTTGGATCAAGCCGCATGGTGACCTTAAAAAGGCATATCGTCATAAAAGGTTAGTTAACCACCTGACTGCTCATTAACAGGTAAAGTCAGAATGACACGGATTTTCCGAAAAAAAAACTATGTATAGGCTCATACAAAATGGCTCCCGCTCAGTCATTACTTATGACCCACTAGAAGTGTGTGGCTGTGCGTCAGCCTTTTGGCAGTGGGTGTGTAGCCCCCAACCAGCATGTGTAGCCCCCGATTAACAGCGTGCAGGTTGTGAGGGTGGGGACATAGCAACCAGCGCTAGATTGTAAGCACGTATCCAAGAGGAGCTGGGGAGGACGGGCCAACTTTGAATGTTGTTTACAAACTGTAACCAACAGATCTTGCTCATTCTTCCTTTAAGTTCTTTTTTTACATACATGCAATATTATGGTTCTGTTTGGTGGTGAAGGGATACAAAAACATGTCGCATAATATACATGCTGAAGTACATTTTTCATGGCCTCTGCCTTTGCAGTTTGTCACCCTGCTTGCTATTCCTCTTTTTTTCTCCACATTCTGGGTGTATTGTTTGTGCCATATTATCTGTGGGAGTTTTTACCTATTGTACTAACCATAATATGTTCCACTGTACTGTATGTCATACATATATGTGGGCTACATTCGACCGAGGCTTCTAATTTTTAGCCACCACTTCCAAGTTTGCAGGTTGAACTTAAATTTTCAATTTGAGTAATTTGAGTAAAATGATAAACCTAACATCCTGTTGAATCATGGTATTGTAATGCAAGTATGTATTGATTAAATATGTTGATAGTGCAGTGAAACTTTGTGGAAACAATGTTGGGTCTTAGAATTATTCATTTTTCATATTTTTGTCCTTGTTTGCATGCTTTTAAATGTCCCATCACCAAAGTTCAACTTGGTCGTGTTTTATTTGAATATTTTTGCTTAGCCTACAAAGGAAATTCACAGAAATATGGTTCTCAACTGGTACTGCTGACAGAGGACTTTCAATCAGTGTACACATACATTAACTAAAAACCATCTTACTGTAGCAGCGAAATAAAATATTGAATGGGGGAAATGGTATTGTAAACAAGTACAATCATAAGATCATTAAAAATGAAGTGATCAAATAAGTATTTTCATGTCTATGATAATTCTAGTTTTCAGATAAATGCAGAATTTAAGCGCATTACCACCATGCCCCTGCAATAGAGATTTCTCTCACAGCGAGATGTGCTATCTGACAAACTTCTGAAGTTATTTGAAAAGAGAGGCGGAGGGATAGGCAAGTGTCTACAGAGCATTTTGGCACATTTGGCACAAGTAAGAATGACTTTTGGGGAAAATACTGATTTGACGGTGTACACATTTGATTGAAGAAAAAGGATTCTAAACAAATGTCTTGCTCTCCGTATCCCCCTTGCCTTAGAATGATGACGTTGATGTAGAGCGGGAATGTGTTCTCAAGGGGCTGTGTGTGTACCTCAATGAGGACCCAGCAAATCTAGTGAGGGAGTACGTGGTGAGTATAATTATATAAAACCAAAAAAATATCAATATGGTAGTGATCTTGAATTTGAAAAAAAAATGTGATATCAAAATGGGTGAATTTTGGCAGTATTCTTATATGCACTAACACTCAGACACAGTATATGGAAGAAAGACTTGAATTTTATTCATTCATTCATGTTCTAGATTTTAATGAATATCCAATTTTACATTTACAAGACCAGTAGGTTAAAATTTCAGGTGACCAGAAACATGACTCCAAATGAATGATGTTAGATTATGAGATATCAGGGATGAAACACCTTAAAGACATTTTCTCTTGCATAGTTCACTATGCTTTAGATATACCTTGTGTTAGAGCTGAAACAATTAATAAATGTATTTGTCAAAAACGTATCTGCAGCTGCTTTGATAATGTTAATTGTTTCAGTTTCAAACTAACATTCTCTGGTTTCAGCTTCTCAAATGTAGAAAAAATATGGTTTCCTTTATCATATATGATAGAAAACTCAACATTTTGGTCTTTTGGACTGTTGGTGGTATAAAACAAGCAGTTTGAAGATTTTACCTTGTGAAGTGGGAAATGTTACAGTGGGCAAAATAATTAATTGAGAAAATAATCCTCAGATTAACTGATTATTAAAAGGTTAGTTGCAACTCTACATTGTGATATGCCATTTAATAGACATACGATATAATAGTTTAAATTCATGTATTGTAAATACATAAACATTCACTGGCAGATCCCTTTTAGTTATTATTCAAACTGTATTTTGTGAAAGTGCCACATCTGTAGTACATTGTGGCAAGCCTCTGACTTTGAAGAAACACATTCCTGCAAATGTTTCACAGTGAAAACCATGTTAAGAAATAATGGGAATCTATTCACTGGAAAGCTAGAGGGCTTTTAATTTGAAACAGATACAGGAAGTGTTGAGTTTGTATGAATAGCATAATGTAGTAACAAAAATTTAACAGGACAGAAAGGAGCAGATCAGACAAGGAGGTGTAAATGAAGTACTAAAAATGACCAAATGTACTTATCAAACACAGGGATTTAGAGATATGTATATTATAAGTTAGTGCAGACATTCAGTATATTTCAAGTGTATATATTTAATGTTTTTTTGTTTGATCTCACTTGTTTTGAACTCACTTAGTTCCTTTTGTGACTGTGCACTCCGCAGGCATAAGATGAAGCCCTCATCCAAGGATCCATTGAGGAGACCACGGTGGGAATATACAATGTTAAACATGATGCCACCAGTAAACCAGAGGACACTGGGGTTGTCTTGGAAGGCCAGATGGTACTGCATAATCTGGACAATGTTGCATTAGCTGCTGCCATGTTATTTAGCCTAATGTATGCTTTGAACCTCAACTACCCTCCTTCTGAAGTGCTCCAGAAAGTTGTGATGGAGCTGGATGACAACATGCTCTCCAAGAAAGCCCAAGTTCTCAAAAACAGACTCAGTGAGTGAGCTGTTGCCATGGACCATTGTTGCTCGTTCATTGCATTCATACTGGACATTGGACAAGCACTTATGCAACTCTTGCACTTCCTTTATCTATGCTTTTTGCAGTATTTACCTATAGCATGTCTTCTGTGTTGTTTTCAGAAGATTGTTTCTCCAAGGGTCATGTGTTCGAAAATTTACCTCCTGCATCAAAGTGCCTAGTCGGATTTGCAGGTTTTTCTTAAGCTAATGGAGCGGCTACAAAAGGTCTAGTTCCCCCCTATATTAGGATTTGGCGGTGATTTGTTTTTTGCACATTGTTTACTGTGAACCATTGCTGTGGCGAGAAAGCAAGCCATTATTACTCTTTCATTTCAGAGCTGTTATCAAACAAAGAGATGCCAACACACTCTCTAATTAAGCCCAAATTCTCAAAAACAGACTGAGAGAGCTGTTGCTATGTAATGGCAAGGTGGACACAACACAGTGAATATGGATTATTGTTGCTCTTTCATTGCATTTATGCTTGTCCATTTATGGACTACCTTTATGTATGCTTTCTGCAGTGTGACTGCAATGTAAATGTACCTCTTGCATCAAAGTGCCTTGTCACATTTGCAATTTTTTCTTTTCTGTCTCCGTATTGTGGATTTGTAGTCCAGTGTTGATTTATTCTTTGACAAAATACAGTCACTTTGTTAAAGAAATGTTTTTCTTTGTCTTATTTGTTTTGAAAATGTTATGGCAAATGCTGTAGATAAGAGATCAGGCTGGATCAGATAGAAGGATGTAAAAAATTAATGTATTTATGTAACAGAAATCAGTGCACAAATAATTTTCTCATGTGCAATGGATGAACAAAGTATGCATAAGCTTTATATATTAATAGTGTGAGACTTACTTGAGCAGGCCAGGTAGATTTAACAGAAAAACACTGCGTGTAGTTTATGTAAAAAACTCATGTTGCTTTAACAGATGCTAATTGAATATACTGACCCTATAAAAAGCTTTTAAATTAACATTATGTCATGTTTCTTTAACAAAAAAGAATTCAGTATATTTAATGTAAATAAATAATGTTGAGTATACATAACTTTAATATGTGCAATCAATGTATATATTTTTTCATGTTGATAGGTTCCCAGTTTTATTCAGTACCATGGATATATATTATATGTAATGTATTAGGTCTCCTTTTCTTATCTTAACTATGTCTGCACATCCTTGCTGCAGACACTACAGAGGTGTTATGCAGAGACATACAATGTCACATATCCTTGCTGAATGGCCCTGCCAGGGTTCCCATGGCACAAGACCATTTGTCTCTGGCCCACAACTTATTTTAGTCCTTTGATATGTATGACCATGAACTGAATATCAGCACACCACACAACTTGATTCTTTAGAGATTCTCTTGGGCAGGCAGCCCGAATGTTCTGAGTTTGTCTCTCCCTTGCGCATTGTAATAAATCAACATTCGTCAGCGTGTTCTTCATTGTCCTGCACTTGGTGGAGAAGGGCAAAATATCCTAACGATGTAAATCCAACAGACTTTTTTTCAGTGTAGGAGGAAGCAGTACCTCTTACTGCCCCTTTGGCAAGGACTAACGATTTGAAATTTATCCTGGCAGCTATTGAAAATACATTTATAGAGGTGAGGAGACAATTGACATGTGTGTATTTTGGTTGATTCCAGTCAGGTCAGAATAAGGGCCTGGGCAATGAGCTGGTTTTTTTTATTTAACCTTTATTTAACCAGGTTTGTCCCATTGAGATTAGAATCTCTTTTGCAAGAGAGACCTGGCCAAGCATACAAGGAGAGAAACAGACAGATTTTGTGAATATTTCAGGGGAAAAGAACATGACCAAGTAACATAAGCAATATGTTCTAAGGAAGAAAACTCATTTTCAACATAGAAGGTTTTTGCAGCTCATGTTACCAAGAGTAACTGAAAGATCCTTTTTAGGGCGGAGTATGTAGGCAGGAAGTATAGAAACTCAGCCATGGAAAGATTTAGTAGAGGAGGCATTAGCTAGACGGGCTTTGACGCGTACGGCAACATCCACCTCGGTGGGCAGGAAGGACAGGATGAGCTACATATCATCTGCATAGCTAGGATAAGAAAAACTATGGGAAGACATTAATGAGCCACAGGGTTTTGTGTAAATGGAAAGCAATAATGGACCAAGAATTGATCCCTGAGGGACTCCTGACGTGAGGCCAGACAGAGACAAGCCAGCTTATTTGATATGAGCAGCCAGAGAGATAGGAGGTAAGCCATTTATGGGTGGATCCTGAGATACCCATGTTTGGTAGGGTTTTTAGAAGGATTGATAGTTGACTGTATCAAAAGCAGCTAAGAAGTCAAGGAAGACCATGACTGAGGATAGGGATGCCGATTTTGCCATCTTAAGTAATACCTTCTTGAGTAACACCTTCCGTAATCAAGAGGAGGGCAGTCTCAGTTGGGTGGTTGGCTTTGAAGTCTGGCTGATTAGGATAAGGCAAGTCATTCTGTATCTCATATTGTGTCAGCCGGGTCGACACAACCTGTTCCAGGGTTTTAGAAAGGAATGGGAGGAGAGATACTGGTCGGTAGGTATGGACTGCTGAGACGTCCAGGTTTGTTTCCTTGAGCAAAGTTTTGACTCAGGCTTGTTTAAATTCACTATAGACATAGACAGTGCTTAAAGAAGAGTTGTGTAAAGATTTGAATGTGAGGCAAAGTCATGACTATGAGGTTAGACAGAGGTGAAGGACTCCTCTGTGGGTTGAGTAGAGAGGAGAAGGTTGCAAATAGCTTGCATGGGTTTTCTTTTGGAAGTATGCCATTTTGGCAGAGCTAGCTGATGAAGAACCCGCTAGAAAGTCTTGGTAAGCCATCAAGATTTTTTTCTGGAGATCTTGGTTTAGCCCTTTGTGTATGAAATGGATTAGATAGCTATGGACTAGAGGCAGATGTCCCATGGCCCTGTGTCTCTAGTATTTCAGTCAGCCATGGGCTGGAGGCAGATGGTTTGAAAGGCTGCAACATCATAGGCCAGAGCTTATCAAGGGTTCGAGACAGAGTAGACAGTAGCATGGATGCTGCACATAGGAGTGAAACTGTCTCAAGAGGTGGCAGAGAGTTTTTTTTTTTTTGAACATTTGACAAAATGTTCAGAAACAAAAAAAAAAAATAGCTCAAACAAAACAAATACAAGTGTACAAGGAAGTAAAGTATTGTTTAAAAAAATGCTTGCTCACTCAACTTGTTTTCCTTGCAACCAAAAGAGTTCAGTTTTGGCAATAGCATCCTTTTGCCTGTGCACAATCCTGATATTTATGGAATGTAGTTAGTTATTCTACTACAGAGCCTCCAAAACCTTCCAACCATTTTAGGTCACTCTCTTGGTGCCATTTTAGAATTCCTTTATCTCATTTCCCCAACCATCTATTCCAGTTCAATTCGTTACTTCCTCCCCATGGCCATTTTGAGAAGGTTAACTTATACATACTTGTTTTATGGCAAACATAATGAACCAAAATAACAAAAGGGCCATATACCATAGCAATAGTTAAATATCAGGGATTAATCCATAAACCCAAAGGTTAAACCATAAACTATTTAGTACAGTGGACCTTTGAGATACGATTGCCCTTACACATGTATGTTTTGAGTTATATTTTGAAATTTCGCATAATTTTTGTTCTGAAATATGATGGGAATTTTGAGATATGACACAAATCATCCTTTCAAATTGTCCACGCACAGGCTGTCAGGCTGTCAAGGGGACGGCTCCGTCCTATCTTCAGAAGCTCATCAGACCCTACACATCTCCCCGTGCGCTCCGATACGCATCTTTAGCGGGCCTGGTGCCCCCTCCTCTTCATGCCTGCATCTCCCGGTCATGTCTGCTGTCTGTTCTGGCTCCCTGCTGGTGGAATGACCTCCCCACGGTGGTCAGAACAGCAGATAGTCTGCCCACCTTCAAGCGCAGACTGAAGACTTACCTCTTCAGGATGCACCTCTCTCCTTCCCTCCCTAGCTCTCCTACTCACCCATAATTTTTGCTTTGTTTTTTTTGCTTTTGAGTTATTGTTTACGATTAATTGTTGTATCAGAGTTATTGTTTATTACTAATTGTTTCTTGTATTCTTCTTCAACAGGTCATCCATAGGGTTCAGTCCTTTCTAACCCTACCGTCACTTGAGACTTGCACCCTTCACTAGCACTTTGATAACCTTGTCCCCAAAGAAATGCACTTTGTGTTGTAAGTAGCTCTGGATAAGAGCGTCTGCCAAATGCCTGTAATGTAATGTAATGTAATGTAACAAGCATTAAGAAGCCTGCTGTAACAACAGTACACTATCCACTTCAAAGTCTTCAATGTCATTTCATTATGACTTTCATAAACATCAGAATCCATGAAACAGACAATATTGGTTATATTGGGCTGACAGACACCATGCACTGCTTAAGACAACTGGATAATATACAAACAAATCTGCAGCTCTTCACATAGATCTGAAATAGCATAGAATTCAATAGACAGACATGCGTTTTTTGTGTATTTGTTTATTTATTTATTTAATGACTAACTGATTTATGGATTGATGTCCAATTATATTTCAGGCACAAATGACAACTAAAGTATTTTTACACCACATGTGGAGGCGAAGTCATGGCAACTACTACATTTGCAGCTGCATTGTAATCTAAATGGGTATACTAGAAGCCTCAATCTTTACCCCTGGTGAAGTGAAAGACCGGAAGAAAGGGTGTTCTAGAAAGAAAATTCAAAGAGAAATACAGAGAAGCAGAATGGATGCATTTGCCTTTTCTCTTTCATCTTTTCATCAGCATAGCCAAATAAAAGTGGGATCAAACACATGCTGGTGAATATTGAGCTCCTATAAGCACTGCACAAACAATTTATAATATTATATAATTTTAAGACATGGAAGTAAAAAAACAACTTAAAAGCAGTTTGGGGATCCTAACAAATATTTCTTTTCTCTGCTTTTCCCCTGATATAAAAATTCCAGCAATCAATGTACTAAATTCATTCACTAAACCTTGGCTGACTATTACCATGTCATTTTTATTTCAGTTTCAATTCTGGTGATGGTACATGAAATATTTACAATTGTGTTGGTGAAGGCATACACTAGCTTTCAGATATTATTGTGACAGCCAGTCTGCTTCTTATATCCTATTTATTATTTTCACTCAATCAGTGGAAAAATAGACTTCTTTGCTACTTGAAAATTAATCATTACTTGTAACTGTCCTTTCAATTGAATAATTAGCACCTCAAAGTAATGTTGGCATATACTGGAGAAAACAAAACTGGACATAAATTATATTATATAATTATTTAAGGATTAACCTCAAAGTTTTTAATTGGATGACATGAGCAAACTGTTAAATACTATTTATTGACTGTCAAATGCCAGAAAATGCCAACTCTTCTCAGGGAAGGTAGTATCATATAATGTGGCAGAGTCATTACCAAAGGCAGGAGGAGGTTTAAAACCATTCAATCTGAGAGGCAACTCAACGTTTCAGACTGACATGATTTTTACTGAACACAGTGCAGACTGTTCTTCCATCATTATGGGTGCTTGGTTTGGTACAATATCACAACCCTGTCATTGCACAGTAGTGAAGTGTTTTTAACTCCATTAGGGTGGGGGGCCAGTGTTGTGTAGTAGCACTTAATAAAAGCTGAAAATGAAGAGCACAAGAGACGTGGTGCTGCCTATTTTGGATGTAATTCACTGCCTGACACACTAGGTGGCAGTCTATTTTTCAATAAAATGGCAAATAAAAACAAAAGGAGGAGGGCCTAGGTCGCTCCTCCTGGGGTAGGCCTTAGATATGCAGGGGAAGGCCTTAGATAAGAAAAAGAATAAAAAAGGAAGAGGGTTAGTGAATTCTTCAGAGTGAATGTTGGAGTGCCTAGGTAAACTCTTGTTGCTCTGCACAGACCAGCCAGGCTTACTGTGTATCATTCTCGGATAATATACAATGAATCTTTTTGCATCAGACTCAGTGGATTTTGAGTTTGTTTAAGTTCTGAAGCAGTGAAGTCTTGAGGAATATCAAAAGTGTGGCGAGGGCCCCCAGCTGTTTGGCCCAGGTTAGAGTGGTTTTCTTCCAAACTAGCATAGTGTCCAATCTTTCCACATTGCTTGCATTTAGCCTGTTTAGCTGAGCACTTAGAGTCATTTGCAAGGTGAGATGCAGAGCCACAACGATAACATTTCTTACCCTGCATAGGCTGCTGAGAGCTTGTTGTTGACGGTTCCTTTAATTAAGTTATTGCCACGGGTCTTACTTTTGTTCACATTAACTGTTTCGACTGCAGCTACATATTGTACTATAGACTCACCGGGTCTTTGAGTGCGTTGTCGAAACTTATTCCTCTCCGCAACTATGTTCATCTTCGGAGCAAAAAACGTCTCCAGTGCAGCAAATGCTGTAGAATACTTTTCATCAGCAACAGGTAGACTACAGAAGATGCGCTGACCTTCCGTGCCTGGGCAATGACTTAGCAAAGCCCACTTTCTCTTCTCCGGTCACTCATCTTCAGGCAGTGCTAGCAGATCAAACATCCGTATCCATGAAAAGAATGGTATTGATGGCTTACCAGGAGTTTCTAAAAAAAAGCAGGAGGCGGTGATAAAGCAAGTAAAGACATCCTCGTCACCAATTTGTTGTGTTGTAGCACTTCATAAAAGCTGAAAATGAAGAGCGCAAGAGATGTGGTGCTGCTTCTTTAACTTTACTTGAACGATTCACTTCTCTGTCACATCTCATCACATATTAATAACGTAGCAACACATAATGGGTCAGCATGGCAGTTCAATATACAACAGCCAGTTTACTGTGCTCATGTTCATGGGGTACTGGTTGTCGTACCAGTTCTAAAGCACATAGTACACCACAGTTACCACCAGCAAGATGAGCAGTGGTGCTAATTACAGCTGTGGCTGTGACTCTCAAGTCTGCTTCTTACAATTTTACTGACAGAGAAAATGAGCGATATACGTGGGAGATAGAAAATGAGAACTGATAAATGGCATTTCATGTGTAAGCCCCATGATCTTATACTTAAATAAAATAGACTGTAAAAGCCATCTCTCACAAAATGTATGACTCTGGGGGTTAATTAAAAAAAACAAAAACTATGAAGTACCATTATTGACCAATCAATACATGTTCATTAAAAAAACTACTATTAAGTGAGCATGCACGGTCCAGTGCATGCCGGAGTGCAAGATGAGAGACTGATGAAGAAGTCATGAACCTGAATCCCTCTGTGTGAACTCATGTTAATAAACAATTCTTTCTTTGTTTTCACAGTTTTTCCTAGTCTATTTCTAAGTCTCCGTTACGTATTATTTTCTTTTGTTTCTGTTGGGTACACAACAGAATTTTTGGCGATGAGGATGAGATTGAAGTAATGGGCAAAACAGATAGTTAGCTAATAAAAAAAAAGCAAGATGGCTTTTTTTGGAAAATTGGACGATTTCTGCTTTGAGGAAAGTGAAGAAAGTTTTGAAGCCTATGAGGACAGGCTGGAGCTGTCAGAAATCCATCAGAGTACTTATGGATTTATGTGTGCCAGACAAGCCAAGTAAAACGAATGTACAACAAAATAATGGATACATTGAGAGGGTTTTATTTTCCCAAAATGAATCACATCATGAAACAATGTACATTTCATACTTGGAACCAATTGGAAGTTGAGAGTATTTGTGAGTACATGGCCAATTTAAAAAAGCTGTCTGGGAACTGCAAATTTGAATTGTTTCAGGAAGAGGCTTTAAGGGGCCATTTTGTATGCAGGGTTAGAAGTGTGGAGTAGTGAGACCGTCTGTTAAATGCAGCTCACTCCAATGATTTAACCCTAGCGCTTGAGTTTGAAATGGAAGATTTAACCAAACCGCTTACATTTGAATTGGAGCTGGCGTTTGAGGTGACCAGAAAAAATGCGCAACACTTGGCACGGAAACCATCTAACGTCAGGGCAAATGTTGTGGAAAATGGTGGCAAAGTCTGCAGTGTCTCAACAGCACTACCATTGCCTGGGAAGCAACCATGGGCCTAACGAATGCCCTTAGAAAGAGCTGCAGTGCCAGAGTTGTGGAAAACGAGGGCACGTCATTCGAGCTTGCTGGTGACAAAAAGGATCCAGCAGACCAATAATGGGGGACAAGCTACAAAGAGGGCTGCGACCTGGACAAAGCATTTGAAGTAGGAAAAACAGAAGGGAGGAACTCCAAGGAATCACCAAGTTCTTCAAAGGACATTGATCCAGGGGGAAATGAGTGATGGGAAAATGAACTAATAATGATGGTTCAAAGCTGTATTATGTGTAAGTAAAAATGAACAATGAAAAGGTAAAAATGGAGGTAGACACAGGAGCCGCTGCCTCAGTCATTTCAGAGAAGCTGTACCATCTGCTGGGTGTACCAATTGCTGGGTAGAATTCAAGTGAAAGTATTGTGTAATGTGACAGAAAAAAGGCTTTCTGTTATCCAGAGTACACCACTCCCAGTTACTAGGTTAGAGCCTAAAAGTTAAACCCTTCTGGGAAGGAACACAAAAAAAACTCAAGAACTCAAGTCTGCATATAATACTACATCAAGTGAATTCACTCCACCTATAAAAAGTGTAAATTACATCCAAAGGAAAACCAAGAATGTAATTTACACTCCACCTATAAAAAGTGTAAATTACATTCAAAGGAAAACCAAGAATGTAATTATTGACACCAAACAGCCTTGCGATTAGGAGCCAGCCAATCCTCCCTCACACAATAATGAGTGCATTATTATACAAATAAGTTACATTTTATAAGACATTCAACCTTTCCATTCTCATTATTCCAAACAAGATAACACATCCTAGTCACCCAGTTTAAATTACCACAACACAGTATTTCTCATAAATCCATTTTGTTAAAGTATAGTAGACAGACAACTGACAAACTACATGCATGTAGAATAGAAACTGACAGAGCATGTAAGACAGACACACTGAAAACAGTTACACAAGCTTACTAGGGCAGAGTAAAATCACCATCGTACAAAAATGCACCATTATACAATATCGGAAGCAGTAGTTTAGCACGAGGATCCCCTTGTAATTCTCAACAAAAAAAAACTCAACAATCTTGACTACTACAATACCGCAGCTGAAACTCTGCCGTGAAGTCACGCTGATCACACACTCCATCCAGTCCTTGTTCCAGGGAGTTCTTCCTCCTTTTAAAAGGACACCAACTTATCTGTGCTGCTCTCTCCACGGAGGTAATGGTTCGTAATGGCTCCAATTTAAAAATACGACAGAATACCATCTACCCGATGCTACCCTGCTACAATTTTGAGAAGACAAAACAGAATTTTTGGAATTGCTAGTAGTTTAGGAAAAATGGGTCTTCACTACTTGGTAGAAATTGGATATGCAAATTACAGCTAGATTGGTCAGGTTTGCAGAGAGTGACATCCAGAAAAGTAACATTATAAGACTTGAACAATGAATATGCATCAAGAGTGGCCTAGGTTTAGTGCTGGGTCTAAAAGCTAATTTGTGAGTGACTGATGATGCAGTTCCAGAAATCTGCAGGGTGAGGTCGGAACAGAAAAGCAGCGAGAGAAACTACAGAGTGACGCCATTATCTCCCCAGTGCCATAATGTGAAAGGGCAGCGCCTATAGTGCGTATACCTGAATCGAATGGTAATGTTAGAATCTGCGGGGACTACAAAGTCACTGTAAATGCGTGACTAGCAGCACATCAGTATCAAAATACCTAAACCAGTGGTCCCTAACCTTTTCCGGTCCAAGATCTACTTTTGAAATCTACCATATTTATTTGTGTATAATATGCACTTTCTTCCCAGATTTTTCAAAATTAGGAATGCACATGTTGTCAGAAGAGGGTAGTTTTGTCTGCTTACAATCCCCCAAAAGTCTTTGTCCTTTGCCTTAACTTTCAGTTCAATATCACTTTGCATGGTGGTGATTTCCATGTCCAGTCCACTGCTGTGCTCAAACACGTGGTAAAATGTTGCTGTCAATTCTCCAATGTCTATTTGAAAAAAAAAAGGATTTGAGATAAACATGACTATATCTTGCATCTTGATCTCCTCTAGAAAATGTGGATTAAATTCATGTTTCAATTTATTTAGGTGTTCACAGAATAGTTTGGGATGGAGACCTTTCTGTTTGACCTATTGCTGAACTTTCTCCAGACTTGACAAGTGAACAATGTTGTTGTTTTTCAGCTGGGATGACCACAGGGCCAGTTTAGACTTTAATGCATTGAGTGCACTGATCATATGAGACAAGTCTCTGTCCCTCACCCACAGTTCAACATTCATCTAGTTCAATTCAGACGTTATGTATGTAAGTAAGACCAGGTCTGCCAACCAAGAATCATTTGACAGCTCGCTGTAGACCTACACCTCATTTCTTGACTTTAGAAAAGTGTCTATTTTAGAGAGATGTTGTAGTGCTTTGGCACGGATAGAGTTAAGTTAAGTGACCTTGACAATGATTGAAATTACATTGAAGAAGTCAATGAATTTGCTAGCGAGTGCTTGTTGGTGGATAACACAATGGTAGTTTACAAAATGAGGGAATTCTGAGTCATCTCTACACTGCAATAAAGCTGGAATGGACACTTTACATAGTGGGTAGTGACTGAATGAAGTTTTTTGATCTGAATATTTTTCTCTCTTACATACCTTCTGAATTTGGTGTAGATATTGTGGCCACCTGTGCTTTGATGACAAATTAAGGAAATGCTCTTGTCTTTGAAATTCATAAAAAGAAATTCTGTTTCCAATTCCTAATGAAAATAGTAGGTTTTAGTTCTCTTTTTTGATGGTCCTTCTCCACTTGTAATTTCTTCATGGATTTCTTTATCAAGGTGAACTGAATGAAAATAAATTACAGTTGGGAGAGTGCTCTGTGACTGCAGACTGTTGCAATTGTTTCAGAGACACAGAGAGTGTAACTGATTGGTGTGTTAAAATAAAAATAACTCCTGATTGGCCCATTGACTTTTTTTGCACACTGGTAGATTTTCAAGTTCTACAGCAGTTTGCTTTGGCTGTAGGCAGCAACCTTTACATAGATACAACCACATACATACATACATATATAACCATGATTTTTTTATCTCTATTCACGTCAAGATAGAATTTTCAAGCCTCTGAGATTGACCTGTTGATTACGGTCAACTGGTAGGTGACCAATGACCTAAACCATAAGAAGTGTTCATGAAGCTAGCTGGGGGTGTTAAATGCACAAAGGTTGATTTATTGCAAGCATACCAAGATGTAGAGATGGACAAAAGCTCCAAACTGTAACTATAAACACACACAAGGGTCTATTCATCTATAATAGATTGCCTTACGGGGCAGCTTCCGCATCTGCTGTGGCTATTGCAAGAACTTGATGGAGTAATTTATTATTTAGATGACATTCCAATAACTGCCACCTAGGGAACCTGAAAGCTGTGCTAACTAGACTCCAAACCTACCAGTCAAGACAATTCACATTCTTCCAGAATAGTGTCTCCTATTTAGGACATGTTATTGATTCTGAGGGAGTTCATCCCATGAAAGAAAAGACAGAAGTTATAATGAAAGCTGCAGTTCTGAAAAACACCACTGAGCTAAGGTCTTTTCTAGCCTTATTAAATTCCTATGGGAAGTTCATTCCAAACCTTTTCTTCTATAATCCAACCAATGTCCAAATTGTTGCAAAAAATGAGGAATTTGTCAGGTCACAACATTGTCAAAGGGCATTTGAGTATGCAAGAAGACAACTGATGTCATCTAAGGTGCTTGTTCATTGCAATCCAAAGCTACCTTTGCTGCTAGCATGTGACACTTCACCAGTAGGAGTTGGAGTAGTAATTTCTCACAGAATGGAAGATGGTAGAGAAAAACCATTTTGAGAAATTTTGAGAAGGAGGCACTAGGTTTAGTTTTCGGGGTCACAAACTTCCAAGAGTACCTGTAAGGGAAAATTTGTGTTGATAACTGATCATAAACCTTTGTAGACTCAACTGGAAAATATTGGGGTCAAAAAATGGGTGTCCCACCACTGGCTGCTGTGAGAATGCAGAGATGATCCTTAACTGGCTGCATACCAATATGAGATTGAACACAAGCCTTCAACTAAGCATGGAAATGTGGACGCATTGCCCAAACTTCCAGTGATTGATTCGAACAATGTTGTGCCAAAATCAGTGTGTCTTTTATGGACCAGCTGCCCCTCACAGCAACAGACATTGGACATGAAACTGACAAGGATCCGTTACTTTCAAGGGCTAAACAGTACATTTTGACTGGATGGCCAAAACATGTGGCAGATGAGTGTCTGAAACCTTCAGAAAAGTGAATATTTTAGCTTTCTGTCAAGACTGAGTGTATTCTGTGGGCGTACAGAGTGATTATACCTGAGAAATTACAAAGTGGATTATTGGGAGAACTGCCTGAGAACCACTAAGGAATATTTCAAATGAAATCCTTTGCCAGAGGGTATTTTGGTGGCCCATGTTAGATGATAATATTAAATCTGAGGTAAACCAATGTAAGACATGCCTGCTCAGGACCTTGGAAGAGAGTACACATTTTGCAGAAAAAGGCAAACAAATGTTCCTTGTCCTTATTGATGTCTATACAAGATGGCCTGACGTGGTGCATATGCAAAAACCATTGAAGTCCTCAGAGATCTCTTTGCAACTCATGGGTTGTCACAGGAGCTAGTGTCTGATAATGGTCCACAATTTGTGTCAGAAGAATTTGACCAATTTCTAAAATTAAACAGAGTAAAACTTACAAGATCTGCTGCATATCATCCAGCATCAAATGGGCTTGCTGAGAGTTTGGTTCAGACATTTAAAAAGGCATTGGGAAAGAACAAAAGTTCAGGCGGCAAGACATTGCAGAATTGTATTGCAGATTGTTTGTTTAGTTATAGAAATACTCACAACCACTTAGAGAACCCCAGCACAGTTGTTTCTAAAATGACAGATGCGTATTAGGCTGTCCCTGCTAAAGCCAGATTTTAGCCAAGTGATGAATTTGCATCCAAAATACAATGACTGACAAAGTGAAACATTTACCCATCTCCTAAAAAGTTTCTCTGTTGATCAATCAGTGCTTGTTTGGAATTACAGGGGAGAGGAAGGAAGAAAGATAATTACATGGTGGAGATAAATGGTGTATATGTAAAGTAAATCAATTGTTGGATGCCAAAGAAAAATCCAAGAATGTGGTAAGAAGCAGTGATGAGTGTAATGGAAGCTGTATTGACAATATGCAGGGTACAGTTTCTGATGTGTATTTTGATTTTGACATGCCAGATAAAATGATACAGAAAACAGTTGCAGCAGAGTCTCCTGTTAATATGACTGAACCACCACCAGACACTGAAACTGAGACTGTGCAACAGAGAAGTCGTTTGAATTTGTGAAAAAAGAGGAAAATGTTGGTGTAAGCTGACTTGCAAAATTTTTTTTGTAAAGAAAATGGTTATGTTATGAAAAGGGTTATATTAAAAGAGGTTTTAAAAGCTACAGGGGAGGAGCTGTGATGTACTTAAAGGTTAATTAAAAAAAGAGAAAAAAACTCATTTGGTTATTGGGTAGTTCTGGTTACTAGGCACCATTATTGACCAATGAACACATGTTCATTAAAAAAACCTACTATTAAGTATGCATACACGGTTCAGTGCATGTGAGATGAGAGACTGATGAAACATTAATTATATTATTAATTATATTCTTATCTCTTATGTGGTTTTGTTGTGATTGTTACAAGTGTTTACTTTTATGTTATTATTGGAATTTGTATTTATGGTTGTGCATTACTTGTGCCTTGTTCATATATTCCTCCAGATTAATATTTTAAAATTATGATGTTTTTTGATATGATTTAGTAGTGCAGGAGAGAGAGGGCTGGTGTTTAGAGCTCAAAGCAACTCTGGTTTTGCATCTGAGATATGTTCGAATGCAGTTTGAATGATGAAACATTTAAACAGCAAAATTATCCAATGCAAAAGATAAAAATCAGCATCTTAATGAAGAAACAGCCCCTCCCTAATTCAGATGGTTATTGTACTGTGTGTATGACACTGTCACCATGAGGTGCATATGGCCCCTGGGTGAGCGCAACTGGGGTGTTGCGGGGCTGCACTCTGTCAGGACTTACCTGTCAAATTTCTCTTCTGCTCAAATCTGAGACTCACACACAACATGTTTAAGATTCAGCCATTTGCGCTTCAGCTGTACTTCTCTCCCACAGGACAGAAGACTGCCATTATCCTTCAATTTTTGATTAGCTATGCTACCTTTTACGTGGTGTTTAGTGTTACTCACTGACATGTTAATAAAAATGGATTCAGCTTTGAAGAAATTCAGGTTCAATCACAAATTAATTGCAAACCCATTTGTTAAACATCACTTTTCTGTACATGTTCATTCCACTGAAGTTAAGATGAAAACCTTATACAAAACATAGTGGTCAAAATTATTTGCACCCTTTTCTGTTAAGCTTAAGTCTTTGTGAGTGTCTTGTTGGCTAAAATTTTAGTACAAGGTTGAGAAATAAACAATGCTCTCATATGGGTCAAGGTGTTGCACAGGTTTTTATAACCGCATAGCCTTGTAGGAAATCAAAACAGTCAAGGGTGATCTGAAATTTGAGTGGTCACCAGAAGTTCCACCATTCATCTTTCTTCAGGTTTTCAGTAATAGTTGGTTTGTTTTTATCAGTCTATATGGCATTGACCACTGTGCCCTCTGCTAGCATTAAAAGTTTTTTTGTAGCTAAAACTCCTGGAAAGTGAAAAGGAAAGAGAATCCCTTGAATTACAACTACAGTTTGGAGTACACAGACATTTATAAAGAAAATGCAACTGAATACAGTGATTGTAAGTTGTAGCTGTTAACATAGCTGAATATCATGATTCTTGGTTGTGTCCATGTATATTCTTTATCAATCATTCAGAATCACATGTAGATTAATATCTGGCTAAAACCACCCTGAGTTAACCAATAGCCATAATTATTAACTGTAACTCACATTGTCAAGTGAAACAACAGTTTTGTTGTTAGCATGCTCTAGCAGTCAAAGTATTCCAAACAATATTATGGTTATGACTACATTACGAAGCCTGGTGTATTTTGAATCTCATATTCAGAAGAAGAATTGTAAAAGTAAAGTCCAAAACAGGTGTTATGCCTGGAGTCTCACTGAGATGATTTTGAGATGACAATGGGATGAGATTATTTTGAGATAAAGATGAGATGTTATTAATATGTGTAAAGGTTTAAATCTGCCTTGGATATTAATTACTCTGTTCTTATGTTATTGGAGTACTTGTGAATGCTGTGATGTGTTTAATGACTAACACAGCCCAAAACGTCCTCTGCCCTCATTGACATGTAGCCTTTTTAGCCATGTAGCCATTGACAATGTATTATCACTATCACAAGTCTCCATTCTGAACACAAACACCTATTATCAGCTCCTGAAAATCCAAGACCTGTCCCTGTGTTTTATTTTAATGTGACACCACTGACCAGACTGGCTCATTAGAGACAGCACTACAGCACCATAACCTGCTCATTACAGCACTGAAAGGTTGTGTCAAAAAGTCAAGTGGAGCATGTATATGGTGACAAACGAACAAAAAGAAGGATGGCAGCAATGTGGTGTGCTAGACACAGCTGGCAGTGATAGAATGTAAGGCAGACTTGGGACAATAACAAGGATCAAAACACCATGAAAAGGAGTGAGGACAAAGCAGAGTAAGACAACCAACCACAGCAAGATCTACACAGGTTACAAAGTACATATTGAATAGATTAGTGTATGTTATTGAATAGGTTATTGCATGGGTTAGTTTTCAGCATGGTCCCTGCCCTTAGTGGAAGTTGATTGTAGCTAATGCAAGTCTGACAGTGGTGGCAATTATAAAATTTAGGAAATAGTCCAACAGAAATAAAAGGAAATGCTGTTTTTGTATGAATAAGGAGACTTCAGCCTTTTCCTGACCCGCCCTAAGTTGACCAACTTATTGCATCTTCAAATAAATCAGCTCTAATCAAAAAGGCAATGCACTCATGCACAGAGAAATACCTGTCTTCATTCTCTACACTTTTACTTTAAAATATGCCATATCACAATCTGGACATGATGTCTAGCTTTATGAGCTTAATATTGAATTGGATTTTCCACCTACATTTTTCTCATTAGTCCTGCAGAGTAATAGGATGCCAGCATTAAGAGGAGAACAGGGACAGCAGCAAAACATCTGCTCTGGTGTAAAGAGCGGGCTGTGCCATCTCTTATTTAGAGAGTATGAATCCACAGCCTTTAGCACCTTTATGCCATATTATCTTTTAATAATCACAATGGCTGATCTGAGATCAGCAGTTGTATTGAATCGGTATTTTTAGCCTCTGATCACAGAAATTTCACTCCACTTCGTAATTAGAGAAATTAGCATGGTGCCTATAATGGCTGCCCGGCGGATAAATGGAGAATTGTTTACTTAATTGGCTCTTGAATGCAAATTATGCAGCTGTTTTCAGTGCCCAAGTATGTATACAGTTAATTTGTGAGTTAACGAGCAAGGATTTTAAATGTCAAGGGTTTATACACATGCTGACACTGGTGTTTGTGCGAACTGTATTTCAATATAAGCCTGTCTTTAATTTGATGTGACATTTGATCAGTATCTATTTGCTCAGTATCCATTCAGAGCATTTCGAACCATTATTTGACTGATCAACTGGACAATATTGGCATTATATGAGGCTGTAAATGCTAAAACCTACCTGGACAAATATACATCACCCTAGGGTTTCCAAATCACAACCAATACTGGCAGTATTATATACATTATATCCATACAGTATAATACATTTCATATGAAATGATAATATCTGTAACATGGATATGAAACCGTGCGTGGTGATATAACTGGGGCTAAATGTTAGTTACTTAAGGGATAATGCACAACAAAGCGTCTTGTTATACAAAATGAATGTAGGTGAAGCCAAGCCTTTAAAATTCATTTAGTGCACATCACTTTCTACTCAAAACAGGCAGTGCATCTGAACAGATGAAAAATTAGAGACCTCAGTCAGGCTTTTCACACTGAATATTCTTAGCCCAGGGCTATCCTTTGGGACCCTGGGACAGTTTAGCACACACGCATTGTTAACCCAGGGTTAACCTGAGCCCAGATCTATACAATTCAAACTGAACTTCTACTAGCCCTGGGTTATGTCCATTGGAACACGCAACTAATGTTTACATTCTAGAATTCCATTGTTTCCATAGCCCCGTTTCACACTGGCAGCTTTTAGCCCCGTGTTTAGTCGATTTTCAGGGGATAACCCCACAAACTCAGGGCTAACCCTGCTCCGAAGCAGTGCCAGCAAGCCCTAGGCTTGGAATGTGCCACGATTGTGCCAGTGTGATTGTTAGCCTGAGTCGAACAGCTCCCTTAGCCTGGGGCTAAGAAGGTTCTAAGAATGCTTTTAGCCTTGGGCTAAGTGCAGTGTAAAAAGTCTATATCTCTCTGTTTCATTTTGGGTGAAGGGGTATAAATTATTTGTACATGAGAATGGAACAAAGAAACAAGATAATTTCCCCTACTAAATCAATCATAAAAAAAGAAAGAGGACTTCATCAGTTAATCACTCTGCGCTGTTGAAAAGCTTTCTCTCTGTGGGAACCTGAATAGCTGTCTGCCCCCTTCAGAGCTGGGGAACTGTGATGATTAGCAGATCTGAGGGGATGACAAGAAATCTTATGTGACGATTGCCGCAGCTGTTACCGAGAGCAAAAAATATAACATAACCCAATGAGATATTTTTACTGGTGCACACAAAATGAAACATTTCTCCCAATGCAGACTTAAGCTGTTTGACAGAAACGGACAGTAGCACACATCTTAACTTTGCACAGGTTTTTGGATCACGGCCATTGAACTGGATTGTGGGCCCAGCCAGGTTAGAGATGTTGTTTTTACATATATATTTATATTGCCTTGGAGACCTCATTCAATTTCTATTTCAATTTCCATGTGCTTTATTGGCATGACCTGGACTGTGTTGCCAAAGCAAACAGTATGGCAAGTGTACCCATTAAGCCCACCAAAATCTGTTTTCAGGTATTTTTCAGAAATATTGACCTGGGAGATCTGTTGGGAAAATGCAAGATTAATCTCTCATTTGAAAATGTGTTCATTAGTTCATGTACATTTTAGAATGTAAAACAAAGATAATTTTAGAAATAAGTCAAAAGTCTGGCATGGGCTAAATTGGTACTGTCAATCAATCAATTTTTATTTCAATCAACTTTTATTTAAATAGAGCATTTCACAAACATTTGCCACAATACGCTTTAAAGTAAGCCCTGGCCTGAACTCCCACAAAAGCAAGCCTGTGGCAACAATGGCAAGGAAAAAATCCCTATGTGCAGCAGATACGAAGAAACCTTGGGAGGAACCAGGGTTGAGAGGGGGAACCCATCCTCCTCTGAGTATGAGTTTATGATGACCAACATGGTCAGTAAGTACTGTGGCACCATTTAAGCCCGTGTGTGTTCCAAATAAGCCCGCATCATGATTTATTGAAAAATATAAAAAAATATTGGGCCTCCAATAATTCTCCAACCATTCTGAAGAAGAATTTTCTACTTAAAACCCACTTACACAGTTTTCACGAAGATTCTGACATTCACCAATGCTTTCTTATTTGGGATTTGTTCTACGGTAAGAACAGAATCTATGCACAGTCAGAAGCACTCGTAAGACACATTTGAGTGCTGACATGTTTGTGCAAAATAATTGGTTATTGCGTTTTCTTCAGTTCTACAGTTGTACTATATTATAGGATTTACATTACAATAATATTTATCATTTATAATATTTTAAAATAATTTTTGTCATTATTTTGCAAAGAATCATGGTCTTTTAAAATGCGTCTTGTGCAAGGAGCTGCTGGAGACACATGGCTCATTGGTACAAATTTTTGAGTAATTATAAATCCTAGCAACAGAGGGCTTCTGTTCCTATAATGACTTATTTTAGGAAATCAGCGATATGCCCTGACCCCTGGTTAATGACACCACTCACCAACCCTCAGACTCACCAAGAGGTGTCCTTCAATCAACAGCACGCACATACTCGCTCCACCATCGAGTGCACCACTGGCATCTTCACTTCCCCTTCAGCCACCACACCAACGAGAGGATGTGTGTCCCACCCACTCCTGGGACCAGACAACATACTTGCTGTCCAAGTTCGCTTTAAAATTAATTAGACTTTTACTGTGTGAATATTTATAGCTTTCAAAAAAAAAAAAAAATGTTTTTTTAAAAATCAAACAGGTTTCAGTGAATATCTTTATTTTTTACATTTTTCTTTTTACAGACGGAGTGCCATCTTGGTCATGGGAGACATTATACTTAGTGCAAATGAAAAACTATGTGTACAGCGGAGCACCCACTGCTTCCTGAATGACCAGGAAGTCCATAGAGATATCCACAACATTGGTTGCTAAAGGCTAGCCTGCTAAACGCAGGTCTGCTACTGCCAATGCTGATTATCGGGATAAAGGATGGACATACAATAATAAATATGGCCCAGCCAACCACCTGCTAGATGCAGCATATTGATCTGAAAAAGCTAAGGGGTCCACAGTCAGAAACAATGTTTTCTGGAATGCCATAGAACTTGAACACTTGGTTGAACAGATACTCCTAGTTATAGAGTGGTGGGTAAGCCAGGTAAGGGAATAAGACAACAAAATTTTGAAAACCGGTCCACAGTGACTAAAATGGTGTTGTAACCACTGGACTGGGTAGGTCGTTGACAAAATCCAAACTAATGTGAGACCAGGGTCTGTGTGGTATAGGTAAGTTCTCTAGTGTACCTACAGGCAGTTTCCGGGGGGTCTTGGACTGGGCACAGACCGGACAGGAAAGGACAAAATCCTAGATAGCAGCTGCAAGAGGGCCACCAGAATCTGCAAGATATTAGTTCAGTGGTTTGAGTAATACCTGGGTGTCCGGAGCTCAGTGACGTGTAGATCCATTGCATGAGTTGAGGTTGGACATGAGTTGGAACATAGGTATGGTGCGGTGGTGTCTCAGGTGGAGCTGGTTCTGACTGGAGTGCATCTTGGATGGTGGTGTCTTTCTCAACGCACCAGAGGAATGACACAGGAAGGGCTGACGATGGGTTCAGGCATGGTTGCCATATCAGGTAGGTTGAATTGTCTGCTTTAATGTTCTTTGAGCCTGGGTGATAAGTGACAGAAAAGTTTAATCGGGTAAAGAAAAATGCCCATCTGGCTTGCCTGGGGTTGAGCCAGTTTGCCTCCCAGATGTATTCCAAATTTTGATGATCCATTAGGACTACAAAAGGATGCGTAGCTCCTTCCAGCCAGTGTTGCCATTCTTCCAGAGCCAGCTTGATGTGAGGAGCTCACAGTTTCCAACATCGTAATGTCTCTCTACGAGTGACAATTTGTGAGAGAAAAAGGCACATGGAAAGAGTTTAGGGGGGTTACCGTGCTTTTGTGAGAGGATGGCTCCCACTCCCACCTCCGATGCATCCATTTCAACAACAAAGGTAAGAGCTGGGTCTGGTTGCTTGAGAATAGGAGTAGAGCTGAATCGGCCAATTGCAAACAGCAGTTACCTTAGCTAAGTCCATGCAAACACCCTTGGAGCTGAGGATGTAACCCAGGAAGGAGATTGTGAACTGGTGAAACTTGCATTTCTCAGCCTTCACGGAGACGCTGCAGAAGTTAGCGAACATGCTGGATATGCTGGGACAGACTGGAGGAATAAATCAAAAGGTCATTAATATACACAATTAATAATCTGCTAAGCATGTCACGGAAGAGTTCATTCATAAAGGACTGGAACACTTAAGGAGAGTTAGCAAAACTATATGGCATCACAAGGTACTCATAGTGCCCCCTAGTGGTGATAAAGGCTGTCTTCCACTCGTCCCTCTCACGAATTCTGCAAAGATTGTACACATTTCTAAGGTCGAGGTTTGTGAAGACCAAGGCCTTGCAAACCTGCTCCAGGGCTGCAGGGATAAGAGGGAGAGGGTAATGGAACATCACAGTGACATTGTTTAGCGCTTGGTAATCAATGCAAACAAATAAGAAGCTGTAAGCACACGGGGATGTAGATGGCCATATAAACCCTTGCAACATAGTTGTAGAAAAACAAGATACCGTTCCAAAGGTCACACAAGAGTGACCAAAAACAAAAATCCGATTGGCACCCGAAGCCTGTAAATGAATGATGTACCCTGGGGGATGATGCGCATTGCAAAATTGAAATGACCCAGATGGGATAGCATATCACTTTTTGTGACAATGGCAGCCTTGGAAAAATGGTTAATGACTCAACGGATGTGCAGTAATTTATCTTGGGGAAGAGGAGCCTGCATCAAATTGCTATTCAACATAACACTAAGGAATTCCAGAGAAGTTACAGGACCCAACGTCATACCAAGAGAGGAAAAGTGTTGTTAATTATGGAAATACAGTGAACTGGAGACAAACAAAAAATCATCCAGCAAATACAAAACAAGGTACTTCAAAGTTGCTATGTCTAGGTCTAACATAACACCTCAGATAAGGTATTGAAAATGCGTGGGCTGCTGCGACGACCGAAACTCAGCCGGCCTGAGAAATACAGTAGCGATCTCCATTTGATTCCAAAATACTGCCATTGCGAAGGGTGCAAGGGCATAATTTAAAAGCAGCTGTAATATCTGCCTTCCCAAGCCAAGCACAGATGTCTGCAAGTTTAATGAACTGGACGGTGTTATCAACTGCTGTATAAAAAGATGAATAACTCAGACTGGATTAGGCTGTTAAAGTTATGAATATGGCCATTGTGATCAAATAATTGACAAAACAACGACTGGGATGCTTGCAAAAGGCTATTGAAAGTTCAGGATCGTTAACAGGATGCCACGTTAACTCGGGTGCCTTTAGGCACAAAAGCTGAAAATGTGCAAAAATTTCCCATTAGGATATGTACACTTTCATCAAAATTAGGGCACAAAGGGGTTTCACACCCAGGCAAATATTGCTCTTGCTTCTTAGCAGATTGGTGATTGCAGGCGCCGGAGTAGGCATGTTAAGATGCGTTCACTCCTTGAGCTCCCCTGCTCAAGGGAACAGAGGGTTGGAACACAGATTTTGGACACAGGTTAACAGAATGAGAGAAGGAACCACAGATGGAACAAGGTTCAATGCCCTGTAAGTGCCTACTAAAGATTCCCAGATCGGCAACTGACCAGTCCAGTTTGTATTAAACCGTTGAATATACATGGCTGTAACTAGTCATGGGCTGCGTTCCAATACTCAATTTCGTCTCCTCCTTTCCTCCCCTCCTTTCCTCCGTGCCCCGGAAGATGATTATGTGTCCTCCTTTCCTCCACTGTTCCAAAGCGAAATCTCGCCTCCTCCTTTCCTCCTTTCCTCCTTTCTCGTTTCCTCCAAACGGAGGATACATCGATGTATCCTACCGCGGAGGTCTTTTCACATTTCTAGGTGACATCATTGTGCTCACAACCAGTCACATTAAAAGACCATCCCACAGAATATTTTTATTGGCTTTGGTATCTTCAGAGTCAGTCGAAATTATTACTTCATCAATAGCCGACATTGACTTTGATGACGGGCAAATCGGATTAGCTGTTCCAATTTTCGATTCATCTCCTCCTTTCCTCCACTCATTTCCTCCACTCCTTTCCTCCACATATTTCCGGCATATTTCCGGGATAGGAAAGGAAGAGAGGAAAGGAGGAGAAGAGAAAAAAAGTATTGGAACGCAGCCTCTGAATGCGAGTGTCCATGTTGCCCAGCATCAGTTTGATGTCAAGGAGGGCACTGAGGACAGGGTCACCTTGGACTTCTGGACTGGGGTGATTTCTTCCAGCTCTGGAACAGTGGCGTGCGGTGACTTTCACAGAGAGGCAAGCAGAACTGAAGATACCCACCCCACAAGCTACAAATCACAAACTCAATTTGTGATTAACTTGTTTAATAAATCATTCGCACTAAAAGATACAATTTCACGATTGTGTGCTGCCTGTATTTCAAAGGTTTTCAGAGCATGCACGCTCCTGATATGAACTTGAGTCCGCTCGTGTTTTTGTATGCTTCCATGCAGATTTACTAAATCATCCAAACCTTTGTTGTTCCAGACACTTTTTTCATTTAAGAACAAAATACATGGCCAGCAAAACAATTTGTTCAATTTAGCACACCCAGTCAACCATGCTGATTTGTCACATGTGCTAATCTGAAAATGTCTTGTAAATGATGAACTTGATTTGGCTTTGGTCAAACCGCGTAGGGCGGGAGTTGGTCGTCCTCTCTCAATGATGTTCTTCTTTTCACTGAATCATTTTCGAGCAAAAGAAGTTTTTAGTAGCTGTTCTACAATGCATTCACACATGTTTGGCTGCTGGCTACGGGGTTGTTGATGAAAAAAAAATAAATTCAACAGCGGCAAGAAGGGAAAATTTAGGGAGACCGAGTTAACGATGAGAATCTATAAAACCTTCTGACCTGAACGAACCCGGGCATCGGCATCGGCTGATGAAAGAAAAGACCGCTAGCTTACTGAAAAACATTTCTTTGGCGCATCAACACACATCTGCGCAGGCGCAGTAATGCTTCACTGACATCAGAACGGTGATAAGCCATGCCAGCCATAGCTTGACTACGCGCTGTCGTCAGAATGCACATAATGTACATATTTATGAATGTACATAATGCGCATGCGCAATCCTCGAAAACGCCGTTCTCCCCTTGACTTGTCCAAGTCATTCTCAATGGGCCACGGTTGCCTACAGTAAATCTTCCCTCAACAGTAGAGCACCGCGGCCAGCAGAGGGCAGCAACTAATGGGGCAATATCAGATGATCCGTTAGAGACAGAGCACTGTTTCAATCATATGTAAAGAGAGAGAGAAATTGCTTCAACTTCGGTGTTGTTATTCCTTTTGCTTCGTTTTGCTGACGAGAAGGCAAGAGAACCTGATTGCCGTTTCTTGGACTTTGGCACTGGTTTTGGCTGGAGGTTCTCTGGTGCGTAATTGGATAGCTCGAGCATGTATTTAAAAAAGTTCTTCATGTCAAGGCCTGTAGGGAGAGCAATTTCATGGCCAAAAAGGTTATCCAATATCTTCTGGACTGGCCATTGATTGATTGAGGGTTTGCTACGAGCCAGGAGCCGTGAGCTGCGGCAACGAGCAAATGCACACCTGGAACCATCATTTGGCATAGGGCATCATCACAAAACTCCCCCAACAGGCAGTAAACATCACCCGACTCGCTTAAAATGACCAGGATAGAAACAAGCAAAACCAAAGAGAATCAAGCATTCCACATGAAACAGTAGCAAATGAACAGTGGAGGTGAGTGAACTTCACTGTCCTTAAAAAGACAACCATATTACAGTTTGTGGTGTTGTTGCTCCTGATTGGTTTAGTCTCGCTGATGTAGGCGGTAGCACTCGACTGCTGCAGCTGATGTAGACTCTGACTTGAGTTTCCTGCCTGAACTAGTTTCACTTATTAATAACAGAGAAAAAAGGAACAAATGAGTGAATACAATGAATGATCTATTGAACTGTTTACTAACATTTATGCATTTATTGTATTTCTGTAATAGTGACAGGTTGCTACACATAAAGCAGCCAGGGAGACCGTTTGTCCTTCGCTCAGTAAAATTGGTAATTGTCTCTCCACAGGAAGTGTTTCAAAACTTGAATATATATTCTTTTAAATTTTTGGAGTTATTTCTGCAGTGTTGGAGGACGTGTACCCCAGTCTCACCTGTCTCACAGTGATCACATATTCTTTCCACTTTGGGGGTGTGTTATTAATTGCCTGATTTTAATTGTAGCAGTTCTGGTCTGAAATGTGTTGTTGTTAGTATTGTTAGTTGTTATTTGGTTTGTGAGTTTCATGGCCAGCTGAATTAGAGGACTTCTAGTAGGGCATAGCTCTTTGGATATTTTAACCATATTTTTACAGGTAATTAAATATTGTAAAATTGTCTTAGCATAGGATGCTCTTTTGGCTTTGTCTTTTAGTGCATTCACTGCTACGTTACAGCACCCCGATGCATTGATTTTCAGACCAAGGTATGTGTAGTTTGTGTTGTGTTCCAATACTGTGTGGCAGAGGGTGAAACATTATCTGCTTCTCTGAAACCTGGCCTTTTTCTGGAATATCAGTATTTTGGTCTTTTTTCTAAGATGGCCAGGTGCCATTGTAGCCCCTGTTCTGTGGGCAACAGCAGAACCAGGTCATCTGCATATAATAAAAATTTAAATTCGGTGTCATGTAGAGCAAGTCCAGGAGCGGCAGATTGTTCCAACATTGTGGCCAATTCATTAATGTAAATGTTAAATAACATTGGATTCAAGCTGCAACCCTCTGTCACGAATTGTTCTTTGATTGTCAGTTTTCCCTGCACATTTGTTTTCTAAATACATTGATTTAATGATGGCATATACATAACCCCCATACCACTTTCAAGTACTTTATAATTTAATCCCTGTTGCCAAATACAGTCAAATGTCATGCAAATATTTTTCCTTTGTTAATTTGGTGAACGTTTATCTATAAGGGTGTATTGGGTATAAATATGATCTGTTGTGCGATGTTTTGGGAGGAAGCAAACTCTTACTCGAGACACTGTGCTCAGTACAGGAGTTTATAATTCTTGAATTAATTCTTGATTCTACAAAATAACTTCCCCAGATGCCTGCATACGCAGATGCCTCGGTAAGTATTGGCCCAAGGTGGTGTCTTTCAGGGAATTGGCAAATATTTTGACCCCCTGCTCATTTCTTTTAATTTGGGGAATCGTTTTTCGAAATCAAAAAAGAATTTCTTCATTCCCTTGTATCAGGACAGTACCATTGTAATAAATATTAATGGTGAGCGGATAACAGTTTGAGTCCTACTCTTCACCTATATTCAGCTGTCGGCCTTTTGAAATCCCATTCTTTTTTTATGTTTTCAAATTCCTCACATATTGTGCTATGCCACGTTTCTGTCTTTGTAGTGTAGAAAATTAAATCTGTAATAATTGTCTTCTATGGTTTTGTTTTTGAATAATTTCCTGGATTTAGCACTCCTGGTATTCTCTGGGTAGATAATCTTGAAGGAGTTCTCCCCTGCAGCATTCTCTGTTTGGCCTGGCCTAAATTGTTACTTGTAGCCATCTTTTTTACTAGCCTGTGCTGAGCTGGCCTGTCAATCAAGCTGCTCTCCAACTGTTCATTTTAACTGTCACTTTTTATAATTGGGACACACAGCTAGGTGGCACTTTAATTTAGTAATGTAATGTAGTTATCAATCATTTTTGTTTTCCCCTTCAGTTTTATTTTGTCTTTTGCCCTTTCTTTATAATCATGATTTGCCTTTCTTATTTTTGTTCCTTTAAATTTGTAAAGGCTTACCTTTCTTCTGTTTTCTTTTGTGTTCCTTTTTTTAATAAATGTCCAAATTCCTTTTTCTGAGGTATATGTGAATTTATCCACTTATTGTCAATATTTCCTTCTTGTCAATTTTTTATTGTTGTAATTCTTTGTTTTTCCCTATGTGTTTCCCTTTACTGTTGGTGATTTAGCTCAGCATTTCCAAAGAATTTCCATTTTCTTTTTAAAAAAAAAAAATGAAAATTACCTTATAAATAACTGAATTTACAGATTATCAATAAGCATGTAATAGTTGAGTTTTATATTTGTGTTTAATTGTAGTTTATTTCATTTAATCCATTCTAAAGATAGTTCAAGGAGCTCATCTTTCTGTGACTCACTCTCTCAAAAGTCTCTCCCTCTCCTCATTATCACAGCAACAGCAGCCTGGAATAGCATGATCCTCAGGGATCACATGCATAATTTTACATAAAATTTGTGTTTACCGGTAGGACACTAGGACCTCGTCTTTCAGACTCACTCAGGTGTTCTGCTGCAAGGTCATAGGTCACTGTGTCAGTTTCAGTATAAGATGATACAAAGAACCTGTTGGTTTTGGCTGCCTGTTTGGTTGGCGTGCTCGTTGGTGAACCGAAAATGTTTTGATCCCGAATCAGCCAGCTTTTTCGGGGTCGCATGTGAGATTTGCCCTGTGATTAGGATTGCTGCAACAACAGCGTCAGACCACTGTTTTTCCCACCTGTGCTGTATTACGCTTCCCACTGATGTTATGCTGATTGCATTGTATGCGGATAAAGTTTAAATGTATTGAAGCCACTGATAGTTTCTTTAAATTATATGGGGCTAAAGCTCCTTGCTTGGATTAGAGAAGAGGTGAGAGTATTTGTAGTTCTTCAAATTCTGTGTCAGTGCTAACGCTGCTTGATCCAAATTGGCAGTGATGATAGCATTTTTCAGAACTTCAGTACTTTCTGCTCTTATTAGTAAATCTTATTAGCACATTTTTATACATATTTTACCTCTTTCCATTAATGATTGTGCATAATAAATTTGAGAGATTTCTTGGTATCTAAATGTTGTTTTTCTTTCATTTGAACACCCAGTATGCAGGGAATCTGGTCACTGTTACTAACTGGGTCTCCCACCCTAACAATTGTGAGTGGCGTAGTCAGTCTCTGATTGCTAGGTGGCAATTACACCTCCCACTGGCTACAACCTAAGTGAATTTTCTGTGCTTGTTAATAGTGTATTGTGCTGTAGGTGAATCTGGGTAATGTAGGGGCTTTATTAAGGCAGCAAGGCAGATGGGGAATCCTGTGGTATGTTGTGAGTTTTGTCATGGCAATTACAGTCAGAAAGACCAGGCATGATTGTCACTCAGGGAGGTTGTGGATAGTTAATTTGCCCAATCAGGAGTAAGCCAGAATTATGTGATCTTCAGCGTACACGCCACTTCTGCACCAACATGTGAATTGGTAATCATCTGTGGGGACATCACACTATTGCAATAAAAACAAAACTGACTTTTGGTGTTTTAGCTTAAGTCATATCTGAACAAACATCAATCTCTACATCTGATCAATTCTGTTTTCATACCAGCATGAGTTCAGACTGCTATAAAATGGCAGACACTGTTGGGGGTAGCATACATACGAACCTGATATCTTAAAGGAATGGGACATTTAAGAATGTGACATCCTCACACTATTTAAATCATGGTGACAGGTTCCACTATTCGGCCAAACCCATCTACCTCCCAGTCCCGCCCTTCAGCCAGGGCATATCTCCTTTTGATCTATTACTCCACTTTAGACTGTGTTTGAGAAGGTTCACATCAGTGTATTCATACTCAAATAAACATGAGCATAGGTCTGTTTAGTGGTGACTCTCTGAAGCTTTCTCAATTTTTGGACTTGACTCAATGCATTGCAGGTTAGGCTAGCTAGAAGGGGCAATCTATTCTGGGCAATCTATTCTAGCTGGCTAGCTAAAATAGAGCAAATCTCGTTATAGGAGCTTTTTTAAAAAATAAAGATATGCACTGAAACCTGTTTGATTTTGTTAAGTGATGCATTTCTTTCTTGAGATTAACTGTAAACTATGAATAATCACACTGTAAAAGACAAGTTAATTTTAAAGCCTTTAATTTACAAACAAGCAATTAATTGCTATCAAACTTGAACAGTTTGTTGGTCCCAGGAGTTCCTCAGGACACACATCCTCTTGTTGTTGTGGTGGCTGAAGTGGTACACCACGTTTCATGGCGATGTTTTGCAAGACACAGCAGGCCATGACTATCCTACAAACCAAAAACGATGAATGCTCAATGATTATAAAATGCAAAACAAATATGATAGAATTTGGCTGTGGTACTCAGTGATGTTTTTTCCAGAATAAAACACAATTTCTCAGCTGTTCTCTTTACACATACCTTCACCGGTTTGTAAAGCAGCTTGCCACCTGCTGTGTCCAAATACATCCAGCGTCCTTTTAAGATGCCAGTGGTGCACTCGATGGTGGAGCGAGTATGTGCGTGCTGCTAATTGAAGGACACCTCCTGGTGAGTCTGAGGGATGGTGAGTGATGTCATTAACCAGGGAGCCAGGGCATATCCTTGATCTCTTAATAAATAAGTCATTATAGGAATAGAAGCCCACTGTCGCTGGAATTCATAATTACTCAAAGATGTGTACCAATGAGTCATGCATCTCCAGCAGCTCCTTGTTCAAGGTGCATATCCACAGAACTGTTTTGTAAAATGTAGGAGTCGTGTGCACCTCCTGGGAAGCGGGAGACCACATTCAGAAGGTGGTTCTTGGAGTTGCAGATGAGTTGTACATTTATGGAGTGGTATTGCTTGCGGCTGAAATATGGAGAGGGTGCCTTAATTTGCATGTGCATGCAGTCTATTGCACCGATGGTGGTTGGTAGACCAGCAATAGAATGGATTCCTCTACTGGCTGGGACCTGTTCTTCTGCTGTATAGGAGAATTTTATGTATTGTGTGGCCAGTTGATTTATTCCATCCATGACTTGCAGGAGAGAACAGCTGATGGATGCCTGTGATATGCCCAAAATAATGAAAAAAATGATTGAAAAAAATTATAAATGATATTACTGTAATTTAAATCCTATAATATTATACAACTGTAGAATTGAAGAAATGCTATATAATAACCAATTATTTTGCACAAACATGTCAGCACTCAAATGTGCGCAGGTGTGCTCTTGAGTGTACGTAGAATCTGTTCTTACCCAGGAACAAATCCCAAAAAAAGAAAACATTGGTGAATGTCAGGATCGTTGTGAAAACTGCATAAGTGGGTTTTAGGAAGAAAATTCTTCTTAAGAACAGTCAGTGAATGAGGCCCAATGTTTGGTTGCCAGAACATTCGGGCAAATGTTCCTTAACATGTCCATGATTACAGTGAGCTTGAGCATTAGGAATATTATGCTAATGTGTAATTTTTTTTTGAAGAATAATTCCAATCTTAAATGATTTCATTTGTAAATTTATTCTTGTTTGGATTTATGTCTTAGTTTTTATGTTTGAAGAAAAATAAAGACGTAGGCATATCCTGTTGAAGAAGAGACATCATTTATTTCATAGCAGGCAATTCCATTAATTTATTTTAAACAGTTTCATTTCTTTATTCATTTACACATTGTTTTAATGTTTAAAATGAAAATATGAAAAAACAGGCTTGATTTAAACATAAATACATGTGAGCTGTCTGTCTCATCATATGCAGTTTCTTTTATTGATTTTTTTAAATGCTCAAAAATATGTTCCCATGACTGTTGCATTTGACTATGTTAATTGTAGTCTAAATAATTACTGAAACTCATGCCAGTTGATTTTCTGATTGTCAAATAGTCTACATGGAAAAAAGGAACGAATAATCGAATCTTTGTATAGAACAGCCAAATCCAATTCGACTGACAGAATTCTGAGTCGGGTACAGGCCTAATATATTAAATGTAGGCTACAACTCATCCGCAGCTCCAAGAACCACCTTCTGAATGTGGTCTCCCGCTTCCCAGGAGGTGCACACGACTCCTACATTTTCCAAAACAGTTCTGTGGGTATCCGCCTCGTACTAGGAGCTGCTAGAGACGCATGACTCATTGGTACACATTTTTTGTACCTGTGTTCTTAGCCGAGCACGTGTTCGGCTAACACAAGTGCAAATATTCATACCTACAGAAAATAAGTGGTTTGATAGGTAAGGATTTGTAAGTAATGTATTGCTGAATGTATTACTCCTATGAATCAGCTGTGAAGTCTCATTTTGAGAATTTACATTCGTAGCTGTTACAAAGCTGGCAAGGACTCTTCTCAGGTACACCTCCTGGCAGCAAACAGCGCATCGCATGAGTGACAATAGGGGATCCCATCTCATGACCTCACTCAATACTTCATAAGCCAGTGACAGCAAAGACAGGCAGTTTTTCTGTTTGGTATAAAAGACCCTGTGGTGCATTCACTCGTGCTCTCGCTCTGGCAGCACGAGCATCTGTATCGTTGTCCTTAAGATGATGTTTTCAGGAGTAACGCTGTACAGCGATATACTGCAACTATGCAATCCGAATTTCCGGCACCGCAGCTTGGCTTCGCGTCACCGACCTTCGCTCCACTTGACGGAGAACCGGAGGGCTTGGAACTGATGAACTGGTCTCTCGTTACGAATGAAAATATTTCGATTCTGGAGAATCTACGAATTTCTCAGCACAAGCAATTTTCTTCCTCCACTTCGGTATTTTTGGCAGTGCTCATGACGCTACTGGTTTTTGCCACGGTGTTGGGCAACGCGCTCGTTATTTTGGCGTTTGCAGTGGAGAAAAATTTGCGGACCCAGAGCAACGTTTTCTTTTTGAATTTAGCCATAGCTGACTTTCTTGTAGGTAAGCACTCTTCTGTTTGATTGGTCATTTAAAAATACAGACAAAATGTAATTGAATTTGGGCTATATTTAATGTTTTTTTCCCCCAGTTTTAAACACCATATATAACCAAAAGAAAATTAACCATAAACAACGAAATAACGTAACTAATAAAATTATTATTATTATTATTATTATTGAGGAAAAGGAGTGAAATGAGACTCTTCTGAGCGGTCACTTTTACTGGTCATACGATCTACATTAAATTCTTCAGTTGTGGACAGTTTCGCTATCTATCATGACCGATTTAATACGGAAACTCTTACTGTATTAAGTCTTCCGACTTTATACAACATTATGGTACTTTAAACACTCGCCATTGTTATTATTCTGGAAGCACATTTCCATTGGAATTCATTAATTGCCATACGTGTAATTATTTAAGGCTTTATTCAGTACATTGTGAAATATACGTATTCCGGAGAAGTCAGAATGTTCGTTCCAGATGTGACGTTTGGTACTCTTCTCTTCTCAGGGGTGTTTTGCATTCCGGTCTATATCCCCTACGTTTTAACAGGAGAGTGGAGACTCGGAAGGGGTGTGTGCAAACTGTGGCTAGTGGTGGACTACATGCTCTGCACTGCCTCTGTGTTCAACATCGTTCTGATCAGCTTCGACCGGTTCCTTAGCGTCACAAGGGCGGTAAGAACACCCACACCCTATTGATACACAACACATTTGAACAATAGCTCATGAAATAGTAACGTGGTAATGTGTATTGCAAAAGCAATGAACAAAACAAATGCTTTAGGGAAAACAACAAATGAATTATTTAGGAAAAAGAGGCACAAAAAAAGCAAACAATGTGTCCTCTCTGGCGGTATTATGCAGCTCTGTGATAGAGCTCCTTAATGGGGCTCTGTTTTACGGAGCTCTGTGATGGGGCCATGCTTTCCTGCTGGGCTGTATTATAGAGCTCTGTGACAGGGCCCTCTCTGGCCAGCTGAATAATGGAGCTCTGTGATGGGGCCCTCTCAATCAATCCTTCCAAACAGCTATATTTACCAGCAACATGAAAACAGCTACAATTATTTCCATTTATAAAAATGGAGATAGACATCTATTCTCCAATTATAGACCATTTTCTCTGCTTTCCCAGTTTTTTAAAAATTCTAGAAAAACTGTTTGTGCAAAGGCTTGACAATTTTATAGAAACACACAATGCAATGTATTGAGTGACCATCAGAATGGCTTTAGAGCAAATAGGTCCTAAAAATAGGACTTAAAAAAATTAACTGTTACTGTTATTAAAAGATACTGTTGATCATGGATTATTAATGAAGAAACCGGAGAGATGTGGTATGAGGGATGGCATACTCATTGCTGAGAAGTTACTTTTGTTAGATATTTTGCCCTTCTCCATGGAACCAAGTGCAGGACAATGAATAACACGCTGACGACTTCTCTTAAGAGAATGTTGATTTATTACAATGCGCAAGGGAGAGACAAACTCAGAACATTCGGGCTGCCTGTCCGAGAGAATCTCTAAAGAATCAAGTTGTGTGGTGTGCTGATATACAGTTCATGGTCATACATATCAAAGGACCTATCACTTTGATGACAGCATATATATATCAATATGTATAAATAAATAATGTTCCTGAAGGTTACTTGTGGGATTCCACAAGGTTCAGTGCTAGGCCCAGAACTGTTTAAAATGTATATAAATGATATTTTTAAAAAGTCTAAATTGCTTAAATTGGTTTTATTTGCTGATGAAACTAATTTCTATTGCTCGGTGAAAAGTCTAGAACGGCTTCTGAATACAGTGGAAAGGGAAATGAAAGTTGTAAAGAAGTGGTATTAACAAGTTATCATTGAATTTAAGTAAAACAAAGTTTATAATATTTGGTTATCGGCAAATCAATAATCGAGTTATAATTATGATCAATGATGTTGAAATAGAATGTATGAAAATAATTTTTTGGGGCATGACACTTGATCATACATTATGTTGGAAGCCACACATAAATAATGTAAAAATGAAAATGTCTAAAAGTATTGCAATATTATATAAAACCGAAGATATCTTGAATCAGAACTCACTATATATGCTGTTTTGTTCTCTCATAGTTCCATACATTACCTACTGTGTGGAGGTGTGGGGGAACATGCAAAACCAAAACGAATCAAATTTTCATGCTACTGAAAAGAGCTACATGAATTGTAAATTGATCAGATTATTATGAACCGGGCAACGTACTATTTCTTAAATTACATGCCTTAAAATTTAGTGATCTAGTTGATCTTAAATCTGCACAGATAATGTACAAAGCACAAAATAATGTACTTCCTAACTGTATTCAGAGATTAGTAACTTTAGAGCTGGCCAGTATGAATAGGTATGTTTAAAAAAGCAAGGGTAAGGACAAATATAAACAAATAGATGTATATCTGTCAAAGGTGTTAAACCTGTGGAATAGATATGACAAGGAATCAAGAATGTGCAAATGTAAAAAATGTGAAAATAAGGTGGTAAACAAATATAATACTGAGATATGATCATTATTGTGTATGAGACATTTGGAATTTTTGTTATTGCTTCTGTTTTGTGCTTCTGTCTTTGTATAGCCTAAACCTATTAGTATACAGGCTACCTGTATTAATGTTAGTACTGATGTAGTAATATGTTCTGTAAAAAGGGAAGGTATAATAAGCTAAAGCTTCAGCCTACACCTTTTCGGTCGACATTCTTTGTTTGTCCTTTTAAAGCCTTTTTGTTATTTATTTAAATTATATTTATATTTGGAAAATTATAAGTACCAAAATATGTTATTACTACTCTCTGGCTGGATGTATTATGGAGCTTTGTGAAGGGGCCCTCTCTGGCTGGCTGTATTACAGAGCTCCACAATGGGGCCCTCTCTGGCTGGCTGTATTACAGAGCTCCACAATGGGGCCCTCTCTGGCTGGCTGTATTACAGAGCTCCACAATGGGGCCCTCTCTGGCTGGCTGTAGTATGGAACTGCATGATAGGGCCCTCTCTGTTCTGTCTCAGTTGAGTTATAGGTGCCAGAAGGGTGTGAGCAGGGCAACAGTGCTGAAGATGGCGAGTGTTTGGCTTGCTGCTTTTCTGCTGTATGGTCCAGCCATTATCAGCTGGGAGCACATCGCTGGGGGAAGCGTGGTCCCTCTTAGGCAGTGCCATGCTGAGTTCTACTTCAACTGGTACTTCCTGATGACGGCCTCCACTGTGGAGTTCTTCACCCCTTTCATCAGCGTCACCTACTTCAACCTCAGTATCTACATCAACATCCGGCAGCGGAACCTAATGAGGGAGGGGCAGGTGGGTGGGGCAGGGGCGGGGCCAGGGGACTGCGAGATGCAGCCACGGGGTGGGGTCGAAAACCAGAAAGTGTTCTTCGTCAGACCGGCAGGGAACATGGGCAGGGGAGTGAGCAGGGATGGTGCAGGGGGCACGGACAGGGCCCAGGCTAGGGGAATGGTTGGGGGCAGCAGTGCAGTGGCAGGCATTGGTGAAGGCCATAGTTTCTCAGGGAGGGACCGTGGTGTTGCGCGGCGGTATAGTGGATCGCCGTACCTGCCACCCCTGCAGCTGGATGGCCTGGCCCAGAGGCCGGGGGAAGGGTGCTGTGGGGCCCGTCAGGGCCGTGTCGACACCACTGACCCAGCCCGCTTCCGCCTCTCACGTGACAAGAAGGTGGCGAAGTCGCTGGCGGTGATCGTGTGCGTGTTCGGGCTCTGCTGGGCCCCCTACACCCTGCTGATGATCATTCGGGCCGCCTGCCATGGCCACTGCGTGCAGCACTATCTCTACGAGACCACCTTCTGGCTGCTGTGGATCAACTCTTCCATCAACCCTGTGCTCTACCCTCTCTGCCACACCAGCTTCAGGAGGGCCTTCACCAAACTACTCTGCCCCTCAAAGGTCAAGGTTCAGCCCCAGGTCATGGGTCAGAAGTGCTAGGGGGACCAGACCAGGGGTGTGTCCTTACACTACAAATATGTATCCTCCTTTCCTCCACTATCACCAAGCACCCTCCCTTGCTGAAATTCTGAGACACTGGGAGGGAGGGAGACGGGGTGGTAGGAGAAGAAAGGAGGATATGTCTTTTGAGTATTGGCATGCACTCCATGGGCAGGAAAATGAACTCTTTCATCATTGGAAAGAATTAATTTCTTATTTAAACATTCCGTATGGGAAGCCATTGGTGTACTCGTTTCGTATAAACTGGCTTACCAAAGACGGATTCAAATTATTCAATACAATAAATATTAGTTTTATGGAGTGTATAATTTTTGTTCTAAGTGTTTTTTCTCATAGTGCTGTATTTACCTGCCTTCATACCACAGATTTTGGAAACATTTCCATGAAAAATTTATAAAAACACAACATGTGCAAAACACCATAATTCGCCATGCGTTGTATCTTAAAAAAATGTACATATGCAGACTGTAATGGACTCAAAGTTTTTCACTGACTTTATAATTTACCCAAAAAAATGTTTTTTTTTTTTTTTTAAATGTCAACCAACCACTCTCCTCATGTATTTTTTCTTTTATTCAGACAGTAAGAAAGCTCAGAGGGTTACAAGAGGAATAGGCATAGATCACTGGACTCAGGAATTGAACCCTGGTCTCCTAGGGGTCAACATGTGGATGAGACAACTGCTCAGCAAATGGAGCTATCCAGTCTCCCAATTGGATGTTTTTCTAAACCTTATAGCAAACAAAAAGAAAGAAAGTTTGAGAAAGGGGTACAAAAACAAATTGTAGTCATCACTTTGATAACATTCAAGTTTTAAACAAAATTCATTGATATGATCAGATGAAATGTACCAATTTTCATCTACTGTTGGGAAGTAAAAAGCATGACTGCACTTCACAGTATCCTGGCATTACATTTTCAGTGTATTGTATGGTTTATAAAGACATTAGTAGTTCATATGAATTCACCAACAATGTTGACCATGCAGTTTCTTAAGACTAAGGTGACCTTAAGAACAAAAATCTGTTAACAAACCTACCATGAGAACATCTGTAGGTACTGTACAGGTACAATAAAGATACTGAAGTTAAACAGAAAAGTACTCAAGAGTCAATACTGTAATTGTGATTTTACAAAAGTTGTGCTGTGTAGACAATGAATGTACACATTACAAATGATAAAGTATGTGTAATTTAGATGTTTTCTTCTCTCCTTTCCAGTCCTGCCTGAAGGTGTCACTTGAAACTTGGTGCACATTTGACAAATAAAACTGTACATTAGACACTAATGTTCTGTTATCATTACAACTTTCATTCACTGAAGTTGGCTTTCAGTGAAAGCAACACATTTAAAATACTAAAGAAGGTTAAAAATACACATGAAACCCTTTCTAAAGATGACATAGCTCCCAAAAGGAAAGAAATTAATTTGAACATTTCATTCCTGTTGACCGTTTTGTTTCTTTTTTGTCAACATATGGTAATTTCTGAAATTTCCTGCTTTGAAAATTGAAAACTCTGTTACCTATCAACTGATGGCAGTGAAATATTTTATAAATATGAGACTAGATGTCCAAACATCTTACTTCCCTAGGCTGGGGAAGGGGAAAATATGTCTCTCTAACATGCATTTATCACTAAGCCAAGGAAGGTAGTCATGCTTGATAAAACACACATCAGTCAGTAATGCAAGGCCTTCCATAAAATCCTTATTTCCATGTCAAATTTACAAAGACCTCTCATTTTGGATTGTACAGAATAAATGTATGCCTGTCATAATTATAGCTTTCATGAACACCAGCAGATACAAACATTTTAAATAGCATTAAAGCTGCAAACAAATATACACAACATACATACAATCATTCAAGAGTAAAAGCACATAATTATTTGTCCATTCATAGAAAAACATGTGCCAGAAATCAATAGCTATGTTTGCTACTGAAATTATGTGAAATTAGCTGTGTTTGTTTCATCAATTTCATCAAACTGATTTACTAAGGTTGAGAAAATATGTTAATTTATTTAAATAAAAAAGAGGGTAAAAATAAACCATGAGTTTGTGTTTTGGATTGTTGTGAAGCTGAATCTTCACTAAAGAATATTCACAAATGAATCGTCTTCACTAGCCTGTCCTGCAATTTGGAACACAAGCAAATCTGACTATTAATCTATACAGTGAACCCTCATAAAACCGGACTAATCGGGGGGAAAGGGAGTATGATATAATTGATAGTATGATGTAACTAGGTGATAATAAAAAAAAACACACAGTAGTCCCACCTCTACTGTGGTACCAAGAGTTCGGTGTACAACAATACTCAGACTGTGTCAGTTTCATTAATTTTCCAAAGAATGCTTTGTGATACAATGTGGCACCACCGAAATAACTATCAATAACAACAAATACTAAAAGAAAGAGGGAAGAGAGAAAGAGGTAAAGAAAAACAACCTCTAAGTAAGGGGAAAGAGATCAGTGAAAGGAGATAAGAGGTAGAGAAAGGGGAGAAAGAGAGGAGAGTAAAGAGAAAAAAAGATGACAGAAAAGTGTGAGGGAAAGAAAAATGGGAATTTTAACCAATATTCACCAAAAGACCACATGCGTCCTGACAGCAGAAAAAGTTTACAATAACCGAAATCCGGTTTTAACAAGGTCCGCTATAACGAGGGTTCACTGTAATCCAAAAACTATTCAAAACGTGCAGATTCAGTGTGCATCACAATATTCTCTTCTTTAGCAGTCCCTACATGTGTCATTGGTTTGCAGCAAACATCCTCATGTCTCAAAGTAATACTACTTACAGTACTACCATGAAAAGAAAAAAACAGGATGAGCAGTGCTGTCAGAAATGAAATCACACATTCCTTTCCAAGTTATATAAATAAAACAGGAGCTGTCTGCTGAACGTACAGGTACGTTCCACACGCAGAGAGCTCACCATATCTGCTGCAAGAGATGGAGGAAAATGACAAGCCTGTGCTTGTTCTGCGACTTCAGTTATTTCTGCGATTACGGAGCAGGGAAGAAGAGGCTGTGAGTGACAGGTGGTCTCAATCTATCTCCATCCTTTCTGGGGAAAGAAGGCACTCAGAGATAAAAAAGGCCCACTATGCACTCCTGCTACTTTCTAAGGCACATTGCAGCAGAACAGAAATCACTATGCCAGGATTGCTTTTTTGTCACACACAAATAACAGAGAAATCACAGATGGAGGGTTTAAAAAGGAGGGAGTGTGTGTGACATTTTTTGCCAGATGGAATATTCTAGCAGGAACGACGCCTTGCTACAATGCCAGGCCCTCAAAGATGGGGTCGTCAGCCGCCGGCGCATCACGCCGGAGTCGCAGGTGCTCCAGTGTGTTGTGGAAGTGTCTGCCAATCTGGTCTGCCTCCTCCCCAGGCTCCAGGTTCGGAAGGTCCTCCTGGATCTTCTGAATGAGTTGGTTAAGCACCTGGACCGTCACCTGCAGGGATCAATCGCAGGGACTAATCACCCTCCATTTTTCAATTCTGCTATTCTACTCATTACTCTAGTCAGACCATCTACACCTGTGCCCACAGATTCAGACACACAGTGATTGGTTAGACATGCTCTATCCTTGGGGATCTGCGCACATAATCATATTTCATCATGGTGATTCTATTTAACTCCAAATCCACAAATAAATTCACTTTTAATTTATAGATCTCAGTCTTTCTCAACTGACTAATACCTGTATCAGGAAGATTCAGTCTTGCCATGCTAATATGGGTCCATACATAACAGGTGTTATTTTGCATGCACAGACAAAGCATTTGCACATTTTATCATTTCATTTTTATGAATGATCAACAAAGAGTTACTATGTAAATGACTCCAGTCACTAAGATCCATCTTTACATTTAGCAGATGCTTTTTTCTCTTTTCCAGAGTGGCTTGCAAAGCTTTTAATTCATACACATTATCTATCCATTTATACAGCTGGATATTGTTACTGGATATTGGATAGCAGTTCAGGTTAGGTACTGTGCTCAAGGGTACAACATCAGAGCCCTCCACCTCTGCATTGTAAGCCCAGCTCGCTCACCAGTGCACTACCCTAATGCCCCTGAACATGAGGGATTGTGTGTGTTACGAAGATGTCTGAACTGTTACACTGCATGTCTGGAGAAGGACGTTTGTGAAGACTGAAATGGGCATAACTGTACTTACTAGCACTATGCTATTTTGCATAAAGCCACAGTTTGACATAATAGACATTGAACTGCTTGGTTGTTATAAAAACAAGTTACTGTAGCATTCTGTAAGACAATTTACTTCATCAAAATATATTTTGTCTTACTGTTCATGATATATCTGTATTCACAGATTCTCCTTCTGTTCTCTTTGAGTGCTTTTTAGAATGTAACAGCTAATTAGCCACTATCGCTACTTGATCATTCAGAAAGATTGGTTATGGATACTCCAGCCGCAGCCATATGTCCAGCCTACTCCCCAATGGTAAGAGCAGAATGAAGACACTGATAATATATTCATGTATTATGTTTATTTGTTAATTGTATAATACAAATTTTATAATTGTACATATTTTACTTGGCTATGTACCATTCTTCCTGGCTATGCTAGTATGATTTCGATTTAATTATTAGATTTACTGTAGCATTATTGATAGTTGCACTTTTAGATTTGTTGATGACTGTATCCAATCCTTGTACATCATTTTGGATAAAAGCGTCTGCCAAATGAATAAATGTAAATGTAACAAGCTGGTAACCGAAGGACAGTGTGCCAGTCTGGGAAATCAATGGCTGTAGTAAGCTGAAACGGCCCAGAGCTTGTCATCCTATTTGTCATCCAAAATCCGTAAAATGACATTGCTAGAAAAGCGATCTATATTATGAAAAGATTTACACAAATGTAAAATACATGTTCTCAACATTGTGGTTTTTGGTTGTTAGATCACACACATCATCAATTGTGTGACAGCCATCATCTTTTTGATTACATGTAGTTGGTTCAGCAATGAACTGTTATTTGTTACTTTTGCCAGTTTGAGTAGGATTTTCAAATACTGCACTTCCAAAAAGAAAAAATGTGTAACTTGCTGAAACAAATATATTCACAGATGAATATTTTATGAACACGTACCCAGGCCCAGAGCCAAACCTAAGTCATAAGATGGGAACCTGAAAACCAAGGGGGGGCAGCACTATACACAGAATTGACCGTATCCAAGCAACACTTGTAAACAAACAGCGCAACTTTCTACAACAGCCTTCAATGCGGCAACAATGACAACTAGTGGTTAGTACAATTAAAGGCCACTTGGTTTAAAATATAACAAAAAGTTTTCAAAAGTAGATATATTATTTTTAGAGGCGGAGTTTTCAGTTTTGCTGTAATATTTAAAACCGGTTTCTAGAAGTTTCTGATATTCAAATTATGATATTCTAGCATTGAAATGCCTATTAAGTTATCAAGTGACAGTGGCTAGCTTACCACTTATAAAGTAGCCAGCTACATTCACACAGTCGCAGAGTAAACCAGCCATTACCCCAGAGGAATTTCAGTGTAAGAGGTGTCAAAGGAACTGCCATAACAAAAATTGTGTAAAACTGATCATAAATAACCTTTAGGCTGGATAATAGATACTGGTTAATGTATGGATAATATTTTGGGCTGCAAAAGTACATTTTCTGTCCCTTTACTACAGTAGAGTCCCTTAGTGAGTGATCTGTGCTGAGAATTATGTGCTATACAAAAACAAAAAACAGTGGCGCAAAACACACTCATACCGCTTCGTTCCCTCTCTGGTAAAAGTAGATGTATCTGTTGAGGATCTCGATGAAGAGCTGGACCTGCAGACACGGGTCCATGCACTGGTTGGCGATTTTGAGAGCCTTCTTCAGACACTCTGTCACCCGTTTGCCATCGTGTATCTGCAGACACAATGGAGACATGATTACCAACCAGACACGGACAGGCAACTGTGTTATAGGAACATATAAACAACAGCACTGGAGACTCCTGTTTGTCTCTCACTGTAGACTCACACTTGTCTGCCATTCTGGAAACTCACACCTACCTCCCACTCTGGAGATTCACACCTGTCTCCCACTGTAGAGACTCATACCTGTCTCTCACTCTGGAGACTCACACCTGTCTCTCACTCTGGAGACTCACACCTGTCTCTCACTCTGGAGTCTCACATCTGTCTCCCCTCTGGAGTCTCACACCTGTCTCCCACTCCGGAGTCTCACACTTGTCTCCCACTCTGGAGATTCACACCTGTCTCCCACTCCGGAGTCTCACACTTGTCTCCCACTCTGGAGATTCACACCTGTCTCTCACTCTGGAAACTCACACCTGTCTCTCACTCCGTAGTCTCACACCTGTCTTCCACTCCGTAGTCTCACACCTGTCTTCCACTCCGGAGTATCACACCTGTCTCCCACTCTGGAGTCTCACACCTGTCTCCCACTCCGGAGTCTCACACTTGTCTCCCACTCCGGAGTCTCACACCTGTCTCTCACTGCAGAGACTCACAACTGTCTCCCACTCTAGAGACTCAGTGTGTACTCACACTAGGCGATTCATACCATACCCAAGGACATTTGACCAGCAGAGTCCAGTTCATTTGACTAGTGTGATCGTTCCATTCCGTGCCCGAGCCCTCTTGAAGAGTTGGGCTCGGGCACAGTTCAGTTGGACTTGGGCACGGTACACATCTAGTGTGATAGCTAACTGTGCCGGAGCAGGGAACTCTTACATGACGTCAATGATGTAACTGTCCCATTTAACAAACATGCCAACAAAGGGATCACTTTGGACTACAGTAGAGGTGCAGTGTTTGCTGGAAATTTGGGCAGACAAGAGTATACAGGAACAACTGGACACAACATACAAGAACTCTGAGATATTTGGTAAAATTTGCAACTATCTTTATGCTCGTGGATACCAAAGAACCACTGAACAATGCTGTGACAAGCTGAAAAAACTGTGGGTTTGGTATCTGAAGGTATGGGATGCACTCCGTAAATCCGGCTGCTCAATGGACGAAAAAGATAAATTCCAATGGTACGATGCTATCAACAAAATAATTGGCCTTAAACCAAGTATACTCTCATGTGTACGTATGAATATACATACACCCATAGTGTTTAAAGCTTGATTAACTGGTGTGAGGATGGCAGACGATGAAGGACCAGTGGGAATGCTGGGAGCTGCTGGCCCTGATTATTTGCACAAGGGAGAACTCTACTCTGCCTGTGTTTAAATCACCAACTGCATGTGCAATAAACATGCAAATTGCAAACAGGTGCACATACTTCAATGGGCTGGGATACACAGAGCACTATAATGTATGCAGTGGGAGCCGTAAAATTTCCCACAAGGAGTGCTAAAAGTGTCCATTCTCAACTTGAATGTAAATATGTAAATTTATAGACATTACAGCAAAGTAAAAATGCATCCATTTTGTCTGCCATGTCTTTTAAAATCCCTTCAACAGATACAGGCAGAATAGATAGAAACCGATGGGTGCCTGGGTCCAGTGCAGCAAAGCATCCCAAAACCATGACCCTGCTAACATGACCGGTGCTACCAGGTTCTTACAGAGTTACGCAATAAAGGCTATTATCATGGAGACCACTGTCCTAGGCCCACTCTGAGGCCTGGGCACGTTGCACAACCGTACCTCCTCTCCGTTGCCTTCGATGGTGTGCCCGGACCAGAAGATGTGTGAGCAGGTGCTGACGGCCCGGCACTGATCCGGTTTCTTCAGCAGCTTGGAGGCAGCCAGCGCACACTGGGTCCTGAGAGGCTCGTGGTTTTCCTCGCTGAAGCACTTGGTCCTCTCCAGAGTTCCCATGATCAGTGTGATGGCCGCCAGCTGCGCCTTAGAGTCACCAATCTCATCTTCATACAGGGAGAAGGCCTGAGAAATAGCCGACAGGAAGTGACCTCACTGGGAGAGAAACATAGATTTCATTTCCTAACTACTACACACCTGGACTCTTGCTGATTATTATCCAGATATGGGAAGCTGAACCTCTGAGGAACCTCTGATTTGGGAGATCACAGGATCACACTGCTGGCTGACCCTTTCTCCAGATAACGTTAGCGCTAATGCTGAATCACTCTGTGGTCAGTCCTGGCACAGGCCCTGGGGTGCGTCCTCACACAGCATATTTGTGCGTGTGTGTGTTTTAGGGTCCCTAGCAAACGGCTGTACCAATATGCACACGCTCACCCTGACACCAGTGAGTGCGTGTTTTGAACAGTCTCACTGTTTAAGACAGCCTATGTGTGCTACGGTACACCAATACTGTAGCGCCGGAAACAAGCAAAGGGCAATACAACTTAAGCAATAAAAGGACTCCTGTCTCTACCTGTCTCTTCTGCACGTTCTTGCTCTTCTGCCTGTGGCACGCGGAAGACAAGCAAGAAAATTTTGCTCCAGGCCTGTGCTTTGTCTCGGAGCCAAGAGCTCAACCATCCTGCACATCATGGTGCATTACTGGCCTACTTCATGTGACGGATCCACAGCCATCCTGCGTGGTAACCTGAACACTTGTTTTAGCTTGCTTCACAGCTTCTGAAACATCCAAACAACAGCGAGCCAGAAGTGCTAACTTGGACGACATGCTGTTTCAGAAAGATCAGCAGCAGGATTCCTTCTCCAACAACAGATGGACGAAAGGACAAATCCCTTGGACAAATAAACTGCGGTATTTGCTATCCCCAGATAGCAACTACACGTAAGACGGACACACCAGGCACTCGCATTGAAAGTCTCATGTTCTTTTTAATCACAATGTAATGTAATTGCAATATCTGTATTATGTATAACCGTGTATAGTCCACTTTGTCTAACTGTATTGGCTAGCTAGCTACAGCCAAATCTACCACACTAGCTGTGGAATTTGGAGCATTATTAAGCGACGTGCACGATAATGACACATGTACATACAGACGGGAACGCGCCCATTGTTCCCAACCCATGCATGCACGCACACACGCTCGCACGCTTTCCTTAGACCAATAGAAACTGTCCAGGTAGGATTTTCTTTGTTGTTAAAAATATATATTTTATTAAACGTTGTGTCTGTGTTGATACTATAAGAACATGAGCCGGAGTCAAACCAGTCTGAACATAATGCCTTCAACTGTTATGAATTAATAGTTGTATCTTTAATTATAGATTAGAGTGTCAATAATTGTAGTTCATAATTATTAATTGAGACTGATTAATTATTAAAATGAGACTGATTTCCACAAGAGTCTACTGGGGTAAAGCCTTGGTACACTTACGTTTATTTAGAATATTAATATTTTGTGTCACCGTGTTAGAATCCGGCACATTATCCTCATATCATCTGGCGCACACCCTTTTGAGGATATAGATAATATTAATTGTTCTATGCATAATTGGCACCACGTGTGAGTAATAGAATAATACATTCCAACATAACTGGTGCCACACATGAGGCTTAGATAATCCCTACAGTGTGTGTGTGTGTGCTGGGGGTACCTGAGACATGAACTCGTAGGCCACCATCTCGTGGTTCTCAAAGCCGACATCCCCAGCTGCCATCGCCCCCTGCAGGAAGAGCCGGAGCGGCAGCTCAGCCAGCTCGGCTTTGATCAGTGCCGTTATGGTCTGGTGAACGAAGGAGAAAATCTTTTGGCACTTCTTCTCCCACTTGTCATCCTAAAGAAGACACAAAACACACACACATTCACATTCATTCTTGGAACATTTCAATTAGAAAGTCCACCCTGAGAACAGAAATGTTGGAGGTTGAAAACTCTGCATGTCCATCCCCTCAGTATCAACAGATGTTTCGTGGGTAAGGCCCTTTCCTGGAGGATTTTTTTAACAATTCATGCTTCACTTTCTCCACAACATGTAAAGCAAACAACATGTCTTTAAAGTAGGGTTGGGGCATATACCGAGTTCACTGATATGATAGGTATAATTTAAATGAACAATATGAAAGTCCATATCAAGATATTCAGCATATTTTGTCAATGTTTTATTTTTATTCATTTTATTTTACTTATACTGTTGACGATATTTATCAGAATACTCCATACCACTCTGAAGGCTGGTTTAGCTAAGCTCCATCAGTCGGCCGTTCCTCGACTGAATTTGCAGAGGGTTGATGAATGCTCTAATGCCACTCCAAGTTAAACGTACTTCAGTGACATTCCAGTGACATCTGACATACTTAAATACAAGTCATTCTGTTTCCTGCTACCTCAAAAGAGAAAGCAAACTTTCAGGACAAATTTTAGGAAATCAATGCGTTCTTGAAGTATTTTATGTTTCCTTTGCTAAAGGTTAAAAATTTTTTACATTATATTCAACAACAATGTTCAACTGACTTCTACTTCTGTACTCTTGTCAGTCAACACTATCAGTTTTTATTAAATTGTATTATTTTATTTTTATTAATTTGTTAAGATAACATAAAGTCTTTCCAAAATGAACAATGCTAAATTCTCAAGCGCAGTGTCATACACAGCAGACGTCTTAAAATGAACCTGTTCAGGTTTGGCTTTGTTTGGAAATCAGAACAAAACTACCACTAACATCATTTGAAAAATGGCCTGGGAATATAACTGTAGCCTTATATTTTATGGTATTGTGTTAATGTTGAGGAAAGAATCAATGTGGAGTTTATTGTTTATTTTATATATTTGTTTCATACATCAATATGTGATCTGTGTAAATGAGAGATTGGTTCTGAGGGTCAAATCCGGTGGGAAGGTAATTACGGGAAGTCTGTTAAAGGGGAGAATGGAGCGGAAGAGTGCTGGCTTGCCCTGCCGTGTTCGGTAAATAAAGCCAACTTTAAAACACTCCTGTAACCCGTTATTCTTCCACGCCTCAGCGAGACTGAAGTTAGACCACCGACACCTAACTGTTAGGGTTACATAATGTTAGCTACTATGAACATCATAAGATAACCAGCCCTGACAAACCTACAGGAGTTCAGATCAATGGGTCACTATAAATAGGTATGTTAGCCTGACAAGTTTATATAACATACGTTTTGCCAAATGTACATGTTAGCTTGTCAGATAGTAAACGAATAAGGATATCCAAGAATAGTCTGTCTAGTCATAATTACATGTCCGGGGATACCCAACAATCAGACAAAAAGGTTTCTCAACAAATAGTTAATCCACTTGTAGGGTTAGTCAGCTAACAAGATAGGTGGTCAGTGCTAGCACTTTTAGCCACAGGAGTTGAGCCAGCAGGTCAAAGTTCAACAGATCTTATTGCAGAGCCACCACACAACATTAGTGAAGGTCACGGCGACTACAGAGCGAAAGTCGCCCAAGGAATAACTCCAATGCCGTTGCAGCTAGCGATGTCATTCAGTATACACTGAATTTCCCCAAGGGGATGAATGAAGTATCTGACTTGCAGTTAATGCATGTTTGACTTCAATGTGTGACTTTGTATGAGGTTATTACTTTAAACAGAATAATGAAAGCTTTATTGAAATGTAATCATAATCATATATTGCCATTTCACCTAAAATATCAACCTTTCCTATAGCTACGTTGTTTAAAATGACTGTTCTTCCCTGTTATGACCGAGTCTTTTTTTATTTCCTGTTTTGTGTTGTTGTTTTCCCTCCCTGCCTGAGGGTGGTACTGTTCACCCCCTTTGTGTCTTTTTGAGGATGTTGTATTGCAGTAGGTGGATGGGGATTTGACTGGGGACGAATAGAAACTGATTGCACCACCTTTAAAATGATGCCGGTCTGATGCCGGCACACTTTGTCCTTTTTCCTGGCTCCCAGCTCGACCATGCCATATTGCCATTGAATTTGTGTGCTGATCGCCGTTTTGTCATGCTGGTTGTACATATAATAACACATTGTAAAAGAGCAGTCCTGGTAGCTGTAGGGGGGAGCAGCCTTTGTTTTTGCTGACATTTCTAACACTCCCTCATTGACACTTCTTTTGCTTTGTTTCATGGAACACAACACTCAGTGTTAATAAAGAGTGATACTCTGTATACCATGTTATGCCTATGACAGTATTTGTAATGTATAGCGACAGTATTTATATCGGTATCACAAAGAGAATAAAGTCTGTTTTTTAGTATTGCTTTGTTGATATGTATCACTCTGCTTCTCAAAAAAAGACAGAATTTAAAAATGACTGTTCCAGTTCTAGGCCAGGGAGGAATGAGGGCAGAGGCAGCTCCAGAACTCCCACCCAAAAGGTCACAGATATTTTAAGAGCCCTTGAGCGAAACAGCTCAAAACAGCGATGTCAGGATGGGAGGAGAAGGGGGATACGCACAACCGTGGAGTTCTCTTTGTAGCGGAACGCCAGCTGATAAGCAGCAAAAACCAGTGGCGGAAGCGTGTGGCAAATTCTCTGGTTCCCGCCGGCTCCAAAGTGCTTCCTGGCCGTATTCAAAATCTGAGGAAAGATTAACAACAAATCAGATGATGCCGTAACAAAATCTACAGAGAATTATTGTGCAGTGCAAAGCAGGGACAGTTTGTTTGTGCAAACTGCTGAAGGTTCTGCATCAAAATAAAAGATGCTGTGATTAGGAATTTCACCCATGGGGAGAACAGAACATGGTTTGTGAACAAGCATGACTCCATCTCAAATCAATCTGTGCAGCTCTGCCATTTTTATGATTAGGATGAGTAAAACACTGTAGCACTATAATCAAACTTAACCCATAGTCTGATCTGTCAGTCCAAGATGACAATGAACATCTCAACCATTTTTTCTTTATAAGGTTCAACTGATTTGTTGGTACAGGTGAGGTCATGCATAATTGGACTTGAAGGTTACAGAACCCTATAGATGTAGTTACTAGTTATTATTCTAGTTTGTGTCACTGATTTTGTGTCTACATGATTGCATTTGTCTGTTTGAAAAGTAAACAAGGAAGGCCGACCATGAGCAAATAACAACAAAAATTTAATTACATTTTTCCACAAAGAAAAGTGGCAATCTGAGAATGGGGGATTGGGTGGAGCTTTAGAGCATATAAACATATAGAGACAGCTACTCCAACAGAAGTCAATGGAGACAACTTCAGAACCAGGGAGTGCAATTTTGGCCACCAACGGACATGCAGTTTTCTGCTGTGCCACATGCTCAAAAAAAAAGACACAAAGCAATAATGTGTTGAACGTGTTTCATAAAAGTCTTCCCTATTGCTTGCTAAGCTTTCCACTCAGCAAAAAACATGTTCACATTTGGAGCATCACGTCTGAGAAAACGTGTAGCCTACAACAACTGACAAATTGATTTTTTTAAGTAAATGAAGAAGAATTTGCTGATTCATTCATTTTTTCATGCAATTCATTATCTTACAAATTTAGAGATTTAATGCCGAGTTTTTGTCCTTGCATATAAAATTCATGATTAATTTACAGTAATGTAGGTTGTTAGGAATTGAAGATTAATCAATGTGTGGGTGTTTATTTGATGTAAGGTTATTGCTGACTGTCTTTTATTTCATAGCCTATAATATAGCTAAAAGGTAAAAATGTTTTTTCACATACTTTAAAGTTGGTTAGCAGTTGCATAAAAATGTTGTAATGTTTGGCACACAGCCTTCCTCAGCGCTGAAATGCATCCATGCTGTTTGTTTGTTTGAGAGTCAATTGAAACATTTTAATGCACATGTTGTCCAACATATTCATCGATTTTTATCCTTTTTAGATCCAGCACCTTATCGTGTCTTGTAGTTTCTTGTAATAGGAGGCCAGTGAGGTTTTTTTGTTTCTTTATGCATATCCACACTACAGGATTATATAGGTTGAAGCTATACATCAACAAATCATCTTAATACCAGCCAAGACTCAATTTTTTTCCCTTTTGTCTTCTCACTGCCCACAGAACCCAAATTTGTTAAAATAAACATATAAACAAACAGTCTTTAATAATGCAATCATAACAGTAGCTGTTCCTGTTTTGGTATACTTTCCACGAGACAGGCAGGAAGATTCTGCGTCCCTTTAATACGCCTTCCTGCCTGTTAAGCCCATAACTGAGGCCAGCAAGCCAAAATATTTGAAGTTCCTCGCAACCATAGGTGTATAAATATGACATTAGCATTTTTTGGGAAAATAAAAATGTCTGAATGCTTTTAAGAGTATCGTAACAAAACAGAAAACTGCTGCAATGTCTGGAGTGTGAATTTATTTTGAGCTAAGACTGAATACCTTTACATGAGCATAAATATTTTTAATATGCTGTCAAAAATGAATGGAGTCCAATAGGAGAATAGTGTTTCGGCCCACAACATACTAGATGGCGACACTTTTTCTGGTGCTTAGCTTGAGAGCTGAAAGGCGGCCCCTTGGGTAGAGTCATTTGATTGGGCAGAGCTGTTTCAGACGGAGCTGTATGAGTGGGTGGAGCTGTTTGAGTGGGCAGACTCACCAGATATTGCTGATCGGGGTCGTCGGTGCGGAGGAGGTGAATGAAGCGGCCCACCAGGCTCTGTTCCTCAGCGAAATCTTCAGGGTCTGGGTCCTCCCCTGGCTGGTCTGGCTGATCCTGGATTAGTGCTGATATCAACATCAGGATGGCATCCACCTCAAGGGAGATTGAAAGATAAAGACAGAGAGAGAGTGACAAGAGTCACCATTATTAGGGGTTCAAGCAGCGAAACTGCTGAAACCCTATTGTATTTGTCAAGATTTTTTTTTTCTGCCCTAAAAGTGTTTGCACAGCAAAAACTATAGAAGCTAGAGCTACCAAACCTGGTAGATATGTTTCTATATTCACCCACTACTCAGGTAATAAAATTACCCCCACATGGCCACATGGTGGCACTATAGAGAGCCACAATGGGTTTGGGCTATAACTCTTGGCCCTTTTGGGCTAGAATCAAAATTCTTTTTCCCTCTGATTTTCCTTTCAAACAAAAACTTCTTGGACCAAAATGATGCACCATTGTGGATTTCTGCCATTTTGAATTATTTGTAAAACCTTTAAAATCTGTCTTCTCCTAGTGTGACTGATTTCCACAAAACTTGGTACATGGCATCTTCACACCAAGGTCTATAATCCTATTATAAAGAAAGTTGCTATGTTAAAATATGTGCTTCCAGTAAGCCAATGAAGTTTGAGGGTGTGGCCTCAAACTATTGACATACTGAGCATAAATGAAAAGTCCAATCATCATCAAACCTGAGACTCCTCATCTACATTCCATTACACTTAATCCTACCGAATTAGGTGTACATCCATCCATAGGTGGTGCTATGGCAAACAAATGGTCATAGCTCATAAACCAAAGTTCAGATTTTGCATTCAGTGTCTTGGTCAAATGTCCTTATAATGTCTGTCAGGAAAAGGCGATAGCACATACAGTATAGGATGGCCACCATCAACCAATCAAATTTCAACAGCCCTTCAAATGATTTAGCACTTAGTGACGAAATGACTATATCTCCTAAATAAATTTCTAATAAAGTTAGAATTTTGTGTACTGCATCTTGTTCAAAGATAAAGTCTTCAAGGACAATATGATGACTCAGATACAATGGCAGCTGTGAAACATTCAAATCACAGCTGAGCTGCTTGAACCTCGTAAGCTAGTAAATAATATCAATAATAACACTATAATTATTATTATTAGTTATACCTGTACTATTATTTTTATTATATATGCTGATGGGAGACAGTTCTGGAGAGTGGACAGTTCACAGTGTTTGAGAATATGTATTAGAAATACAAACGAATGTCGTTGCATCTGACCAGAGCCAAATGGCGCCTCCTGTTATCGATCTACTATCTGCCATCTGGGTTCCCCACAATCATATATGGGTCTCACTTCCTGGGGTTACCTGGTCAGCACATGCTAATGTGTTCCCGTTAAACTGATTAAATGCTGACAACACAATGTAATCATTGAACATTTTGCTCTGTGCTTGTGTTCTCGCGGCCGGCTGTATTAGTAAAGTATTTGTCTTCAACTGCGAATATGGAATCCGTCTCTTCATTAACAACATTTTTACTCATTTACCCCTGAACTCTGTGCTGTGATTCACATGGTCCTGATCTCAGTGCTGTGACTCACCTGGACCTGGGCCTTGATCTCTGTGCTGTAACTAAACAGGTACTGGGCACTGATCTCTGTGGCCTGGTCCTGGGCCTTGATCTCTGTGCTTTTTCATCACCTGGGCTGGGCCCTGATCTCTGTGCTGTGACTCATCTGGTCCTGGGCCCTGATCTCAGTGCTGTGACTCACCTATGCTGGGCCCTGATGTCTGTGCTGTGACTCATCTGTGCTGGGCCCTGATCTCTGTGCTGTGACTCACCTGGTCCTGGGTCCTGATCTCTGTGCTGTGACTCACCCGGTCCTGGGCCCTGATCTCTGTGCTGTGACTCATCTGTGCTGGGCCCTGATCTCTGTGCTGTGACTCACCTGGTCCTGGGTCCTGATCTCTGTGCTGTGACTCACCTGGTCCTGGGCCCTGATCTCTGTGCTGTGACTCATCTGGTGCTGGGCCCTGATCTCTGTGCTGTGACTCACCTGGTCCTGGGCCCTGATCTCTGTGCTGTGGTCCAGGGTGTTGGTCAGCATGTGGCAGCTCATGCTTTTGCGGGACTGGTAGTCAAAGTGCTGGAAGAGCAGGCTGAAGTGCTTCAACTGCAGGATGGTCAGGATGTTGTTGTAGGCATCGACTGGGGTCTTTAGCAATCTCATCAGTTCCCTGGATACTGCACTGCCAGAGGCAATGCTTCAGGGGACAAGGAAACATTGATTAAGAATTACTGGGTAAAAATCTGAGATAAAACCCTACAAATTATATAAATCCTACCAGTGGAGAATATAGACTTTTATCTACAGTTCAGGTGTTTGTTACCTCATACATCATATTATTTGGTGTAAGTGCACTCTACAGCTCTCTACAGTAAAAAGCTCACTTGTCTTTCAAGACTTGTTGTGGCTCTTTAAAGTCTTACGAACAAAAATCTGTAAGTGCTTTATTAAATCTACTTTATTAAATCTACTAAGATTTACTTTATTAAATCTACGACAACTGACAAAGACATCACAGACACACTGGATTATAGGAACACAGAATATAAATGCACTATAGTATACCATAGGTACCACTCAATATAAAAAAATACTGCTGAGGTCAGTAATGAACCTCTTTATCCACCTCTGCTCTACCAGGGTTTTTCAGGTCTCTGAGGAAAAACACTATGGAAAGGACAACTAATCCCTGTTTGTTCATCACTAACAAAACACTATGCAAGGATAACTAATCCCTGTTTGTTCATCACTAACAAAACACTATGCAAGGATAACTAATCCCTGTTTGTTCATCACTAACAAAACACTATGCAAGGATAACTAATCCCTGTTTGCTAATCACTCTAATAAAACACTATGCAAGGATGATAATTGCCTGTTTGTTCTTCACTGATAAAACACTATACAATGATAACTAATCCCCAATGTTAATCACTCTGATAAAATATTATGCAATTATAATTAATCCCTGATGTTAATCACTCTGATAAACATTATACAAGGATATATAATCCCCCTTTTGTTCTCCACAGCTGTTAAATACTGACACAGCTTCTTTAGTTTTGCATATGGCATTCAGACCTCAATTCTTCATAGACAACACACAAAGGCAGCCTCTCTGCAGAAGGCCTAAAATAGAAGGAACATTTTATACTCTGGTGTGCTACGTCAAATTATAGCAAAATATAAGGGTTATATATATGGACATGGAAAAAATCTTTCTAATCTAGAAAAAGAGGTGTAATTTTGGACAAAATTGTTTCATTTTTTTAACAAAGACTGACAAACAGCCACTAACAGGCTGGTTATAAAAGGTTTCTGTTCAGGTTAAAATAAGCCAATTTGCTTTGAAAACTGGCAGACATTTGAGACAGAGCATGTACAGCCCATCCTGTGGGGTAAGTGTGTTACCATCACATCATTGCCTGTGGGGCAGCAAGAGGAACTGCACCCTCCTACCTTACACTCATATAAGACTATTACATTTGGATCCCATGATCGCCCAGCCCTCCCTTCCTGAAAGGGCACTCTTCTCATCACATCCCTTTTCTACATTGGTGGAAGGAACTTCCTGTCACAATTACGGCAGTAGAATCTCTCCCCACCTGCTGCAAACAGCAAACACTTATGTCTGTTTAAATTGCACCTGGTCTGATCCAGCCCTGAGTTATGAAAATCTACTCATCTACTGCTCACTGTACTCTCAAACTACTTCAATTATGTTTCCAATGGCACCAACCAAAAGCAATTAAAGATATTGCATAGGTTGGAATGATAAGAGTTATAGTTGGGTGTGGCACTGACAACTTCATCTCGGTTTGATGTTCTAGCCTCTTGCATGCACTTTGTTAGCCATTCTGGATAAGAGTACCTGATAACTACCTGAATTTAAATGGAAATGTACATAAAAGAATGTATAAACAAGGAAATGAGCAAATGTGAACAGGTTGTTTTCTGTACTTGTACACACAGTGAATGGACAGCATGGAACAGTGTCAATGCCATCAGATACTAGGTAAAGCCCTTCACTGCCTGTAACACACAAGGTTAAACCCTCTCATGCTGTAACACACTATGCAAAGCCCCTCACTTCCAATAACACGCAAGGTAAAGCTCTTCAGTTCCTGTAACCCGCAAGGCAGAAACCCTCACTTCCTGTAACACACTAGGTGAAGCCCCTAACTTCCTGTAACCCGCAAGGCAGAAACCCTCACTTCCTGTAACACACTAGGTAAAGACCCTCACTTTCTATAATAGACTGGAACCTTCTATGTCTGCTCAATCAGTGTAAGGCCACAGCCTGCACTCACTGTTCCAGGTTGAGCTTGGTGAAGATCTCCACAGTGCTCTCTAAGACTTTATCGACATAGTCCACACGGTCGGGGTAGCACTTCAGGGCCAGGTTAATGAGGGACACCTGCAGGGACACTGCGTCTTCGACTGCCATGTCCTGGCGGGACTGAAGACCAGACACAGGGGTCACCACATGACAAATACAGCTAACGAGAAAGCTTCCGTCCAATTACTGAGGTGCACACATTGTTTCAGAAGTCTAGCTCAAAGATAACACCTTGCACATTGAATAAAGAATATTCGCTTACCTGTATGACTGTAGCTACTTGCTGTGAGAAAATGTCAAACAACTGGAGATCTGATGGAATGCCTGGTCCATCTTCTCTGTGAGCAAACAGGGCCAACCTGAACAAGAGATGACATGGTAGTCAGAACAGCTACCTGGCCAGCACAACAGATTCTGGAACAACTGGTCTCTTACAGACTTAACAGCTCAGATGATGGTGCTAGCAATGGCTACTGACACTCACCAAACAGCAGATGGGTTTAATTCAAAAAAGTATCAAGTGCCTGAAAACTGGTCAAATCAGCCAAGTGGGAAATTCACCTAATTGCATGAATTTCTCCTAAGCCCCTTACTTACTTCACATGCACTGCAACCCTGACCTTTTCTGGACATTACCCGGAGGAGCTGTATGTGAGAATGCAAATACCGCATCAGTCGCACCGGACATTACACAGATTTTATCCGGCTAGCTCCCCAGTACAAGTCCAGGTAATGTCCAGTTGAGCTGATATGAGCTGAGAATTCACAGTGAGCAAGTGGGTGTGTTGAGGACATTTCTATCATGAGACAGGTGCAAAACCGGAAGAATACAAGCATCCGAGGGTAGCTGCTTCGTACTCTTTTCCGCTGCCAGTATATGCACTCTTTCGTTCATATTGCGGCTATGTCCAAATACATGTAGTATTGATATCAACACAAAAACAGTCATCATTATGGATGAGTCCATTGCCTCATTTGCTATCTTTGATTTGCTGTAGACAAAAACACTGCGATATCCGCACTGTACTTTTTGCATCATGTCTTGCCTCCTGCACGCTCTACCCAGGCGCCACCCCTCGCCTAAACCAACCTTATTATTTCCAGTAGGTGTGAATGCGCTGACACGGAAAATCTCCGGCTCTGTGCTACATGTGTGGAAGGGTAACTCCTGAAAATGTTTGGACCTGATTGTCTGGACGTTTCCCGGAGTTCATATGTTAAAACGGCTCTAGTTAACATTTAGACACCAGTAAAACACTGTCACCTGAGCAACAGAACCATGCTTCATCATTCCAGACAGTATCATCCATGATTGTGTTCTTTTGTTTGGAGTAACACTGTAAGAGGGAGAGGTGGACACCATGCTCAGTGTCCCAACCTCACTCCTACACGACTTTGAGCACTTATGAGATGACTGTGCAGGTGTGGTACAACCTATTCTGTTATCCAGGATTGCAGTGGCCCTTTAAGTAACCAAGATATTCATTTAGTTTTATTTTACTATCACCTGCACATTATATTGTCTGATTGAAATATAACTTGAACTTCTTATAAGATTTGAAGCACCTGTCAATGAGGGCGATGATTATGTTTTTCACATTAACGTTCTGGTGGAGCTCAGAGCAGGAATGCAAGAAGGGATTCAGGGTCTGGAGGTGGAACTCATCAGGGAAAACCTAGACAAGGTGAGAGATCAATATGAACATCTGCTACTGCTACAATCAAGTACTGGAGTAAAGGGCAACACTTGACTCTGAAAGTCTAAAAGAGCAGTGCACCACTGTGTGCCCCTTACACCACTTAATGTTGGTTACAAAACAAGTGCTTACTTCTACACCCAAGAGAGATCAAACCCATGACCCCAATACATGTGCATAGGCTTGTAGATACAGACACACAAAAATACACAATCTAACGCCATGAAACATTTCTTAGCACTAATCAATAACTTTACTAGAATCATTCTAAGAGTCTAATTTAAGAAATGTCCACCAATGTACCACTTCCATGATGGGGTTCTCTCAGGATTTAATCTCAAACTCCCCTACAAAGATCTTCTGACCAAGAAGTTATAAAACATAACAGCAAATGGCAGCAGGTCCAAACCATCAGGATATTACATCACAGGTCCACTCAAAACACATGCTTAGTATGATTAGATTAAATTCAGGTGAAACAGTACCTGTATTATGCACTCCATGAGGTACTCTTGGGCCAGGGAATCATGGCAGTTAACCACCTGCTCCAGGATGGCAGGCAGCACAACCTGAAGGGCAGAAACACTGAGTAAGACTGCTGATCTGTTGTGGAGTTCTCCTGTGACAAAGAGGCCCAGTCTGTGTGCATTTCACATTGAATGGTCAGACTAAAAACAAAATGTGGACAGACAGTTAGTAGGTTAAGGACATTCCAGCACACTTCACCATATAAAGCACTGGTATTGTTGTGAGTCACTGGGAGTGACGTTTACTACATCCTCATAGGGATTTTCACTTGAAAATGCATCATTTATCTATATTCCTCATTGCCGATGCCCAGCTTGGTATCTCTTACAAGCTAAATGTTATCGTTCATACGCTTGGACATTCATTTAGATTGGCTGGCATTTGACTGTTCTATCAATCGGGACTTAGGTGAGGCAGAGCAGCCCAACTCCTCATCTGCTGCATCCCTTCCAGGTAGTTAGCATGCAGTGTCGGCTGCTCCTTTGTATACTTTTCATAGATGGTTCATGATTACATTTAACTCCACCACAGGTCTACTTTCAGCAAAAACGGGATGTACAAACCAAAAGGGCACAAAAATTAAAAAAGTGGAAAATTTGCATGGCAAGGAGTCCCTTTATTACAGCCATTCAGGACATTGTGGTTTTGACAATTAATTAGTACATTTATAACATTAGTAACTGGATTATTGTAAATAATGACTTCAAATTCATGGTGTTATTAAAGCTTTTACATGGTATGCAGTAATCTGATGTCCCCTATAATTAAGTGTATGTGATTCCTTTAATACTTAACTTTATATCTGCAACCAAATATTACTTCTTAAACAGCATTTAATACGACTCAATATAATACCTTGTCGGAGGTCTGCGCTCTACTGAGCGCATTTTCTATTAATAAAATAATTAAAGACAAAAATGTACATGTCATGATATCATTACCAGTACTGATAAACTATAAAATGGTCATTTATAACTGGTGTTGTTGAGCTGCATATTTGTGAATGGAGACAAAAGTCTGATTTTTAGCATCTTGCAAGTTATGTTACCAGTGTGAACGTTGCGTTTGTATATAGAGACGTTTTCGACATTGGTAAGTTAGCTAAAAAGATAAAGCCAAATTAAACAGTTATCATTGCCCTTAACTGCCTTGTCAAACTCTGATGGTGAAAAAGTTGGCTTGTCACAAAATAAATCACACTCGCTTGACTTATATTTGAGGGCATGGGCATGATGTAATTATGTTTATCACATTCGCTAACCTGTCGCTCTTTGAATTCTTTGAACACGTCGGCATGTCTGTCAGCGAGATGCTTTGCCAAGTTGGACGTGTTCTAAAACATGACAATGGATGCACCAACTCTTCAGTATGAGTGCCAGAACAGTAAACAGTAATCGGTTAATTTGCATTAATGGGAAAATGTATGTTTTGCTTTTTCAAACATTTCCACATTGACGCGATATATTCACATTGAGTTGCGAACGAGGATTACCAAAGCCAATCACGCTCGAAGGCCACCAGCCCTCTTCATGCGTTAAAATACAAATGTCAGTTCTTCCATTGTGCTCATGATGTAACATAAACATTTGTACAAAGAAAAACAAACATACCACAACATAAGCTCGCTCAATTTTACATATGTGCTTACATATTTCACAATGGTAAAATTACCATTCATATCTGAAAAAAGTGAATATATCGCGTCAATGAGGATAGGTTTGAAAACGCAAAACAAACGTTTTCCCATTAATGTAAATTACCCGATTACTGTTTACTGTTCTGGCACTCATACTTAAGTGTTGGTAAAGCCCTTGTCATAATTTAGAACTTTTCCAGGGTGAAATATTCAGTGGGATGGTCTATTAATCTGACTGGTCGTGAGCACAACGATGTCACCCAGAAATCTGAAAAGACGGTAGGATACGTCGATGTATACGAAGATACCCAGATGATATAGCTACTGCTTTGGAAAATATTGCTAGTATTTATCAGACCAGTCTACCTCGCCTACTGTATCCCATAAGGAATTGCGGTTTTATACATCACAGATCATTTTGGTGGTAAATGTTTGACAAAAAAAATTGACAGCGGACAGCGTTGCACCAGTTCCTACAATTTATGTGTTCATATATAATTAACTTGATAATGATCCTTTTTAAATTCATTCATCTCTCATGTAAAATCTGAATGTACGACATATCTGTAATTAAAGTATTTACGGATGAATGACTGGAAATACCATATTTGACTCAGTTACATAAATGAGTTGTGTAGTGCTGTATCAGAGCAGTTTTATTAAGACAAGCGCCAACAATTATTAACAGTAAAATGGATTGCATTGTATAAAGGCCATGAAGTCAAAAGAAAATAAACAAATAAAAATAAACTACGGATTCGCAGAGTGAAAAATCAGGAATATTTAAAGTTCAGCTCCAGATAACCCTAAAGATCTGAGATCATGTAATGAATAGAAAAATATGCTACACAACATAAAGGAAATATTTTACTTCAGTAATCCAGACTGAAATGTTTTATGAATGTGTGATTCGAATGACACACACAAAGACACAGACACACTCACACCTGTTTGTACCTGTCCCCACACACACACACACACACACCTGTTTGTACTTTTCCACGCTGACACCTTCCAGCTGGCTGAGGCGCACAAGGTTTGTCCCAACAAGGATGCGGAGCTCCTGGCGCTCCCTCTCCCTCTTCTCCCTGTCCCGACTGTGGCCCTGGTGCTGCATCCGCACCCACAGCTTATTCATCTCTGCAAAGTTCAGCAGTACAAATTCCACCGAGTCACTGGCATCCCCCGTCGCCTCCTCTCTGTGACAGAGCACACAAAACATCCTCAATCACCTCCTCTATTTCACCCAAAATATCCACTATCACATCCTCTATTTCACACAAAACATCCCAATCATCTCTCTATTTTACACAAAACATTCATTATCACCCCCTCTATTTCACACAAAACATTCAATATCACCTCCTCTATTTAACACAAAACATCCTCAATCACCTCCTCTATTTCACACAAAACAATCCCCAATCACCTCTATATTTTACACATAACATTCATGATCACCTCCTATATTTCATATAAAACATTCACTATCACCTCCTCTATTTCACACAAAACATCCTCAATCACCTCCTCTATTTCACACAGAACACCCCCAGCCACCTCTCTATTTTACACAAAACATTCATTATTACCTCCTCTATTTCACACAAAACATCCTCAACCACCTCCTCTATTTCATACATAACATCCCCCATCACCTCATCCCTCTAACAGCAAAGAAAGAGGGGTGAAATAGAGGAGGTGTTACTCAAGCAATGATTCAGTGCTGGAGGAGTCAAATAAAGTGATTCAGTGTTGCCTCTGTGGATGCCATTGAGACAGTTCTGGAGGAGTTAAACACAGTGATTCAGTGCTAAATGACTCACAAGGGCTGCTCGCCGTCATCAGGCAGAATGTTCCGGGTGCACTGCAGCAAGTAGTTCCTGAGAAACAGCCCCCTGAGCGGGTGCTGCACCCCCCGGCACATCTCCACCAGGTCCTTCAGGATGTCCCTCCGGGACTGGGGGAATGACCGCACGTAGACCACGCCCACCGTGATGAGCAGGTAACTAAAAAAAAAAACCCCACAGGAAGACATTGACACCTCACACAGCAAAATGCTGTCGAAATTACATGTATTTCTGTGAGTAAGTAGCTAACTCAGATATGCAAGCCTCTCAGGCTCTTGTGTTTTAAATGTATAATTAGGCAATCAGGCTGTGAACAGAGATGTTGGGCAGCCTGTAAAAAAACACTTCTCACTACAGCATGCAGCACAAAAGGGTTTTCTTTGTACACATTCATTATTATTTGATTCTGCACCTCGGGACTTCTTTTCTGAATATATCCATCAATTAAGTCAACTACCAGTATAGGTACTTCAGAATATTATTAAAGTAATTTAAGGTTTACCTCACTACAGGACTGTTCAACCCTATGTTGAGGATTATTCATTAGTACTCTGCCCTGTGGTGACGTGACTAATTTTGTGAGGCACTACATGCAAAGACTGACTGTCCAGCAAGCTGGAAACATATTTTTTTACTTTTAATTCTCTTCAGTAAAACAGAGAAGGGCAAAGTTGAATGTGGATGGGTTCAAGAGTACTGCTCATACCCCTCTGTGACACTAACAGCTGTTTCAGCCAGTGGTTCCTTAACCAATTTGCAAGGAATAAGAGACCACGGTTTTGACTTTAAAAGCAATTTTAACATGTTTCTCTGTGTTCATATCTGATTGGTTGTGGGTAATGGCTGGAGGGCCTCCCCCCATGCTCACAGTCTGGGTATGATGTTTCCCGCATACTGCACCAGCTCGTAAAGATCTGCCACCTTCTGTCCCTTGGCAAACTCATCGATCAGGTAAATCTCCAGATAGTGCAGCTCATCAGAGATGGCCATGTCTGTACCAGGAGTCAAGGAGCCATAGACATTTATCTAATTTTCTCATTTTTCCATGGAAGGCTCAGCCACTGCAGGAACACCTACATTACATTACATTATAGGCATTTAGCAGACACTCCTTTTCCAGAGCGACTTACAACACAAAGTGCATTTCTTTTGGGACAAGGGTGTTAGAGTGCTAGAGGGGGTTAAAGGCTCAAACGCCAGGAGGGTTAGCAAGGACTAAACACTGTGGATGACCTGTTGAAGAAACAAAGCAAAACACCATTACTAATATCAACAACAATCCTTAGCTAACAAGATTAGGTCGCTACAAGTGAAACTATGGCTAAGTGGGGGAGCTAGGGAGGGAAGGAGAGAGGTGCGTCCTGACGAGGTGAGTTTGCAGTCTGCGCTTGAAGGTGGACAGACTATCTGCTGTTCTGACCTCCGTGGGAAGGTCATTCCACCAGCAGGGAGCCAGAACAGACAGCAGATGTGACCAGGAAGTACAGATATGCAGAGGAGGGGGTACCAGACGCACTAAAGACACAGAACGGAGCGAACAGGAAGGCGTGTAGGGTCTGACAATCTTCTGAAGAAAGGACAGGGGCCATCCCATTGAAAGCCTGGAATGCAAGCACAAATGTTTTGATTCTGATGCGTGGCAAGACAGGTAGCCAGTGGATGTCATCGAGGAAGGGAGTGACGTGGGCGTCATCTGGGAAGGTTGAAGACCAGACAAGCAGCAGTGTTCTGGATAAGCTGCAAAGGTCTGATGGTAGATGATATTCAATGCATTTTCCAATCAGAACATACAAAAACAAAGAGTTGTTCTCAAAATAGCAAGTTACTTCACCTGTGTTTTTGTTGTAAATATTCAGTTTTAGGAATGTATAATATTTACAGGGAAAACTTAATGAATTGTTGTGGGTGTGGATTTGTGCAGTGGAGGTCAAAAAATAAAGATGTCTGGACCATTATTGTGTGCTGTTAGACTACGAGACAGGAGACAGCTCTTCACCCTGTGAAGTTTTTACATTGCAACAGATTATCCATTTGTACAGGTGAATTGACTAAAGGTACCTTGATTAGGGGTACAACAGCAGTACCTGTGAGACCTCCAGGTGGCTCACAGGGTAAGACGCTTGCCTGGGAGCCCTGAAATATTAATTTTGGAGCAAGAAAGTAGGCTGTTATGTGTAGATATTTTCTTTTGAGGAAACTATCATACCGATGAGCCTTAAAATGTCAGAGTCTGCGCAGCTGCCAGAACTGTGACTGTATCGGGATACAGAGCTTACAGTAACTCTCTATATTTATCTCTATATCAGGATTCAGTGCTCATAGTAACTCTATAGCTGGATACACAGCTCGTATCATCTCTATATCAGGATTCAGTGCTCATAGTAACTCTATAGCTGGATACACAGCTCATAGTAACAGTATATCAGGATACAGCACTCTTAGTAACTCACTTTGTGTCAGGATACAGAGCTCACAGTAACTCTGTATCAAGATACAGAACTCATAGTAACTCTTTATCGGGATACAGAGCTCACAGTAACTCACTTTGTGTCAGGATACAGAGCTCATCGTAATTGTATATCAGGATGCAGCGCTCATCAGAACTCTGTATCAGGATACAGAGTTCATAGTAACTGTGTACCAGGATACAGCACTCGTATTATCTCTATATCAGGATTCAGTGCTCACAGTAACCCTATATCAGGATACAGAGCTCATAGTAACAGTACATCATGATACAGCACTCTTAGTAACTCTCTTTGTGTCAGGATACAGAGTTCATAGTAACTCTTTGGAGACAGCATTGATGTCCGCAGCTCCCCCAGAGTGTTGGAGGCGTGCTTCAGAGCATCCATTAGCTTGCTCTTGTCCTAGAGGAACAAACTTTACCATGAAAACTTTACCAGGCAAAACAAAACTAACAACACTCGAAAAGATGGGAAGGCTGGGGAACAGAAGAGCAGGGACATGGGGTGGAACACAGTTGGAGGAACGGACTTACCAAACAGCGCTTCATCTGAAAAGACTGGACCTTAACAGCCTGGATGGCCTCCTCCAGCAGCTTTTCCTGCTCATCATGAGACTGCTGCGGTGTGCTGGGCTGAGGGAGAATCCAGGGAAGGGTTAGGCCTGCTTCCCATCAGAGCCAAACACAGAACAACCTGTGTGTGCTCTGACTTCGAGCTGAATTTACTGTACATAACCCGCACAGCTCCATCAACACCCATTGTATCACATTATGTAACTGTTTGACCACAATTTTTACATTTATGGGATTAGCGGAAGCTTTCCTCCAAAGAGACTAACAAAAATTAATCATGTTACTGTATGTGAATCATTGACACAAAGAAATACAGCACAGCACACACAGGCATGTAAAAGGTAACGGCAGAAAACTGAGAACTTTAGTGAGAACACAATTCACTCACTGATTAATTTAAAAATAGCTATTGCAGACTTTCTGCTGTTTTCACAAGATGAACGCACTTCGAAGAAACAAACGTCTACCATGGTATGACTACTGTCCTTCCACTTTATCTTTGGTGAAAAAGTTGGAAAAAGAAAAAAACTGATCTAACCAATCATTTCGGCGTTAATAATGTTGCCTTAATGAGAAACAATTCATTCATTTCAATAGGAATGCATTCAAGGTTCAACGGTGGAGACCGATACTGTGGTCGGTTGGGCACAAAACTAACCATATATTAAAGCTTCCTTTAGTCGCAAATCATATGGTAAGGGTTAAACTGTTGCCAATTTATGAATAATATGAATAAAACTAGCTTATACACCTTCTTGTGTGTATAAAGGTACATAGGGACGTGCATCTGAACGCATGTCCAATATTCACAATACGTCCTTTTACATAGATCGTGCTGTCACGCCGTTTCCAATTTATCTAACAATTACGTGTGGTTCTGGGTGTAGCTCTGAGATTGAGCTCGGGATTCACGAATGACAGCGTGAATTCTGGCAGACACTTCACTACTTCAGCTTCAGAGCTAATGGCATATGAAAGTAAATTTTGACAACCCTTCACCAGCCAGTTTGCCAGTTGCTTCCGCATCTCTTATAGTAAGAAAGTTATAGATGTAGTATGACCTCATGAGGTGGGCGCGTGCGAAAAAAAAAAAAAAAAAACACTAGGAACAACTGCAAAGCTTCAACGTCACTGGATATTTTCTATAAAATGAATGGTTTTATTGATTAGTGGAGAAACAGACATATGCAGTTAGTGACTAGCCAGCTAACTAGATGATTTGGCTAACGTAAGTTACTTTAACTAGCTAGGCCTTGTTGCAGACGCTCCTCTTTCAACGTTTTCGTATTTCAATACTTGCTCGAAACAGAGGACAGTTTCCCTTACCCACTCTTACTTAAACCTTATTTAAAATGTCCATTCTGACACTTACCATGTTTTTCAAATGTCAGGAAACACTACAGAATCTCTTCAAGTTTTTCTAATCATGTGACTACTCTAAGTTTACTTTGCCACCCTTCTTCCACATGCCCGTGCTCATTGGCTACATAAAAAGGAAAAAACCGTGGGAAACCTTTGCCAATTGGTTGGAATATGTTGATTGGCACTGGACACGACAAAACGTCGCTGACTTTCACTCAGCATGGTGCGGTAATATCTATACACTTGTATAGTTCATCTTGTTCATCTTATAATATAAATGACACAGTAATGCCTGACTGAACAATATTCCATTTTTGTAAATCTCTTACTCTTTCACTTTATTCGACCACAAAACAACGCATAATTTGCAAACTGGCTGGATTCAATGTTGACAACAGCCTGAAGACAAATAACTAACCGAAGCAATCTGAGTACTGCAAAAGTTACAGTTTTCCGCTGCATTTTTTTAAGTAAGTTAACGAAACTGCTGGCTCTGTAACAGTAAAGATATCATGTATAAAACTGAGTACAGGCTCAAACGAACTTCCCTCAGCAACACCTTCTCTTGATAAGTCGATTACAAAAATGAAGAAATTGCACAAAACGGTAAAATATCACATTTAAATATAAATATGAACGAAAACAAATTTTATTTAAAAGGAAGTTATATTTAGTAATTTTTAATACTGTATGTTATATAGCTGTTAATTAAAATAAATGTCTCAAACACTGACGTGACAAAGTAGGACTGTACAGAAAAAACTAAAATATATGTCTCAATGAAAATGGGTCCAGGTTACTCAGGAACATGTCTACTATCCAAAACAAGTGAGTCTGATAGCGGTCCGATGTTTACGGACTGCTGCTGGTATTTTAGTTTTTTGTTTACAGTCCAAAATAAATTTGCCATACAATCAGGTGCATTCACTGTGAATACATGGTGCCAGGGAAATGCCAAGCAGCAGTCCGTAAGACTTCGGACAACTCAAAAAATCACTTGTTTTGGATACTAGATATGTTTCTGAGTAAACTGGACCACTTTCATTGAGACATATATGTCCGTAAGACATCACACCTCTATCAAACCCATTTGTTTTGTTCCCACTTTTATTGAGACATGCATTACAGTTTTTTTCTGTAAGCCAGTCCATAATAAATGTACCACACGGTCCAATGCATTTTCTCCGATGGTGCTGAGTATATGTCGCAAGCAGTCGTCAAGACTCTAAAATCGTCGCACATCTCATTTGGACTCGATTTAGGATCTTTACACTTTGTTGTCTTTGTTGTTTAAAATACTTGCTGTCATGATTCATGTTTTTGTTTTTTAAATCTGTCTTGCAGCAGCTGATCTGTGATGGTAAGATAAAAGAGTCTCTTTTATATTATATGTATTGAACAAGCAAAATGGGGATAATCAAGAAGATTTCACACATATGATATCAATCTGGAATTATAATAAGGCAACATAAAAGAATTAGCATTTTAATTCAGTCAAGTGTTAATGATCACAATGCAGTTAATGTCCCTGTTAGTATCAGTTTACAATCTGGAGTTGAATTTAGACAGGAAAACGAATACAAATCTTCTATCCACTGTTTTTTTATGTTTTACGTTTTGTACTTTTTATTTTATCAAGTATGTTAAACATTTGTAATTAATAAAAAATGCAATGAACTCTTTCATTACATTAACACACAAATCAAATGCTTTATTATAAACATTATTATTATCGTTACAATTACAACCTTAATTATATTTGTCGACATATTGGTAATAACATGCAGCCTTCTGGAACGTGCAATAGCGAAAATAACCGCGTTTTGGAGGTAACAATGGACATAAAAATAAATAAGTTCATCGCGGCTTTTATTTTGACGGATTTCACGGGCTTATTGCTGCTAAGTGTTGCTGGCGAAGTGACCTGGAAGTATCTAAGTGGCAGCCAGGATCAAGTTTTAGCACTAAACAGCAGAGTAAAATACATAAGCTATGCCAATATAAGTGAATGAGCGAAAATAACGAAATATACTTCACATACAACAGAGCAACCAGCAGGTGATTGCTGATTCTGTGCTCTGATAGTTCCCCTACGCTTTTTATTTATGCTGCTGTCTCCAGCCACTGACGAATGTTTCCCCCTCCATTTACAGATATGCTCCTCCCACGCCGCTCGTCATTGCTTCTCGCCGGGGGTGGCCCGGCCGAATGAAAAGGAGCGAACCCAGTCTCACGTGGAAAATGCTTTATTTCAACCAATCGAGGTTAATATTTTTGCATAGACGATCCCATCGCCCAATCAGCATTTAGGTGGGTGTGCTATTTAATAATTTGGCGCGAGATTTCAGTCTGGTCAGTGGTTACTAGTGACTTGTAGTTGCAAGCGGATTTCCAAGTTGATTTAAAAATGGAACAAGAAATGTTTAGAAAACTTGCGGCAAAGATGGGCATAACATCTACGAAAATATTAAGGTCAGTAGTTGATCATTTAAACAAACTGTTTAAATGGTTTTCATAGAACCCTGGGGCTAACTAGGTCTCTACTGTTTTGCTAACACATCCTCAAACAGAATGACTGGTTTCATTGTTGACTTCCGCACGGCAAAGCCAGCGAGCCAGGTTGCTAGCGATGTGATTGCAATCCTTTTATAAAGATCTGTATCGTCTACTGTAGTCACCACGGTGTTTGGATAACACATTGCTGACTGTTCGATAAGATTTTAAGGAAATAACGTGTTTGCTTGACATGTCTGTGTTAAATGAGGTTTTTGTATCGTGTTTTTAGCCAAGCAGAGGAATACATGAGATTGTCCCAGGTTAAATGTACTGGATTTCGAACTATAACGGTGACAAGCAAAGCAGTCATCTGTCTCGACCTGGCCGCGACTGTCATGAGATTTCCAGTAGACAAGGTAAGAATGCTAGAAAACAAATCGGCTAGCTTTAGTACATATACGCCACAGCTGTCTGGTACACACCTTGTCTGGTCTCCTGGCCGGCATTATATTATTATATGAAACAAAGAGACTTGACTTTTCATCAGTTCATTAATGTCTGTCTTTTTTTCAAACAGGAATACCTTGTTAAACTGTCGGGATTAAATAAGAAAATGTACCAGAGCAGTTTAAAATCCATGGAATGTATGCTAGGTTTGGAAACTCACCTGGGACTCCGGGAATTGGCCGTGCAGTATGGATGCACTGACGCCGTCAACGCATCAGCTACTATTTTGAAAAGGTAAATTAACGTTTAGTCTGGTCGACTAGTAATGCTGTCTAGCAGGGGTCCTTTTGGCCGCGTCAAATGTCATAGACACACTAAGAATTGCGTGGATATTGGGGGTTAAGAACGTAACTGCTTTTTCAACAGAATCATCCGAAGGTCTTGGTTTCATAAACGAGTAAATAAAAGTCTTTGAAGTCCTTTCTCTACACAGTTGCTAATGTACGAAAAAGATTCTATCCATAGAAATAGAGAACGATGGAGTGTTTAAGCCTGGGTGCAGTTCGATGACTCAGTAGCTGGGTAGAGCTTTCTTCGGTGATTGGTAATGGGGCGCAAACGCAGGTGTGGAAGTGCAACAGCACGGAAGTTGTCGGATTGTTGATTTTCACATCCAACCCCTGATTATTATTACCGAAAAAGCAAAACTCCTTCACCATTTGCGCTCCTACTTATGTTTATTAATATGCACTGGAACGGTTAGTGCATCTTTCATTATCTCCAAAACATTTGTACATTTGTTCAGAAAAAAGTCCTTTTAGGCCATTCGACAGCCAGTGGGGAGAAAGTGGCTGTGGCTTGCTGGATAAGCAGGGGATTGTTTCATGCCAGTGTTTAATAAAAGTCACTCTGCAGCTGGCACCAAGGCCTGCCTTCCTTCAGTAAAGTTCAAAGAGTAGGCTACAGCATGTTGCGGTATTTAATTGTTTTCAGGGTCGTTGCATTTTCCGTTCCGCGTTTTGTTTACATGATATTTTCTTTGTTTTTAGATACGCAGCAAGTCTCCCTGAAGTCCAGCAGCAAGATGTAGACTTGTCAAAGCCTCTCTTCACTACAGCGGCCTTGTTCACCGCGTGCAAGTGAGTGCTGTACCTTCTGACAGACCCCCTTTACCTCAGGGTTACTAAAAATGGTGCGACTGCTGTATAAATTACTATAATGTCTAACACCACGGCCAGTAACTGAACTCTAACCCTAACACTTTAATGACAACTATGAATGGGTATCTTGGAGGTGATAGCAGCTGTCTTGAGTAAGTGGTATTCAACAGCAATTTCCTTTTGATATTTATAATAACTGATCTTCTAAACCTATTTTAAAGACCACTTCCCTTTAGTATGAGGATCATTTTCTGGAGAGATCTTTTCATGCAATAAGACTTTGTTTGAACAGGTTTTGTGAGCAGTCCCTCATGCTTACAGATATTTGGCAGTGCTCTTCCAAGCCTGATTTAAAGAGCAGTTCCCAGCCCTTAGTAAGATGATAATTGTTTGATGTGAAAGCAACAAGCTGGAGAAACAAATGGACAATATCAGGTTGTGATACTAGCATTTTGCATGTACTTGTCTAAATCACTCTGGATAAAGTGTCTGCTGAATGAACTCCCTTTTCCTGTGAGGAGACATCGGTGTGAATGTCTTGTTGAATGCTCTTTTCTGCCTACAGGTGCATGAAAATTAAAGTTGATAAAAAGCTGGCAGCCTCATCGGGAGCCAAGAGGGCGATCTTTGACCGTTTGTGTGCCCAGCTGCAGAAGCACGGACAGGAAGTGTGTAGTAAGTGAGCTGCCAGTTACCTTTGCCTTACCGCGTTCAGACAGAAGGTTTACAGACCCACGTATAGGAAGTCTGTGTGGGGTTAGGAGGTGCAAAAATCAGCACCCCCCCCTCCAAATTTTGCGTTTTCCATAGCACCTTGACTTTGACTCTCCTCCTGAAGTACTATCAGGCCTAGTGCAGAGTTGGGGTTTTTCATCAATCTTTCCAGGAATGGTGAAGATCAGATAGATGAGTAATTCATACATGATTTTCAGAAATGGTTTATTCTAAAAGACTTCAATGTTGGTGTTGTAATGGGGGGTCCAGTCATCCTGTTGTCTTTGTTCTATTTATAGTACCTGTACCCATTAAGCCCATGTGCCCTTTAAGCCCACTTTCAACTTTGAGGTCAAATTTAAAAAAGAGAGAACAATATTTTTGCAGTACTCATTATTTTAAACAATTTGGCAATTTGTCACTTCCATATCATTTTTTATTTTTATATTTTCCAATATTGAGTTAGCCATGCCTGTATGCATGCAGTCTCAGGGGACCTTACACAAAGTCACCAAAAAACGTTGGTGTTTCGGGACCCCCATTAGATATCATCACACTTCTGCTGTTTTCAGCCACTTCTTCAATAAGTACATTTACATTATGTAAAATGAGAGGTGAATGTTTTGATTTTTGTGTATTAAGAAATGGTACTTTGTCAGTTTATGCTCATAATTAATATGATGCTTAGTCCACATTATATTAGGCTCCATGCATGATTTTGTAAATATCTTTCATTTAGAAAGGAACACATTGTCTTTTTTTCAGCCCACCTCAATCTGTTTCAAAGAGGAAGCCCTCTAATTGTGAACTTAGATCAATTTTCACTGTACTCTTGTCTGAAAGTGTTTGATAACAATTCTTTGTTACTGTTACTGACCTAATTTTCAACTATATTTAGATAGGCCTATATACATTATGGACTACACACTGTTTAGACCTATTATATTGAATATAGGCATTAGCTAATGTGTATCATTTTTCAGTGAGAACAGTGACAACAAAAAAAAAAAAACTACAGCACCTGTCCAAAATCATACAGGCATTTCGCCTTTACCATGAGGGCACAATTCAGTCTACCTTTTAGGGAGGAGAAGGAAAATGTGCTCAAGGCCTCCACAGGGTTTAGTCCATGCTAACTCTTCTGGTACTCAAGACTTTTACCCCCTCTTTAACACCCTCATCCCGAAAAATGCACTTTGTGTTGCTAATACAAGTCGCTCTGGGTAAGAGTGTCTACTAAATGCCTATAAGGTAATGTAATGCAAAAAGTGTTGAACGCAGGTTCACCCTTTGCCAGGCTAACCTGGAAGTTGCTGGCCCTTTTTATCTCACCAATCATAAGGAAATGGAGACCCTCCACAAAACAAACTAAAAGCAATGAAATCAACTAACTAATAAAATTATTACATGAAATGGAATTACAATCTATCCCTTGTTCATGAGTTGTTCTGTATTAAATATGTTGATGTTGAGGGTTATTGGTTCAGGTGGTGGATGAGAGAGAGCCAACAAGCATTAGTAAAGGGAGAGGGGGTGTTGTTTTTAAATACTTAACGGAATAATATGTTACGGAATAAATATGTTGCCGCCGTACCAATTAAGCCCATGCCAGACTTTTGACTTCTAAAATTATCTTTATTTTACATTCTAAAATGTACATGAAATAATGAATACATTTTCAAATGAGAATCAATCTTGCATTTTCCCAACAGATATCCCTTATCAGGTCAATATCTATGAAAAATACCTGAAAATAGATTTTGGTGGACTTAATGAGTACACTTGCCCCACTCTCACTGTGGTGACAATGAAAGAAATTGAAGGGTAATTGCCATTTCTAAAGTGGCTGCTGCAGTGGCTGATGGGATGTGTCGTACTCAGGCCTCCTCAATGAATGCTGCAGTATAAAAACAAGCGCCTCTCCATTCTGAGAGCTCTGCTGTTTTTAGTGTGCACCTTCGTCCTCGCAGACACTCAACTCTCAAATTTCAGCGGAAAGTATTTTTTTTTAATTGCAAAGATAATGCAAGACATGGAATATGCTAAACACATTTACAAAAGTTTTATTCCAAATTCAGTCATGCGTGTGCATGGTGCAAGAATTAAAGGCTGTTATGCATGCAAACAGGACACCTGTTAAAAGCCTGTTTGGTTTTTCTTCTTTCCCAATGTAGGCAAAGGGCCCCCACTGAAGGAGCCCTCAAGACTGCCCAGAAAAGGCCAAAGGCAGTGCTGGATGATGTCGAGCAGGAGGAACAAGGTGAGGGGATTGCTTTTAAACGATGAGATGCATATGATGGTGTCGTTTTTATTCTTTATATTCATTTTTACACATTTTTTTCCCCACTTCTAGAGGAAGAAATACTGGCTTCTCCAAAGCAACAAAAAACTGACCCGGAGGTGTGTGCAAAACAGGACTATGAGGAATGGAAGAAGAGGATCCTAGAAAATGCCCTCAAGTCTAAGAAGACAGATGTATAAATGTTTCATTTTGAATGCATTTTAAGTTGTTTGTAATTATAGTTTGCAATGTAATTATACTTTGGGTTGTGTGCAAAGTACATTTTGGGGGGCTGTTGAACTGTGGGTCAGTTCTTGACTTAATATTGTGAAATGGTCTTTCATTGTTCCATTGTAATCTTGCCTGTCTGAGTGGTCTGCATGAATGTACCATAAGAGTATAGTGCTTTAGTTGTGAGTTAGAATTTTGTAGTTTATGTTTTGTGCTGGAAATCTAATTGGGAGTAGACTCTTTCTCAGCACAAGGTCATCTTTGATCATTTGACAAAGGTATATCTAGTTTGTAAAGTTTTATTCATCCAGTGAAGCACTTGCTGGTACTTTTAATTAAACATTTTTACTTTGACAAAGGCTTCATGTTTTTCCATAACTTCCACAGTGGGTGCTCTAAATTTGCCACATAATTTCCTTTTATTCCAGTAGTGTCTTTTGTGTCTTGAATACAGCAGTTGAAACATGTCCATCTCAAAAGAAAGCAAGGCAACGATTATTCACAATGCTAGTATTTAAAACATTCAGGGTTATACAACCTATCCTTTTATGCAGCTGGATATTTCCCTGTATGCTCAAGGGTAAAACAGCATGTACAAATGAACGAATGCCATACAAATGAACATTGATAGGAGGTGGATAACGGTATTAATGGGATTTCAACCCATGATCCTTGGTTTACAAGATCAATGGCCCTTCCCTTGAGGATATGCTGCCCATCCATTCTGTGGAACTGAATTTAATACTGTATGTTAAATGTAATACAATTGTAGCTTACAATTTTAGCAGTTTGACTACAATACCAAGAATAAGAGCAAAACTAATCTGAAATTAACCTAGACATGTTTGCTGATCCATGCACCAGGTAAAAGAAAGGCTTTAAGCAGCTATACATGCGCAAACACAACATATTAACTACAGACTACACACAAAGCTTGTGTCTGTCATTTAGGGGAGAAGTTCACCCTCAAACTGGGCTGTCCATTTATTGTATTACCTTGAGCAATTCCCTTTGACTTAAATGTTAGCCATGCTAGTTTTACTTGGTCTGGCTTTCATAATTGTGAGACTCAATTGTGCTGAAGCCCCACGGTTTGCTCTGCTGTTTTTAGTTGCCTTTAGAAATAAATCTTCACTCTTTAAAATCTTGCAAATTTTGTACATTCACTAGAAGGCATTTTTGAATGCATGGCCCTGAAACACAGAGTAGCAAGTTAAATACCTTCACAGAAGGAAAACTGGGATGTCTACCATTAAGACCAGTTGAATGACATGGTGCCAGAGTGCCTGTGGTAATGACAGGGCTGCATAGGCCTGCTTTGGGCTGGAACAAACCTGCTGGATCTGTTCAACTGTAGAATTTCACCTCGTAGGGAAAAGCCTGCATCCTATACCTGTTTCACAATATATGTTACCATTCAAAATTAACTTCAGTGCTCCCTAGATTTATTCGATTTTTTGCAGATAATCACTTTGAGAAAAATATTAAACACATAAGTTTATATGACCACATTATGCACAGAAACAACCAAAAAAATCCAAATAAAGAAAATTAAACAATTTTGTGCAATTCAAGAAAAAACAGGTTAACTCTAAAACTTTAAGCATGATCTGAAAGTGTAGCTAGTGATGCTGGGATTTGCAGTAATGAAACTGCAGGGGTTCTAGTGTTGGGAGTGTGTGGGTTCCTTGGAGAGCCAGTACATTCAGTGTGGGGGTTCCTTCCATCTGATCGTGGTTCCTTGTTCTATGTCGCTTTGATTGAGCGTCTCTCCTGGAACTTCCTTAGTCTGTTTGCTGCAGTGACTGCATAGAAATGCTTCTGCAGAAACACATTCAAGACCCGGTTTACTGTCAAAGCTCAAACACAGCCTGCTCCTGATTCATTCCCTTTTCACAGCTCAGACAGAAGCTGGTTTAGATTCATTCCCTTTTCACAGTTCAGACAGAAGCTGGTTTAGATTCATTCCCTTTTCACAGACAGAAACTAATTTTGATTTATTCATTTACTTTCACACTTCAAACAGAAGCATGGTAGCACTTCCTGTTGATGCACACATGCACAAATCTCTGGATGGAGCCTTAATGCACACACAAGTATACTCTGCAGCATTTATTGTGCTGGGTTGGCTGGCGAATTTAGGAAACCCTGTTTGACTGTTTGTTGATTGAGCACAACATATGGGAACCAAATATACCTGTACATTAAAAATCAAAACCAAAACGCCATCAAGTATTAACTACATTATTCAGGATTATGCAAATGAAGCACAACATTTCAATATTGAATCCAATTGTGCTTTTTATAATTTGATCTGTTGTAACATTTAATTTATGGCAGAAACTATATTACTTTTTCAATCCAAATGAAGATTAAATGAGTGGATAAATCAAATGATAAACACAAAAAAAGCAAAATAGGCTTTGCAACCTTGTTTTTTCATTTGTACACAACTGTTTAGAGCACTTTGATAAACTAGAAACCTTTGATAAATCAACATAGTTTGCATAAATGTATTTACAAATGCTTTACAATAAAATTTGTTCGGCTCACATTTGATAAATGAGACCCAACACGTTTATGAAGGTAATGTATAATCCCTCAAAACACTGAAAGTGTCTAATTAAGAACATAGTATTAAGAAGCTACAGGTGGGGTTGGAACAAAGAGTCACTTTCATAGGGGGTTCTCACCTTCCAGTACCGTTGAGCCATCAGGTAGCGCTGCAGCCGGAGCTGGGAAGTGAGCTGGACCCGCCGCAGCTGGGCCTTCTGGTCCAGGTGGTTCAGCCAGCCGTGCTTCAGGCAGCCCGAGGCACTGAGACGGCTGCTGTTAGGGGTGCAGAAAGGGAAGAGGGGACAAGAAACATGATGGGATTGGGGTTTGGGAAACCAAAGTGTTACGCCATCAAATGGACATGTGGGTTATGCAGCTGGGATATGTAGCTGAATAAATCTATACCACAAGGGTCATTACTTGGCCGCTGTCCGTTTTCACACTGAGTTTTGGGCAGAAATACTATGAAAAATGATTCACAGTCAATAAAATCCCAACATCCATTCAATGGGAAGATCAAGAAAAAAACCTTGGGACAATGTGCTCAGTTATTTAAAGTCAACACATACTGTGTTCAACAGTGCTGCATAGCAATGTTGAATGTGAGAACTTTGATAAGACAGTAGCACCAATCTGCAAGAACCATCTCCATTTAAAAGTATAAATCTTCTTTGTACTTTACAGAGAAACCTTTATGTATTGATATGTTAATTTAGGATCTGTAAAATTAATACATATAAATTTGGTAATCATAGTCATGATGAATATCAAGATATATATGATATCAAGATAATGTATGTGTATCCATGAGGGGTAGCCATGTGTATTCTTAAAACTCATTATGATAGCTTTAAATATTGAGATAATGGATGCATATTTTGTCTATTTACATTTTGTAAAACTATATGAACAGAAAATTCACATACATTGTAATGGATTTGTATCTGTCAGCAATAGAACAGAGTTAAAAATGGCTGTAAATTTAATTTCCTTAAAATGGACCAATATTCAAGGCACCTTGAGTTCAGAGAAACCTAACGTAAAACATGGTAATGCTAGCAGAGCGACCTAATGTAAAACATGTTAATGCTAGCAGAGCGACCTAATGTAAAACATGTTAATGCTAGCAGAGCGACCTAATGTAAAACATGTTAATGCTAGCAGAGCGACCTAGTGTAAAGCATGTTAATGCTAGCAGGAGTAGGGAAGTGGAGAGAAGGAGTACCATTTCTCAGGAATTAGCAGCCTGGACACAAAGTCTTTGGCCTCCTCTGAGACATTTTCAAAAGCCTCCGCATCAAAGTCCCAGTTTGCGTGCAGGATGTTGTTCATTGTCTCCGTGTCATTGTCCCCAAGGAAAGGGGACAGCCCACTGAGGCTGAAAGAGAGTGACATCAAAATGTGATTTCAAGAATTTCAAACTTTTATAACTGAAACTGTTACTGCCCTGAATTAGTGCCAAGACCTTTTGTTCAACAACTACAACAACTATTATTATTATTATTATTATTGATTTCTAGTTGAATACTCACCCTTTGGCAGCAATGTTTAAACTTGATAATTAAAATGGTGCTACCAAGTCTATTCCGGGTTTGGTTAACTCGTGATTCCCTATTACCAAGGTTCGAATTTATGAGGTTCAAGCATTAAATTTTGTTATCAGCAAAGGGGTAAGATGCTACTTACAGCATGTATGTGATAACTCCTACACTCCACATGTCTGTGGGGAAGGAAACAAACTCATAATTAACCACTTCTGGGGCCAGAAATTCTGGGGTGCCAAAGTTCACCTTCAGCTTCTCTCGTGGCCGGTACCTGAGGAAAAACATGGGAAAATCGTCAATTTCTGTGCTCAATCCATAAACCTTGATATTAAATAAACATAGTATGCCAAAACTGAAATTTTATAACAGTTTTTTACAGATTGATTCACAGAGTGAACAGCTCAACAGTTCTGTTGTAATGTTATTGATTATCAAAATTATTCCACAGAGATTAAAAACACAATGGTAGCAGATGCATACATTGGTACGTTCTATTGTATCCACCTTAGAACGTCAGTATTTTAAAAGTAGCAGAAAAGTAATGAATGACTTGTGCTTGACCTCACAGAGAGTGGGAGTGTCACACTGGGAACCGATACCAACGTCCGCCACCAGAGAGCGCACACCTCCAACTATCCCCTGCACTCCCAGCCTGCACACACCTAAGACTTAATGCTAATTATCTGCCTATTTAAACCTGTGTGGTCCTCTCTCCTGTGCTCAGTCATACTTAGCCATGGTCTAAATTCTCCTCACGTTTTTGTGCCTGCTTTGCTTGTGAGCCTTACTTTGTTTTTCCCCCAGCAGCTTTACGGACTGCTAACCTGGTAACTCCAGAGTTCCTTAGTAATATATCTACTCTTTTGTTAGATTTCCCTGATAGCTCTCTAATAATAGCCGGTGAATTTAACACAGTAGTCAACTCAAAAATGGATCGATATTAACCTCACTGAGCACAATTTGATACCAACTTGGATGGCCTTGACCGTTGACCTCTCCTTGCTTGATTCTTGGAGAGAAAGGAATCTAGCTGTAAAAGATTAAACCTACCTTTCGTCTAAACATGGATCATATTCAAAGATTATATTTTTGTTTCCACCTATTTAGACACACATATAGTTGCTACTTAGATACTCCCAATGATAATTTCTGACCATTCCGCAGTTTTATATAGTTTAACTCTTTCTCAGGATAATCAACCCTGCAATTTTAGATGGCGTTTTAACACTACACTCTTGTATAAAGAAAGCTTTACTAGGCAGCACTCTGTAAAGCTATCGGAGTTCCTCCAGATAAATACTGATTTGGCTACTAAACCACAAACCTTACGGAAAGTGACTAAATGCTTTATAAGGGGATTCTGTACATCTTTGTGCCACATTTAAACTCCACACATAACAGAAATAAAAAGAAACTGGAAAACAACATCCATTTAATTGAGAATCAACAGAAAATCATGTTCTCTCCTGAGAAAGCCAATATATACTCAGAACTAAGAGCCAAGCTCAATGCACAATTAAGATCAATTGCAAAATTTGCCATTCATTGCACTAGAGTGGAATGTTTGGAAATGGTAGGTCCCCTTTTTCCAAATTCTGTAAAGTTTGCTATGGAACGCGACTCTTTCCATAGGGACCAGAACACAGCTTTAATCATTATCGTCCTGAAAAAAATATAAAGACCCTCTGGATTGCAGGAATTACAGATCCCTATCCTTAAAGCTCACACTTTATGCCAAAATACTAGCTTGTCGGCTTGAGCCTTGTCTTGATAAATGAATTAATGTTGACCAAACCAGCTTTTTGAAACGGATGGCTGCAGATGCCTTCTCCATATCATCGGAGCCTCTGAAACAAACAGACTTCCTGCTGCAGTGTTTAATTTTGATGCCGAAAAGGCTTTTGATAGGTTAGAATTGAATTATTTATAGATATTGCTAGAACATTTTGGTATTGGTAATGAGTTTATTAATATGATTAAGACTCTTTGCATCTCCCCACAGGCCGTTGTTCAGGCAAACTCAATTCTGTCCCAACCCTTTCACTTGCACTGAGGGACACGTCAGGGCTGTCCACTTAACCGGATTCTGTTTGCTCTATCAATAGAACCAATTGGCCTAAGCAATCAGACAGGATGATTTTATATAAGCAATTACAATCAAGAGTTCTATGCATAAAATTGCCCTTTTGGGCGGATAATATCCTTTTGTATTTTTCAAATATTTTTGTGTCACTTCCTCAAATAATGAAAACAGTAGCTGAATATGGTAAACTTTCTGGATGCAAAGTCAATTGGGGAAAATCAATTATTTGCTGACTGACTTATCCTCCCTCTCCCCCACAGTACGAAATAGGAAAATAATTCGAGCAGCACTAACAGCTGCCAAAAAAACTATTCCGTCCTCACGGGTGAACCCTGATACACTTAATTTGGGATTTTGGATTAACCAATTTAAACACATTATTTTGTTCAGTTGCATGCATTAATGCCCGCTCCTCAACTGCACAAACCTGGGATGCAGCTTATCAGATGTTATATAAATAATTACATATTCATGGTATATAAGATGTCATATCCTACAGCATTTTAGCTCCATTGCTGTAATCATTACATAGACATATAATCATAACTGCTGCTGTTAATACTAAATATTATGTGACAGTAACTAACTTGTGTTGGTCATTTACTATGTAAAATTTGCTATTTACTATGTAAATTTCTCTAAATATTTCATTTATTTATTTATTTGTTTTTTTGTTTTCTTCCTCTCCCGTATATATTAATGGATCTGTCCGATGGTATTTATACACCTGTCAGTACTCCTTTGTACAATAGGTATTATTCAGATGTGTGAAATAAAAAAGTTGATCACAAAAAAATAAATCAGTTATTGCCCAATCTGTGCAACACTCCATGGGAGTGGCAAACCCGCAAACCTATTCTCATGGACTGAAGTTCAAGGCAACCGCAATAGGAGGTCCTTCACATGGCACAATCCGCAACGGGCGGAGTAATGTGTTAGCAGCAGATCCTTTAAGTCCTGTAAATTGCGAGCTGGGGCCTCCATGGATAGGACTTGTTTGTCCAGCACATCTCACAGATGCGCGCTTGGATTGAGATCTGGGAAATTTGGAGGCCAAGTCAACACCTTCAACTCGTTATTGTGTTCCTCAAGCCATTCCTGAACCATTTTTGCTTCGTGGCAGGGTGCATTATCCTGCTGGTAGAGGCCACTGCCATCAGGGAATACTGTTTCCATGAAATAATGTACATGGTCTGCAACAATGCTTAGGTAGGTGGTACGTGTCAAAGTAACATCCACATGAATGGCAGGATCCAAGGTTTCCCAGCAGAACATTGCCCAAAGCATCACACTGCCTCTGCCGGCTTGCCTTCTTCCTATAGTGCATCCTGGTGCCATGTGTTCCCCAGGTAAGCAACACACACACAGGCCATCCACGTGATATAAAAGAAAACGTGATTCATCACACCAGGCCACCTTCTTCCATTGCTCCGTGGTCCAGTTCTGATGCTCACATGCCCATTGTTGGTCCTTTGGCAGTGGACAGGGGTCAGCATGGGCACCCTGACTGATCTGCAGTTACGCAGCCCCATACGCAAAACAAACTGCGATGCACTGTGTGTTCTGACACCTTTCTATCAGAACTAGCTTTAACTTTATCAGCAATTCAGCAAGTGTTATTCACTTCACCTGTCAGTGGTCATAATGTTATGGCTGATCAGTGTATATATATATATATATATATATATGTGTGTGTGTGTGTGTGTGGAATAAACCACGACTGGTGGTGCAGTTCTATGGAAAATGGAAATAAACCACAAAAGGGTGGTGTGATGTGGTCCCGAGGCAAAGCCAAGGGGCCATTAACCACCATGAAGTGGTTTATTTCCATAGAACTGCACCACCAGGAGTGGTTTATTGCACTTATACTACACCTACTTACCTAAGAAATAATTCGCCACTCATATTAAATTAGACGACTATTTTATTATTTTTGAACAAAATATCTGGCTATATCAGTAAGCTGCATCGTTCTCATTAATTGAAATTAAATTGAACATTTCCATTTATTGTAAAATTTGACAATGAAAATGTTACATCTAACTAGGTACGTGAAAGACTTGACATTTGAAATTCTGATCTCGCTGTGGTGTTATGTTCGGTGGGTATTTTTTGCCGTTATGTTTGGTTGTAAATGGAATCTTCAGTTAAGTTGAATGATCTTTCTTTCATATTAATTTTAAACGGTGATAAGGCCACTTTCACTCGAACTACTTCATAGCTGTGCATTATTGCCGTGCATTCACTAGGAAATAATGCACACCCCTCCAGCCAATCAGAAATGAGTATTTAACCAAGCCGTGGTATAAGTGTATATATGCAATACATTGCTTAATACTGTCGCTAAAACCTGTTTAATATTAAGTAACATCAAACCACATGACACATAAAAATGAATATAGCCAACAGTAACCACTGTAGCTAGCATGACATATTTCACTTAGCTATATTAAAAGGGCCATATTTTTGGCAGCTGGTGCTAGGACTGATTTAAAACGCGCAATGAACACAACGACAGGAAAAATGTGGAAGCACAAAGCCACTTGCGCCTCTGATGTAATAAAGGGGCTTAGAAGTGCAACGTCTGGGAGTGTCCCCTGAAAACAAATTTGAGTACCATGCAAATTATGGGGCACAATGCTTGAATTGCCATTTTCGTCCAAATTGAAACTCTTGCGCTTAAGAGGTCTCAGAAGCAGGTCTATGCCGAGGTCAAAACCCGAAGGTAGCCAAATAAATTCTGGTACATTGACTCGGCCAGCAGGTGCCACAACATGACTTTGGAGATATATCTGAAAGGCAATAATGGTCAAAATTCCATGATGACACAAGTAGGTGAATTCTAATAAAAACAATTAAACACAAAAGTATCTAGTATGTCATGATGTGTCATAGTGTCAGTCTTGGCAATGAAGACATAGCAAGCAAACAACAGACTTCCTTAGCACAGACATTACCAATTTCTCCAAATTAACTAATTCCCTCCACCTGTATATAAGAACAGCCCCACAAGCTACGTTAACAGAACCAAGGAAACCTAGAAAACGTGAGACCCGTTCTCTTTAAATTTATATGCTTTTAATGCCTGGAACATGATGGAATTTAACATCTGTTTTGCTATTGATCCCAGTAGTATGGAATACACATGGCAAGGAGACGAATGCGTTACTGCCAACGAGTATACAGGCAGTGGCACTCCTTCCTTAATTTGACTGAGAGGGGTGCCGCAATATCTTACGTCTGCCTCGGCATGTAGTGGCCTACATCTGCAGGGTACTAAGTCCTGACCTGCAGGGGGATCGATCTGGGCCATACTACTTCCCCGTTGCCGTCAAGATAACAAAGGCCCTGGCCTTCTTTCCCACTGGGAGTTTCCAAAATGTACTTGGCCACCTCAGCGGGATATCCCAGTTGGCAGTAAGTTCGGCATTACACGCAGTTACCGCCTTGTCAATAAAGCATGTCAGTTTATTGTTTTTCCATCACCTGACACAATGGACTCAACTAAGCAGCGGTTTTAGATGCCTTTGGATTCCCGGGAGTCCTTGGCACCATGGACTGCATGCATATTTCGTGGCACACGCCCACACACCACAGTCATATCTATGCGAACCGTAAGGGCTTCCATTCAATTAATGCCCAGGTAGTCTGTGATGCAAATTGCAAGGTCAAACACTTGTTCTCCAATTATTCCATTTCTACACACAATTCATTCATTATGGCCAATTCTGCCATCCCTACAGCCTTCCAGGGTGCTGCGCTCCTGGATGGACGGCTGATAGGTGATTATAATTATCCATTGCGTACCTGGCTTCTGACACCATACATCGTGCCAACACCTCAATGGCAATGACAATTCAATCATGCCTTGTTGAGGGATAGGAGTAAGATTGAGCAAACATTTGGCCTTCTGAAAATGCGTTTCAGATGTCCCTGGATGGGTGGCTGATAGGTGATTATAATTATCCATTACGTACCTGGCTCTGACACCATTCATCGTGCCAACATCTCAATGGCAATGACAATTCAATCATGCCTTGTTGAGGGCTAGGAGTGCGATTGAGCAAACATTTGGCCTTCTGAAAATGCGTTTCAGATGTCTGGATAGATCAGGTGGCACATTACAAAACAGCTCTCAGAATGTCAGTGCGTTCTTCGTGGCATGTTGTGTTTTACACAGTATAGCCATAGATTATGGATGGCATTGCAACATTTCAGGGAGCACATTAGAGATGGCAAAGCAGAGAGAGGCTGAACTGCATGTGCCACTTGTCGAAGAGGCCAATTTGATGACACACAAGTGAGGAGGGGCCAAGTGTCAGAGGAGTTGTTCCCCTGGTAAGATAAACATGAACATTTCTGCTGAATGCATTTTATGAAATGTACAAAATCTTTCAATCGTTCAGTGCCACAAAATCGTTCAATGCCTTTATTTTGTTAATCCATAACCATAAATCTGGCTACATAGTTCTGGCTCTCTCGCTCTCTCACACACAGACATACACGCACACAACTAGCAGCAGTGTCCGCCTCTTGTGAGCAAACCAGAGGTTTGACAGACAGTGGTGGAGATCAGATAGGAGGAAGACCTTGAAGCGGTAGGTGAAGGTGGGGTGTCACGGTAACGGAACCGAGAGTGAGTTGGAATGGTGCAATAGCTACGCCACTGTTGTAGCAGACAACTGCTCCGCTGCTGTGGCCAGCCTTTCCAGGCTGTTGCTGAGCGGAGCCTTCCTTGCCTCCATTCTGCTGTCCATCTCGTGAAGACAGCTTGGAGGAAGGGCAGACCAGGTGATCTCACCCTTCCTTGGCTTTGCCTGACACCTCCCCTCCTAAGCTGTGGTGGTGGATTTCTGTTAACACCCCCCTCTCGCTTTCAACAGCCACACCAACCTCTGACGACCCTGCAAGGCCTCTGTGGGTGGTTTGCCCTTGTTCGTTGTGGTCATGTCCTGGCTGTATTGGACTGCTAAAATAATCATGAGTGATGTACACCGTGTATGCTGAATGACTTAATGAAACTGCAATTGGACTGTGCATTGTCATTGTTTTACATATCCAGATCGCATAATAATATCTGAAATGCCAACTTCAATTCTCCCAAAACCACCCACGGATTCAGGTGGCAGGGAGAACACGGCAATCTCCTCCGGTGGGGTCAAGGGCTTGGTAGTGGGTACCCCCTCCAGTAGCCCTGATGTCTCGCAAGTTAGAGGAAAGCTTTGCCTTCCCTCTCCACCTGACATCACTGAACCGCTTTTTGCATTGCACAGTGGTTCTCAGTGGAGCTGGCATTTACACAAGCTGTCACCTGATCCCTCTGGATTTTGTTGAGTCTCGGAGGCTTGCTGGCAGATCCAAATATTTGCTTGTGTCAGGCATGGACCTCTCTAACCAGTATCTCTGTCTCCTCTGGTGTGAGATGCACCTTTCTTTACCTTAGCTCATCCATGTTCTCTTGAGAACACTGGGTGCACATGATTTTATAGTATGTAAAGCTGATTATGATTGGCTGAAACATGCAACGTCATCTAATTGATATGTTTTGCCCTGCGGTTTTTCTCTGCTGCTTGTATTTTTTTGTTATTAAGGAGTCTGTACCTTTTTCTTCCTACAGAGGGTGCCACACATTTTTGGAAACAATTATAAAATTAAGTGTCACCTGTGAAAACACTCCCAGGTTACAAAAAAAGGCCCTTCTGTAAGTGTGAGGGGTTTTTTTGTTCCTTTTTGTTTCAACTGCTGAGTTGGCGGTAAGAGGTCTTCTCAGTTATATTTTGGCTGGAGACTGGTATGTATATGTTTTTTTCTTTACACTTTTTGTTTTCAGGGGAAGAATAGTGTAGTAGGCTGCCAAAGACTCTCTCTGTGTTTTATTTTTATACGTGGGAGACAGTAAAGCTTATTTATTTTTACTAAAAAGGGTTAGCCTCCACAGGCCTACTTCTACCCTGTTTCGTCCCTGTCCTTCCAGGCCCTATATTTGTGCCTTTGTATGGTGGTAATGTTTTTTTTTTGTTGTTCCTGCTAATAAACGCTAGTAGTTCCTACCAATTGTGCCCTCCAGTTGTTTGTTGTGAGTTTTGGGTGGAGTGTTGCCTCAATGTGTTCATCTCTTTGGTTATTATGAACCCTAGAGACTGTTGGAACGTAACAGATATGAACACAGTACTCCACCCATAGCAGATTGCGCCATGTGAAGGACCTCCTATTGTGCGTAGCACCATGGAATAGACCCGCAGAGGTGATGCTATTCCCCTGTGGTTTACACAGACAGAGGGTGGTTTAGAGAGACAAAAGTAATACTGTTACCCTGTGGTTTACACAGACAGCGGTGATGCTATTACCCTGTGGTTTAGAGAGACAGAGGTGATGCTATTCCCTTGTGGTTTAGAGAGACATAGGTGATCCTGTTCCCTTGTGGTTTACAGATACAGAGGTGCTGCTATTCCCCTGTTTACACAGACAGCAGTGATGCTATTCCCCTGTGGTTTAGAGAGACAGAGGTGATGCTATTCCCCTGTTTACACAGACAGCAGTGATGCTATTCCCCTGTGGTTTAGAGAGACAGATGTGATGCTATTCCCCTGTTGTTTACAAAGACAGCGGGGATGTTATTCCCCTGTGGTTTAGAGAGACAGGTGATGCAGTTCCCCTGTGGTTTAGAGAAACAAAAGAAATGCTATTCCCCAGGGGTTTACACAGACAGCGGTGATGCTATTCCCCCATGGTTTAGAGAGACAGGTGATGCTATTCCCCTGTGGTTTAGAGAGACAGAGGTGATCCTGTTCCCCTGTAGTTTACAGATACAGAGGTGCTGCTATTCTCCTGTGGTTTACAGAGACAGAGGTGATGCTATTCCCCTGTTTACACAGACAGCGGTGATGCTATTCCCTTGTGGTTTAGAGAGACAGGTGATGCTGTTCCCCTGTGGTTTAGAGAGACAGAGGTGATGCTATTCCCTTTGGTTTAGAGAGACAGAAGTGATGCTATTCCCTTTTGGTTTAGAGAGACAGGTGATGTGGTTCTCCTGTGGTTTAGAGAAACAAAAGTAATGCTATTACCCTGTGGTTTACACAGACAGCGGTGATGCTATTCCCCTGTGGTTTAGAGAGACAGAAGTGATGCTATTCCCCTGTGGTTTACAGAGACAAGTGATGCTATTCCCCCATGGTTTAGAGAGACAGGTGATGCTATTCCCCTGTGGTTTAGAGAGACAGGTGATGCTATTCCCCTGTGGTTTAGAGAGACTGAAGTGATGCTATTCCCTTTTGGTTTAGAGAGACAGGAGTGATGCTATTCCCTTTTGGTTTAGAGAGACAGGTGATGTGGTTCTCCTGTGGTTTAGAGAAACAACAGTAATGCTATTACCCTGTGGTTTACCCAGACAGCGGTGATACTACTTCCCTGTGGTTTACACAGACAGCGGTGATGCTATTCCTTTGTGGTTTAGAGAGACAAAGGTGATGCTATTCCCCTGTGGTTTACACAGACAGCGGTGATGTTATTCCCCTGTGGTTTAGAGAGACAGGTGATGTGGTTCCCCTGTGGTTTACACAGACAACGGTGATGCTATACCCTGAGGTTTAGAGAGACAGAAGCGATGCTATTCCCCTGTGGTTTACACAGACAAGTGATGCTAATCCCCTGTGGTTTACACAGACAGAGGTGATGCTATTCCCCTATGGTTTATACAGACAGAAGTGATGCTGTTCCCTTGTGGTTTTAAAGAGAGAGAGATTTAAGGGAACTTACTTTCTGGCCAATCCAAAATCGATTATCTTGATCTGGTTGCCAGTAGTATTCACGCACAGAATATTTTCTGGCTGGATTAAAAAATACACATAAAGTATGAGAATATTCAAAAGGTCTATATTGTGTGTTTGTAGTACACACATAATAATGACATGAGAAATGAAGGCAAGTTATTAAATATTTAAAACGAATAAATATATGCTGAAAAATATAGAATTGTGTACATTAGTATTTAAATGCATGAATACTGAAATAAATAAATTATATTACACATATACAGTAGGTGTACACACAACTGGCTGATAATGCAGTCATTGCCTCAAGTAACCTCTATAAGTACAAATAAATCACAGAAAACTTTTTCTTTTCCTTAATTTCCTTAATTGACTGAGAAATAATTAAAATATTTTGATTTGTAAATTTTAGTGATTACATAACTTGCCAGACAGCATGTATGAATAAAAAAATGGCACAGTCATATTGAAAGTCAACATGAAGGGCAGGTGTTTATTGAGTCCTGAAGATTCAGATGTTGGTACAGGTTGCACAGCTACACTGTTTCACATACCTTCAGGTCAAGGTGGAGAATGTACTGCTGGTGGAGGTACTGCACACCCTCACAGATCTGCTGCGTGAACACAATGGCATCAAGCTCTGTTAGCTGGTAGTTTTCATCCACGATCCGGTCAAAAAGTTCACCCCCCTCAACACTGCAAAGGCAGGAGAAACAGTATTTTATGAAGGGTTTAGGCTTCTTTGCTCTCTCAGAAGCTCGGTACCATTTTTTAAATACCAACTATACCACTTGGTATAATTTACTCAGTAATGCAGTTCACACTAATCTTGGATATAGACCATCAGTATGTGAGCAAAAGGCTGTAGATAAGTGACATCAGATTCAGCTGCACATAACAAGCTAAATTTATTTCATCTATCAAATGAAACTAAAATACAAGAAAATCTTACAGCAATCGTGTGACATGCTGTAAAAATCTATGCTTATTTTCTGAAACCACATGTTGAAAAACCTGGTTTCAGAGAGTGTATTTGTTCTTTAACTGTGCACAAGCTGTGGCTGTAGCACCGAGCGCCTCTCACTTTATCCACAGGTGCTCCGTCTCACCACTACACACACTTCTTCTTCTACTACTTACCTCACAGTACTTTCAGACCGCCAGTTTCACTCTGCCCCCTGCTGTCTGGCGCAATTATACATACCCAACCAAAATAACCAGACATTACTGATACCACTGAACAAAAGGTGAATAAATTATAACATCAATGCACCACAAAACAACATATCTTTTCAGGTGCTACACATTCTCATGCCACTCATCTTTAACATCTACACTAATGACCAACCATGAAGTGAAGATACTCATCAATTAATAAACTGATAGTCAGCTGGTCAGGAACCCCTCATGAACACTGTGAGCCCCCAGTCTACCTAGGGGTAACCCTAGACAGATGTCTCTCTTTTATGACCCACATTGAGAAGACAAAATGCAAAGTGAATGCAAGAAACAACATCATCAGCAAGCTAGTCCTCTGCTACTCTACAGATGAGTATGCCTGCACTGTATGGGAAAGATCTACCCATGCAAAGAAGCTAGATCCTGCTCTCAATGCAAGCTGCTGCCTCATCACAGGCTGTCTAAGACCAACGGCAACTGACTGTCTGTACATCTTGGCACGCATTGCCCCACCAGATATACAGCAAAGTGCAGCAAGCATGAAAGAACACCATCATCTCTTTGGTCATAAACCAGCTGACGGCCATCTTAAGTCTAGAAGGAGTTCCCTTAATTACGTCAACCCCCTTGAAGCATCTAGTACAAACAGTGAAAGTGAACATCAATGGGAAGGAAGAGTAAGCAACCTTCCACCAACTACAAGTATGGAACTCATTGTCAATGAGAAACTCAGAGGTGCAAAATCAAGATATGCTATGTGGAAATGCATGAAGAGACTGAGATCTGGTGTTGGAAGAGCAAAATGTCACCCAAGTCATCCAAGCCTCACTTTTGCTCTTCCAACACACTTCCAATACATAAGTTAAGAGAATGTCCTCTGTGAATGCGGAATTTAACCATAGTCCATGCAGCATCTTCCGAGTTGCCTGTTACCGTACCATCCCTGTACAAGTTTGGACGTAGCAGATTACAATGACCATTGGCTGAATAAAATCTAAGAAATGTTTTGTTTTTGTTGTTTTCTGGACTCAATAACAAGACTAAATCATTTATTGTATTGCAAGTAAAAAAAATTAAACCATTTTCCATTGTAATACCAACCTAGCTACCTTTTTACCAGCTCAGTTTATGAATACGTAGTTAGCTTTTATAACCCATTCATACTTGGCTTGCTATTATGGAATCAGATTTGCTCAAAAATAACTGAACAAAAGTTTTTAAATATCGAACAGAAACAATCACTCAACCAACTGCAAATGAAAAAGCTGGCAGTGTAACTTCAAAGCCGTCCTTGAATGCAAAAAGCTGATCAGCAAGAAGGAAGCCTGTAAGAACTGTAAACAACGGAACATACTATCAAGTAATAGTTTACATGACACAATAATTTGTTTGCGAGTTATAATTTTTACAATTGCAATGACGTTTTTTTTGGTTGCGTGATTGTTTTTGTTTGATGTTTCAAAAGTTTTTTTTTGATTATTTTGGAACAAATCTGATTCCATATGCTATGAGGTGGAAAATGTATTTTAAGACCAAAACCAAAACACACACAGCAGCTAATTAGGTGGACAGTACAGTTAGATAGCAAGCAAACAGCCAAGCCGCTGTGGGCAAAGATGGATTGAACTGGAAAGTTTGGCAGCCAACCTTTGATACTGTCTGACAGCCAGCTACCCATATAATTAGCTGGTGAATCACCTGCCAGACCCATGTTTTTCTGTCTTTAGTGGTTATGTACTGTGTATATATTTTATATCAGAACCATGTTGTGTTACAACTGAAGATAGCTGATTTTCAACTGCCTTGACTATATTTAAGCGATATTACATGAGAGGGACTGCTGTGATACCGAATATCAGCATGTTGTCTCTGTCCAGTAAAGTCTTAATGATTTTTAGTTTCTCCATTGAATGTCATGGTGAAATACTTTGCTCCATTCTCATTACGTTTAAGGATTAATGAATCAGGTTTGAGATCCCGATTCCCTTCTTTGCCCTTGCGTCCACAGTGCAACTGAATATCATTCCAGACCTTGTTTAGTAAACCTATTGGACTGTCTGGACTTAGTGTTGCAGAATATCTTAAGATGCGCTGGTCTTCAGGTGAGATCGGGGGGTGGTGTGTTGTTTTGTCTTCCCCTGCCCTTCTAATCTCTTTTACAACACCTCTGAAAACATTATTAGCTGATATGAATCCTGCATTAAACACCATGAACGGCTAACCAGAGGCTCGTTGATATAACGATTTAAACCAGCCCGAAGCCCAAGGTAGCTACTGATGCTGTAGAGCTCCCCTTTAGTCGTCCGGATGTATCAATAAAACTGCCTCAAGACTGTATTCAGCTCTGTCTTCTCAACGGACTGAAAGTCAATGTTTATATTTTTGAGACTTAGCCAAGTCTCAAAACAATGAAAAGCCAATGTTGTTTGTCTTACAGTGTTAGCTTTATTTTTGCTCCTCTCTAATTTGTCGAAGTCAGCTGATGTCATATTAGCACACCTGGAGGTTATCGCTGAAGTATCCATGCTTATTTCCTATCCTTCTTTCTCTTCTGATGACCATACATAATTTAACTCAACTGTTATTTGTGGAAATATGTTCATCTTTGCGGTGCAAAGTTTGTTACAATCTAAGATAATGATTGTTAATGTAACGTTAATTAATGGCTATTGGAACACCTGTAAAGCGGAGTGATACTTACTAGTAAAACATCCCAGTGCTGTTATACTCAATATCAGCCCTCATGGAATGCCTCTTGTCCAATCAAATTACTTGGTCAGGCCTAACTGTTGTATAATTTCAAATGAATCTATTCTTTATATAGTGGCTCCTGTTTACTAGAATACTTCATTATAGGAATTAGTTGGGGAAGTTATTTCGTCCACCAGGATCTTCTAGCCACTCTGCAAGCCAACTTCATTATATTACAATCATTGGGTAAATAAACTATTTTCCAGTGAGAGTTCATTTTTAAAGAAAAGTTATGGCAGAATGTTGGACTTACTACTCCATAACCAGGGTCAGATTGGTGCGAGACTCAAAGGCGTCATACAGCTGGATCAGGTTGACATGGTCTAACTGGTTCATGACACTAATCTCATTCTTAACTTCATCCTGTGTTAAAGAGAAGAGAGAGAGACCGGGGACATAAAACAAAAATTAATCCAAAGTAGGAGGGGCAGGGAAAAGGCTGAAAGAGAAGAAAACAAATATTCCATTTTCATGTTATGTATGGTGTGTTTTTACCATATAACTTTTTAAAAATTTGAATTTTTCTTTGGCTGAAAATTCTACTTTCATCATTGTTATCTCATTTTTAAGATGAGCCTCCAGAGCTAAGTCAAGTCAAAGAGCAAAGCTATCAGCTGGTAACATCATTAGAAAATGTCCCTCCACATGTAGGTCAGAGAATTGGACTGAAATGAAAGAACCACTGTTCCTCACAATATGTTACAGATGGCCCTGATTTCCTAGAAAGGTGTACACATTTACTGTATAGATGAAAATTACTGCAGTACAGAAGAAAGAGGAGACTGATTGGAGGTAGAGGTCATTTAAAAATCACAAAAAAACTGAAGGTCAACAAAGATAGGAAATGTATTGTTTGTGCCAGCAGATGACTCTTCCCTGGGGACAGGTTTCTGAGAACAGCTAAGCCTGGAAGCAGAACAAAGCCCAAGCCTCCAATGTTATGTCTACAATCTCTGCTGCATGATGGAAAGTTCCTATACTGAGGTGGAAGAAGAGATATTGGGCTGTACTTGGACGGTCCACACCATCCAACGGTTTCTACAGCCTGACAAAGCACAACAGTCCAAAACGCTGTAAAATGTATATTTCACAGGCAAGGCCTCTTTTGTTCATAGGGGAAGCACAGAAACTCCTCACGGCCCACTCACCCTGTCCTTCATCCCTTTCACTTTAATGATCTTTGCTGCCAGTTTCAGCCCTGACGAGAGCTCCACACATCTGTGCACCTGTCCAAATCGGCCCCTAAAGAAGTACAAGAAAATTGACACGCATACCCATAAACAGACACACACACATGCACAAGCTATTTGCTGAAGTACACACCTGTGCACACTGGTAGAATGGTGAGGCAGTGTATATACATAACAGAGTATTTCACAGCAGCAGTGAACACAGTCACAGAGCCTGGAGATCACCATTATTAAACCCTCTCTGCATTTAGTGAGGCACTGTGCTACATCAGACTCCGCTCTGGCTGGGGAGATGAACCTGCCAGGCCGTGTGGATCAGTGGTCTGTGCCCCTGTGCCTCAAACTCACGCCTCATACTGATTTTCATTCCTTTCCACTTGTGCTCCTATTTAATCAGACATATAAAGAACTTTGAAAAATCAAAGTCTCTCTCTGATTCAGATTTAATTTAAATCATCAGATATTTTTTGTGTTGGGTCTTTTGCTTTGTTCTGATGCTAATTCAGTTCTATTATATCATTATTGTTAATGTAAATTGTATGCATTTACAGTTTTACTTCGGTTCAACCAAGCATAATATAAAATGGTTTTAAAGTCTGTCTGTCTGGGTAGCTTTGAATACAGGTGTAAAATTGTAACATTGGTGGAAAATAAAAAACGGAATAAATGAAAGGGAGAGTTTCCTGCCTGTTGTATTTTCCGCTAGCACAAACAGAAAACATCAGTTTACATCACATCTTGTCCAATCTAACCCTGCAATCTGAACATCTACTCATCTATGTGTACTCTCAAACTAATGCCAGTAAAAGCACTTCAGGATGTTCTGTAGGTTGGAATGATAATAACTATAATCTGTAATGGCTCTGACAAATTGGTATCATCTTGGTTTTTTGATGTAGCCTATTGTGAGCACTTTTGTAATTCACTCCGGATGAAAGCATCTGCTAAATGCCTAAATGTAAATGTTTTTACATCTATGTTTGGATTCTTAGTGCATTTTCAGGCTATGTCATCTCTGGGCTAATTACTGTTGGCTTCTTAGAGCATAAATATTGGTCTAGAGCAGTAGTGTGCATGCAAAATTGAACTATATGAACAAAGATTAACTATATACCTGACTGTGGATTCAGTAATTGATCCTTTCCTGATAGCATCCAAAAAGATGAATCTTTCAGACCTGATTTTATACTCTGTACCAATAAGTGCAAGCTAATTGGCTGTTTATGTGGCAGACAGTGTTACATGGATAAATTACAGGATAAACTATGCAGAGCCAACATGCCATTCGACAGGATGGATATCAAACAGGCAAGTGGAGGATCACAGCCAACATGCCATTGGTCAAGATTGAGATCAATCAAGCGAGTGAAAGATCAGAGCCTACATGCCATTGGACAGGATGGATATCAACCAGGCAAGTGGAGGATCACAGCCAAGATGCCATTGGTCAAGGTGGAGATCAATCAGGTGAATGATGGATCAGAGCCCAAATGCCATTAGTCAGGATGGAGATCAATCAGGCCAATCAATGATCAAAACCCACATATCAGTGGTCAGGCGGGAGAACCCCCAGGAAAGCGATTGGTCAGTCTCACTCACCCTCCCAGAAGCTCGTTTGGCTTGATGGTGTAGTAAGAGCTCATCGGGACCTGCTTGGCACTGACGATGCGGTGCTGGAACGGGGCAGGCAGTGGGGGCCGGTCATCTGGGAGGGGGGGAGATGTATTCATTGGTTGCTGAGCTCTATTTGACAGACGGTTTGACAGCCAGTGCTGCAGGCCACTGAAAACGAGCAGCTGAGCACAGTCAGGGCAGCATTAGCATGCAATATTGGTGGAATTTACTTAAAAACAGGAAGTCCACCACAGCTCATGAAAAAAAAAAAAACGTACCAACTTATTCAAACTTACCGATGACCCGTAGCTGCTCTGCAGCATCTGTCCCTGGGACCCTTATGGAGAGGGCTTCCTTCCTGGCTGATGTAGAGGTGTCTATCATAGTGCCTGTTTTCCTGTCCAAACCTCTGGCTGATTCAGAGGCTTCTCCAAGCTGTACTGGTGTGCTTTGTGTTATATGTGAGCACCCTGAGGGTAGGAGTGTATTTTGGGTTTTCTGTGAGCACCCCGAGTGTAGCCTTATGTTTTGGGTTATCTCTGAGGACTCTGAGAGTGGCAGTTTGTTTTGGGTTATCTCTGAACACCCTGAGGTTGGGAGAGTGTTTTGGGTTATCTCTGAGTTCCCCAAGGTTACCAATGTGTTTTGTGCTATCTCTGAGGAGTCTGAGGGTGGGAGTATCTTTTGGGTTATCTCTGAGCACCCTGAGGGGGGTAGTGTGTTTTGAAGCACATCCGGAGCACGTTGGGTCTCACGCTTTGAGTCCATTCCCAGAACACTTGACACACAGACTCTGTCCCTGCTCAGCCATGTTTCTGTGGAGGTGGTCTCCTGTAGACTTAAATGCTCCTTGGAGTAAATCTCAGCTTTGCGGTGTAGCAAAGCCTTTTTTGGGGATATTAGCTGTTCCTGCTCCTTCTGCCCCTCTTCACGTGTGCCTGGCTGAGTTTCCTTGGTAACTGGATTTTGGTTGGGCGGGGTGACCTCACTGCTGTGGGAAACACTGGGTATTATTCACAGTAACTGCATTGTATGATAAATACATACACGTGAATGAACAGCATTTATCACAATGTTACTTCTATACACTTACTGACATTTATGTGTTTCACTTAGCATCACATATTTGGTTTAGACTACTTGCAGGGACATTTCTTTCAAAATTAGTGTGTCTGGTTAAATTTTACCAAACCATACAGCTAGTGTGAATACCTATCTGGCCTCACATATTTTTGAGATTCGAAGCTGGAAAAAAATAGCTCTATGATGTAATTGTTTAGAGTGGAGGATGGTCTGTCTTAAGAGCTAATGAAAGGGTTATAAGTTGGAGGCTTTTTTAGTGGTGATGTACTTCCTTTATGACTAAAGGCCAATGTACCCATGTGCACAATACCAAAGACCTGAAGTGGAAGGTCCAATTTTTTTGTCAGATTATGACTCTTATTGCAACTTCATTACATAATTAGCGTCTTTGGGAAGGTGTGAAACTGGCGGCTCTGATCTTTCCTGGGGCTCTCTCTCACTCTGTGTTTGGGCCTCATGGCTGCAGTCTGCCATTGTCCCTGTTTCTGAGCATTCTACATGCTGTATTTGTTCAGTACAGTATTTGCTGTTAATAAATATAATTGCTTTGTCCTGCATTTACACCTCCTATGTCTCCATGTTGCGTCTTATGCTGTAACAGTCCTCTTTTGCAATGCTGAGCCAAACTCCTGCAACTCAAGTGGCCCCCCACAGAACCGCCCTACCACAGTCCTGATCCCCCCACCTCAGGCGTGTGTCCTGAGCAGGGGTGTCCCGAGGCACCTCTCCAGCTGTTGCTCCACCCACACGGTCCCCTGCTGCTTGGGGCACAACCCCGCCCTGGCCTCCAATGTCTCTGTGGAAGGTCTGGGTGCGGCTGGGCTCCCTGCTCTTGACTGTGACCCCCCGCGACTTCCGTGGGGCGCTGTGTCCCTTGCTGCCTGCCCGACGCAGGGTGCTCTGCCAGTCCACACGGACGCTGCCTGGGCGCTGAAAGGTACTTTTGGGTAGGGGGCCAACACTGGGCCTGCTGGGACCTGGAGGCTTGGTGCCATGGTCAACACTCTTGGGGAGACCAGCCCCACCCTGATGCTATCTGGAGAGAGAGTACAAATACCATAGAGTAACAAAAATTACTCTGTACCCTCATAATCACTGCTGGGATAACACATACACACACACACACACACACACACACACACACACACACACAGTACCCTCATAATCACTGCTCGGGTGCCATGAACACACACACACACACACACACATGCTACCCTCATAATCACTGCTGGGGTACCATGCACACACACACACACACACACACACACATACTCACACACAGGACCCTAATAATCAAAGCTGGGGTAACACACAGTACCATAAAAATCACTACTAGGGTATCAAACACACACACAAACACACACATTACCCATAATCACTGTTGGGGTAACACACTCTCACACATGAACACAGTACACATAAACACATTTGGGGTGACACAAGTGGGCCCACACACCTAGTGCAATGTTGATCTCAGTGTCCTCTGTAAGCAGCACTCCGGTGAGCTTAGGTTTCAGAGTTTCACACAAACAGGACTAAACCCAAAATATTCTTATTAGTGATTATTCTGGTGGCTGCCATGCCAGTGTTCATAGATCATTTTGAGCTGCTTTTAGTTCAGTGCTGGGTTGCTGCTGAATAACATCCAGCCAAGTGAACTGCTCTCATGAGCAAGGCAAAGGCAAAATTAGTATCAAGCAGTTTGTGCCCATCAACATGCCCTGATACAGCAGCTGATGTGGACACTAATGGTGCCAGTCATTGCTGCCAATTTGGGCTTACATTAGAGACACAAATTGGAGCATCTTTAGTATGAATTAATATGGTCAAACAGGTTTATCATATCTGTCAGTAGCATAAAGTAGTGAGGACAGATGCATTAGCCACATCTTTTCTTCCAAACCATACTGAAAAACTGAAATTTGTGGTCATGGTTTGTGGGCAATGTTTGAGCATTCTCATTGGCCGTTTGTGTTGTTAAGCAGTGTTGTCCTGTCATTAAATCAGTGTGGTAATACTGAGTCAAGACTGGGCCAATGCAAGGTCAATACTGAGCCACTATTAAGCTGATACTGGGCCAATACTAAGCCAATACTGAGTACTATTAAACTGATACTGGGCCAATACTAAGCCAATACTGAGTAATATTAAACTGATACTGGGCCAATACTGGGCCAATACTGGACCAATGCTGGGAAAATACTTGGCCAACCCGTTCATTTATTGGGGATGCTAGTAGAAGAAAGAAACACCAAAACCACACCCAGCTCACCCTTTGCAGCTTCTCCGGGCACCGGGAACCTTGATGGCAGACAGTGACTTTTGGCCGTGCACACTTGTCCTCAGAGCTGTCATTCACCTGCCAAAAAAAAGGATAGTATGGACAGCAGGATGACACACTGGTGAAGGAGCTGGACCTGAGGGTAGCCAGATCAAGCCTTAGGTTGGGTGGGTTACAGCTGCTCTGTGCTTCAGCCTTAGCTTAGCCACATGCTTAGCTTGCCATGTGTTTAACTTCCAATGACCTTGGCTTACCATAAGTTTAGCCTGTCATGGTTCGGATTAACAACTGTAGTGAAAACAATAGACCTCCGGCCTGGATGGGCTTTGCCATGATTTGACAGCTAAGCGATAATCCTTTTATTTCCAACAGCCTGGTTGGACAAGAACCATAAGAGCACGAATTCTAATGTTTAGTCCCTACCTAAACATTTGACCCATTGTATTTTGAATTGTCATTTTTAAGAGTTTTGGATGTTGGGTAGTACTTTAAATTTGCCCATTTAGTATGCGCAGGTTTGGTTGTTCTCACAATTTGTTGACTCATTTGAATGTGATATGCAATGCCATTGGTCTATAAAGTTGATTGACAGAAAGAAAGCAAATGGTAATGACAATAAAAATACATTTATTTCCATAGAAAAACTAAAAGAAACTTTTGAACTCACAGCTGAGGTTCAAAAACAAGCAAGTATAGGTACTTGTGTTACTCACAGAAGGACTGTAATATTCAAAGACATGACATATAACTACTAAAATGTGAAATTAGTTTCATTCACAATCTTAACACAGAGATCCACTATTGCATGCAATAAGCATGGGCAAGCACTGAACAGATTTTGATTAGTTCCCCACATGCAATTCTCGCGAAATATAGCAAAACAATTGCTTGGACAGTAAGAAGGAAGATGAGAGCAAAAGATTTAGTGGATTCAGCTTTCTTCTGTGAAAAATTCAGCAAAACTTAGTTTTGACCAATGAGAAGCTAGGATTTTCTGGATCCTACTACGCATGCGGTGCCACAGGGCACTACAGTTCTTTTCCAAACCATTTACCTCCAATGAGCTTAGCCTGTCATGAGTTTAGGCTTTCATGAGTTTAACCTACTATGAGCTAAAGCCTGTCATGAGTTTAGCCTGCAATGAGCTGAGCCTCCTATGAGTTTTGCCTATCATGAGTTTAGCCTGCTATGAGCTAAGTCTGCTATAAGTTTAGCCTGTCTATGAGCTAAGCCTGCTATGAGTTTAGCCTGTCATGAGTTGAACCTCCAATGAGCTTGGCCTGGTATGAGTTTAGCCTGCAATGAGCTAAGCCTGCCATGGGTTAAGCCTGCCAGCAAACATCTAGCTGTATTATGTGTATTGTAAAATATGAGTAACAAGCAAATAAATAATAATTAACTTCTACACAAATAAAATCTATAAGAATATTCAATAAAAATGATCAATGTTGACAGAGATGTGTCTGACCTCCCCTCTGAATGACTCCCCTCTAACTGAGCACAAAATCTTTATCAGCCAAACATGATATAAAGCAAAATATTTGTAGTCAACTCAGAACAACAGAATGACAAAAATAATTGCTTTGATGTTGCATTATTACGAGAACATCTTCAGAAGGACAGTGCAGTAAATATTCTTATAGCCTACATAGTACTGCCCTATATTTCCCATCAGAACCACAGGTATAGCCATATGGTTATGGATGACTCAGTTACAGATTAATTAATGAATTAGACCAGCACAGCCTAATGAATGCTCACTGCAAGCCAAGACTAACAAGGAGATGCATGTTGTAAACCTATGCTTACATGATCTGACCACAGAATGTGCTGGAGTTATTCCATCCTGAATGCTAACGCTCATCTGCACTTGCTATAAAGTAAGACATAAATACTTTCATGTTCACATCATGTTCTGAGACAAAAAAACCCATTAGGACATATAGATGAATCAGGTCTAGATTGCAAACATGTTCTGGTAAATGGTGATTATGGAAAAGAGAATCAAGCTGAAGCAAAGATCACAGATGAGCAGAGACATATTATTATCCACATAAACACCTTCAACATGTTTCTACAATGCTGAATGCCAGTGTAGAAAACGTAAATTCAAAATGGTGTCCAGCTACACTTGGACAAGGGAATTCAATTCAAATTCAATAACTCCATGCTCATTACAGAAAACGGTCTCTGAATATAGGCTTTGGTTATGGAGATTTTAGAAACAGCAGTGATAGGACCGGAATGCAAATGAACATCCAACAAGGATGAAGGCCACCATGATTATGAGAATAGCTTTTGTCTTTAACATTTTTCCCATGTTTATGATTTAACTCATAATGCAAGACATTATCTGAATGTTGCTGGACATGAGACAAACACTCAAAACTTGGGACTCGGTATCTGTCTGCATGTAGGACAGTATAGTATATTTTGTTGACAGGGCTAGAGAAAACTTTCTATTCCAGAGTAAAGCAGCTCAATATATTAAAATAATAAAGACATGTTTTCAGTATGTTATGTATGCCTCATGAAATTTCTGTATACTTCCTGGATCTTTGTGCCGACTCTAAGAGTAAGGTCCAGAGGTGGAAGGTAACCTGCAACTATCTGTACTTTACCTGCATTTCTCTGTTTTTGGAGACCTAGACTTTGATTCCACTAAATTTCCTAGCAAATACTTATCAATCATTACTAGAATTTGCCTGCAGGGTGGAAGAGAATACAGAGATTTACAAGGAAGAGAATCTGGCAACTGTTGCAATTCATGAAAAACAGGTGTCTCCTCTGCCACAATAGCATGAGACACTGGAATTCAAGAAAAACACCCAATCAAGGTCAGTAGCTACCTGACTTAGCTAGCATTAACCAACCCACTAATACTGCCATATTATTATGCCATAAGAATGACATACTTTCTGTAGACCAGAGGTGGATTCAGGCTAGTCCTACACTAAGGCAGACGAACTCAAAGGAGCTCTCACAACTGATCAGTCTTTCAGTCCTATCCAAGGTCCTGCTTCAATTGCCTTGAAGTGACTAAATCTTACAGGTTACTATATTAGTTACTATAGATTAAGACCATAGGTGTCATTTAGGACATGGGGACATGTCCTCGCCAGTTTTTGTAATGGCCTATTTTGTCCCCATAACTTTTTGAAAGCCTTCAGTTCGTTGAACCTGTTGTTGTCTTCAGCACTTTTCAAAACAAATTGATGCCCATGATTAAGACCTACTCCTAACTTAGTTTAACCTGTGCTTGTTCAAGCAGGCCTACTGCATATGCTCTGTTTTGGGCTTAGCAACATCAAGACCCTGAATATAATGGATTCTTTTAAAGTACATTTAAGAGCAAGTGCTTTCATACCTCTATTGTGGTAGAGATGTCACTATGGTACTTTCACTTTTATTGTCAGGGTGTTAGTACTTATCCTTTGGTTGAGGGTCTGATAACTTCTTCCACCACTAGTATCCTGGATCACTTGTCCAGTAGTAGGTCACTGTTCTGTAAGGTCGTGAGGAAGTTATTCTATACATAGCCGAATCCAGTGGCAGGTCACTGTCCTGTAGTGAAAAATGTCTTATTGTACCTTTAAGGGTGACTGGCTTCATCTTAACCCAAATGCTCATAATTCAAACTATGACATGGTTCTATTTCAGCAACCAGCTTCTCCTCCATACTACATCATTGGGGATGGTCATGTTGTAGTGAATTCATGTGTGTTTCCTCTGCATGTGACTGCCACATACCAGCTGTCAGCTGAGCATGACAGTGAGGCTGACTATCTGTTTGTACCACTGGTTACAACTCGTGATCTCATTATCATGTTCTTACTTTCTGTTACGACTGCAGTTTTTCCAAAACATCTTAAATCCAAAATCTAAACACCGGGTAGACTAATGTGGGCAAATGGAAGTCTTTCAATGAATCAAACAACCAGCATCCAGCTATGGGACACAGTGTCTCTGGGGCTTCTTTTCAATCAGCAGACAGAACATGTCTGGATTGATGAAGATAATGGCTGAAACACACTGAGAAACAGAAGAGGGTCTGGCCCTCCCTGACTAGAGTGGCACACTCATCAATAAACCACTGCTTGATTTGCTGCTTGATTATGCTAAATATAACACCAAACTACTTGCTCCAAATGTAAATTCTTGTTGTTTTGTCACAGGACATAGAAAAGTCATTGGGTAACTTTATTAAATAGGCCTCAATGTTGAATCTGCTGCCTGAAATCTGGTCTAGTTGCTGTTATAAATTATTCTTTTGTCCAGTCATGCCCTTATCAGTATATGCAAAGTGTGTAAGGCCCACTTGTTTATTCTGGAATTTTATCCCACGTCCATATCACATCCTGTGGTTTGTAAATGGCGTTGCACAATAATCCAAAAATTGACATGTCAATGAATTACTAATTGGACTGGACTCTTTTCTTCATAATTACATGTGACAAACAATCCTGTTTTGTAAGGTTACAGAACAAATGAAGGGACATCATTTTTCCAGATAATTTTACAAAGTCACGTTACTACTCTCTGCTTCGGTTTTATGAATATTTCCCCAGATAAACTCAGGAAACATTTTCAGCTGGAGTGGTTCAGTCATTTATGCCCTTTGAGAGGTCACAAATGAGTGCGCTACATAACCTGTGCAAAGACTGGGGTACAGCTCCGCACACTCTATTAAGAAGGGGACATGCATGAACATGCAATAAAAGTAGTGAACATTTTGTGAAGTCAGTAGAAGTTGTCAGTTAAAAACAGAAGACGCTACCAAAAATACTCCAGATCTAGAAACTTGAGGAAAAGGTTCATCCAAAACACTGACCTCCTCTCTGCCCTCCAGCAGGCTCTGCCCCCTCCACAGGACCCCGTCCCTCAAGATAAACTCAAACATCTTGGCATCGCCCTGGTAATTAACAACCTCATCGGTAGAGACAGACCGGCCAATGCCCTCCACCTGCTCCCGCTGGACTGCTCCCTCCTGTCGGAAGACCTCCAGCAGCTCCAGCACCTTCACGCACAATCCCTGCACATCTGTGAGTGTGGCCGCCCTGCCTCCAGGGTCACCTTCCCTTGGGGGGCTCCTCTCATGCGTTAGCCTGGCCATGTCCCTCTGCAGAGCCCCCACACCCTGGCACAGGCAGTCCAGCCTCCTCAGCACTTCTGCCTGACTGCTGGAGATCTGCTCCAGCTTGGTTTCCAGCAGGCTCACCCTTGCATCTGTGCTGCTGGGCTTCTGAGCTGGGGATCCCAACCCTAGTGGCCCCAGGCTGTCCAGCCTCCCAGCCTCATACATCTTACCAATGCAGGGCGCCAGGGTCGATCCTTGCTTGCTCATGGTGTCCAGGCCGTTACAGACCGTAGTGAAGGATGGAAACTGAGTTGACTGAAGCCCACAGGGGACCTGTGGTACAGTAAGGTGGTCGTTGTGTCCGTGCTGTAAAATGCCTCCTGTCTTAGCTTTCCTGATTCTCCTCTCCCCTGGGCCCCTCTCTGGCTTAGCTGGTTCCCCTGTAGGGTGTGTGTGTGCCAGAGACGTGACACCACTTTAATAAACACCTCGCAGTGTGTTATCTGTCCTCTGGCTGCTTAGCTCCCTGCATTGTTACATTAGACCTATCAGGTTCCACAGCAGCCAAGCCACTGAGGCATTTAGTGACATCACTAAAGCATTTAAATGCACTTCAGGAGAAGCTGTTGACTGGAAAACACACCAAAAATGGCTTTTTAAAAAAGTGCATTCAACTGCCCCTGGCTGGGGGTAAAAACTTTCCCTCTCCCCTGGCTGGAGGTTGTACTCTCCCCTCCCCTGGCTAAGGGTAGTACTCTCTCTTCTCCTAGCTGGGGGGTAATACTCTCCCTTCCCCTGGTTGGGGGTAATACTCTCCCTTCCCTTTGCTAGGGAGTTATACTCTCCCTCCTCTTTGCTAGGGAGTAATACTCTCCCTCCTCGTTGCTAGGGAGTAATACTCTCCCTCCTCGTTGCTAGGGGGTAATGCTCTCCCTTCCCTGGGTTGGGGGTAGTACTTTCCCTTCCCTTTGCTAGGGAGTAATACTCTCCCTCCTCTTTGCTAGGGGTAATGCTCTCCCTTCCTCGGGTTGGGGGTAGTACTTTCCCTTCCCTTTGCAAGGGAGTAATACTCTCCCTCCTCGTTGCTAGGGAGTAATACTCTCCCTCCTCCTTGCTAGAGGGTAATGCTCTCCCTTCCCTGGGTTGGGGGTAGTACTTTCCCTTCCCTTTGCTAGGGAGTAATACTCTCCCTCCTCTTTGCTAGGGCGTAATGCTCTCCCTTCCTCGGGTTGGGGGTAGTACTCTCCCTTCCCTTTGCTAGGGGCCAGTACTTTCCTCTCTCCTGGCTGAGGGTTGTACTCTCTTTCCTTGGATGGAGGTAGTACTCTTTCCTCCCCCTTGCAGGGGGTAATACCCTCCCTTCCCTTTGCTAGAGGGTAGTACTCTCCTCTCCCCTGGCTGAGGTTAGTACTCTCTTTCCCTGGATGGAGGTAGTACTCTTTCTTCCCCTTGGCAGGGGATTGCACGCTTAGACCCCTTCTTATGAAGATTTGACTAATGGAAATCCACAGACACAAAAAAAAAAGAATTTTCAGGGTTAAAAAATAAAAAAACGTGATTTACCTATTCAAACCGCACACCAAGTATGTGGTCCACAACAGATGGCAACTGTGCGCTCCTGCTTTCCCTAAATTGTGAAATTTACGCTTGTAAAATTCTACCCTCCCAAATTAGAAAAAAAATGTAGACTTGTGAATTAAGGGAGAGTGTGGTTTTCCTATACACTATGTACTGTACAGTATACATAAATATATCAGTCTTTAAATTTATGCTTGTTTATATTAACCATACACGCATGAAAATAGGAGCTGCTGAGACTGATAGAAGTTTAAGGGGAGGGGTTCATCTTGGTGAATGATATAAAGTGCTGCAAGAGAAAGAGAAAACTGCAAGAGAAAACGTGGACTTACAATAAAAAAAATACTTACGAAAGAACTACAGGAACCAATTATTTTCGTAAGTTGGGGACTCCCTGTACACTTTCTTCCCTTGGCTGTGGGGTGGTAGTACTGTTTCTTCCCCTTTGGCTGGGGGTAATACTCCAAGAATTTTCTCTCTCATTTTGCTTGCATTTGGGATGATAGGGGCCCAAAGGGGAACAAGGGTTCCCAGGGAATTTTTCTTGCATAGGCAACGGGGGGCCTGGGGGGTACACAGTTTAGATTCTTTTAGCTCCTGTAACCCAAATGGCTTAGACAGCCAGTCTAAAAACATCACACTCTGCTGAGGCAGCTCGCAGGGTCCAGGTTCCCCTGAGTGTGGGCGGATCAGTTATACTGGCCACTGTGCTATACACCACACAGTGACTGCTACATCCTGCTAGCACCATGTTAGCCATAAACTTTATTTACAAACCCCCCACTGCTGTTCCCACTCCCATGGATACAGTCATATTATATAGCAACACAGCATATATCTTAAACACAACATAGTGCAGGATGCTGTGCATAAGCCTCATGGCAGCTCTGAACTCTAAATGAAACACCCCCCCCCCACACTCTCCCTTGCAGTAAGGATAGATAGATATAACTATTTCCACAGCAAGAAGTTCAATCAAAGGGGCTGGGACCTGGCGAGTAAGCACTGAGCATAATTTGACTGGCGCAGCGGCAGGGCTCTGCGGACTGGCAGTTCACTCATTGCGGCCCATAGTTTGAGAAACGCTGCACTAATGGACATCTTCAACACTGGACATATGGACAACATGGACATATATTGCTATTTTTACATACATATTAAAGTCACAACAGGGCCCTGCACTATACTTTAATATACAGGACCTAGTCTTGTGAGGATGTGCAATGAAAAGTACATTATTAAAATGACAATAGCACTGTGGTCTTGCTGTATTAGAGTAGGCATTAAACTTTATACTGTATCTTTGGTGCAAAATTTCAGTTGTGCTAATGGCCACAAAATTAAAAAAGGAAATTTCAGTGATAGCTTGTCCACATCATTTAAAGATCAATGAATCTATACAGGCTTTAGATTTTTGTGTCTGACTGGAGTTGAATTTGATATTAGAATCCCAAATACAGCATTTTTCGTCTTTCAGCATAATTCTTTAAAATGTAACCATGTCAATTGACAGCTCCAAAGACCAAGGCCAGGTCACATGGAAAATCATGGCTAATACCGGCTCATAGCCTTTTCTCTGGCATTCCCATCATGCCAAGCTAATATTAAACTCTGAGGGGCATTTGGGACAGGATAGTTTTCTAATCACATGACTAATGTTGTTAGGGCCGGTGCCAGCTCTGCTAACAGAGGCTGCAGAGGTTATAAGGCAAACAGCGTAGCTCATATACTGTGAGGGGAGGAGGCAGAGGGGCGCAGGCAGAGAAAATATGGGCATGCTGATGGAAAACAGAAACTAAATGGAAATGATAACTGCATTTATTTTAATGTTTACTCCATATTCTTTCCAATTCCAGTAGGACAGCCAGACAGGCAGCACTAAACTTGCTCTGCAGAGAGTGCTTTGTTTAACAAAAAGTGATCCATACTGCATTTCAAAACAAAGTGCCCTCATCTACAGTCATGATATGCTTTTTATTTTTTATTTATCCTTTTTGTTTAATCTTAAAAACAAGTTTAATCTTACTGTGATTTACAATTTTACGTTTTATAATTCAGAACAAACTAACATTCTTTTCATTTTGACCTATGAAACAGACAGCGGGTGAACAAAAAGTTTCACTGGTTATCTGGCTAAGTATTGAAGATATTATGAATAAAAGTAGGCTCTGTTTGTTTATAAAACTAGCTCTACATCAACATTTTCAAAATACACAGCACCATTATTGACTGTCAGTCAACATGTTTACCAAGGTTAGACAGCTAACTTGGAAGACCATCTTTGTGATGCAAACTGCAGGTGGAAATGCAGGATAGCATTAGCCTGTGCTAAAAGTGAGGATGCAGGATAACATTAGCCTGTGCTAAAGGCAAAGCTTCAGTGTGGCATTAAATGCAAGACATATTAGCCTGTCCTATAGATGGTAATGCTAGATAGCATTAGCCTGTCCTGTAGCTGGACATACAGGATAGAATTAGTATGAGCTAAAGCTGGAAATTCAGGATAGCATTAGCCTGTGCTAACAGTTGAAATGCAGGATAGCATTAGTCTGTGGTTGCAATTAGTCTTTGATGGAGACTCTGCTCTTTGAGAGATGATGTAATTCAGCTGGGTACACTGCAAAAGGCATACACACAAAGAAATGCAGAGATTCAAATGTGTTAAATGTGCACAAACACCAAAGAATAAATGCAAGCACACTTAGACAGTCATATACAAAATCATAAACACAATCACAGAAACACATTACAATGAAATTTTGTAAAATTGGTTATATATTGTAAAGCAAAGGTTCATGAAAAAAGGTTACAAGTATTGGAGTATCAAAGTTCATATCATGTAGGAACAAATTAAGAGAGTTTGTGCCATATGTTTCACTTATGCAAGTACTGGATTTTGAACGAATGTTCTATTTGTGTCGGATGAATAATATATTGATGTTGTAACATCAATGTTTTATGCTTCACGCTAATAACTCAATAAGCCAAGGCTTCTAATGATATCTCACTTGGGCAAATGATTATTTTATCAGTGTATTCAATAACAAGATGTCAGATGACAGAAGGAGAGAAACTCATAGTAATCGGTGATAAAATGAACAGCTATTTCCTATGAAGTACCAGCATGATTTGCTTTTTTGTTGTTGTTGTTTGTGTAGAGTCTGAATTAAACCTCCTCAGACCAATCAGATTTAAGCTAGCCAGGACATGAACAGCACCACAGAGGTGTCAAAGTTCTGGAAGACAAAATTTAGTTAGAGGAAGGACATTCATTGTTCATCCAGTATTATTTAACTAGCTATTAAATCCTGTGTTTATCTATGAACTGAATATTTAAAAAACTCATTGACATGAGGAATTTTAGCTTAATATGATGTATAAATATTGACAGCAGAGATAAGAAGTCGCTTTCTCAAGACCCCGCCTAAATGTAGGTATTTACGTTGTTTGTGTGTGTGTGTGTTTGGATGGGTGTGCGTCTCTGTGTTTGTACAGCCTTTAACAGGAACAGCATCAGGATATCTGTTGTTTTGTATTTTTTGTCAATAAGCAAATATAATGTGACTGCATGCTATTCCCAGTTCAACCACTCTAGCATCAATGGCAGCAGTTTCTTACCGTAAACTTCTGTATGTAGTCAGACACGGTGACCCCCCCAGTGCTGAGCAGCAGGGACTTGTAGAGAGACGTCCCCATGGCGTATCCCACTGTGCTAGGACCTCAGGCCCCCATCCTTCAGGGCACCTGAGTGGCAGGGTGGCAGGGGCCGGGGGCGCTAGGCCCTGGGAGAATGGAAACATCCAGAGAGGAGGCATGACTCTGACGCATACGGAGCTCTCTTATCGGCCGTTTGGCTGGATGTTTGTGCCGTCTCCATCCCCAAATCTGTCCCCAGCCCCCGCGCCCTGCCACTTCCTGTGGAGAGATAACAGCTGTTTCAGATTGTACCAAGTATGCCAGGAAATATGAGAATCATGTTTATTAATAGGGTTGAGATTTGCCATTGTTTTCAGGCTGTTTGTGAAGCAGCTGGCGACATCCCACCCGGCAGTTGGTCGAAGGGCGAGGAGGACAGAGCTGGGTGGGGGCCAGGATTGAGAATTTTAAAAAAATGTATGTCTTTCGTATGACTTAAACTAAACTATGTTATCAACCTCACCCACTTTGAACCCCCACCCCCAACCCCTTATCATCAACCTTACCCACTTTGACCCCCCCGCCATGTACTGGAGGAAGTGGACACACACCACTCATCTATTCATGTGCCATAAGCCTTTGCAACTTCCAAACAACAGCTTCAGTGTCAGCTGCATGTTACTTATGCCGTTATAGGAACATAGAGTCAACATATGCTCACAAACCCAGAGTGGAGAAGTCACTAGGGAACAATGAGACTGATTTGTTCAACCAGCTGGGATTTCAAGAATTGAAATGCACCATCACGATCAGAAGCCATTCTCACGGTGGCCAGCTGTGCCATTGCCTGAGAGAGACGAGTCAGTGCTCTCCACCAAAGCCCATGCCACCTTATCACACCACAGCATGCAGGACGAGCTTGAAAAGACAGGAGTCAGCACTGACACGGGCCGTCTGACCACAGACACAGTCTGAGTGCCATAGATCATGAGGTCATGAGGTTGATCCACACACTAACAGAACTTCAACGGGACGCAGACCATGGGGCCCACCCACACACTGGAGCAGTGCCTTAACAGGATGCAGACTGTAGAGTCCATCCACACACTGGAACAGTACCTTAACAGAATGCAGACTGCGGGGCCCATCCACACACTGGAACAGTGCCTTAACAGGATGCAGACCATGGGGCCCATCTACACACTGGAATAGTGCCTTAACAGGATGCAGACCATGGGGCCCATCCACACACTGGAGCAGTGCCTTAACAGGATGCAGACCATGGGGCCCATCCACACACTGGAACAGTGCCTTAACAGGATGCAGACTGTGGGGCCCATCCACACACTGGAACAGTGCCTTAACAGGATGCAGACCGTGGGGCCCATATCCACACACTGGAACAGTGCCTTAACAGGATGCAGACCATGGGGCCCATCCACACACTGGAACAGTGCTTTAACAGTATGCAAACCATGGGGCCCATCCACACACTGGAACAGTGCCTTAACAGGATGCAGATCATTGTGCCCAGTAGTCATCCTGGTGCTGATTTCCCCCAGTGCTTCTTACACTGGTTTTGTTTAACCCTACAACCTTCACAAAACAAAATTCCATCACTGCAGAATCATCACACAAACTGACAAGATCAACCTGCCAACTGTAACACTAGGTTATTAATGTGGTCTTTTGTGGGGAACAAAGTTGGGATTCTGTGTCCTCAGTAGAGATTTAAGAAACTGATTCTGAACCACAATCGCTATTTTTAGCGAGAAATACATTCGATGAGGCAGAGTGTGGAGCCTATGGCAGAGAGTAGCCAGGCCTTAGCTCCTCAGCATTTTGTCCTGGTTTGAGGGAGAGAGAGGTGAGTGTGTTTACGCTGTCAGCAGGCTTCCTACTGCACACTTTTATTGCTCCATCGGAACACCTTCCTTAGCTGCAGGGCTATTTTTGGAGCACTGTCAACAGAGGCGGGTGTCTACAAGGGAACTGCAAAAGCATACATGCATCACATGACCTAAGCCTCACTCACATGCCTGTGAGGTTATATCACATGACTTTGCTAAGTCCCAATCACATTCCTGGGAGTTTCCATCACATGACCTCCCTAAGATCCAATCGCTTGCCTTTGAGTTTACATTGCATGACCTCCCTAAGACCCAGACACATTCCTGCTAGATATCACATGATCACTGTAAACCCCTACACATTCTAAGACCCTATCATAATTTTACCCAAGCCAGTGAGATTCCCGGGGTAGAATTTGGTTGAACCAGGGGCAGCTGGGTGCCTAGGCATGTAATGTGTTTGTTCAACAGTTCTTTATTTATTTTCAATGAGGAAATCTGTATTTCTTGTGTCCTTTACTGTCTTGTGGTCCCTTGACAAAAAAAAACTGAATGGTTATTAATGAAGACATCAGTGGTTGCTTGTGTATTCTTTTTCTCTGTTTCACTGCTTGTCTCTCCATTCCATCCTTCTGAGTCAATCTTGGCAGACCCACAACACTGAAACAGCATACAGTAACAGCATACAGCTAATTTTGCACCCTGTGGGTACCCAACCCACCATGGGAGGGCGCAGCAGAGACATGAGTCTGGTGACCGTAATGGAGTTAATGGATCTGCTATTTTACAACAGCAAATTTAAACTAATAGTTACCTTCTTACAGAAGCCGGGGGGATGCAAGACCATCAAGCTGCAGCGCCAGTGGAGGATCGTCAACACCATCAAGCAGGTGCTGTGGGAGACGAGGAACATCAAGGTCTACCAACAACAGAATGTAGATCTGGTCACTCTCCGGAGGAGGATTCAAAATCTCCTCCAAGACGGCGTTGTGGTGGACTTTCGCAAAAACGAGAGACTGGCAAAAGAGAAATGGGGGGTGGACCACTGGAAAGAACTGATCATATAGTCCACCCCCCGGGCTGAATCCACCGAAAACTCAAGCACATGACTTTTTTCCTTTTTTTCTGCTTTTTCTGCTTTTAAAAGTGTTATTTTTCATTTGGTTGCATTTGGTAAATTCCAGTTGATTTTCCATGAGGCTTTACTGCCCCTTAAGTGTGTTTTTTTTTTTTTTTTTTTTCTGTGATTGTTGGTTTAATTTGGCCATGCATTTGTTTATTTTGTATAATGGCTTTTAAATGAGTGTATTTTTAAATGGAAACTTGAAAAAAACCTAATAAAAGTCTTCTTACAGAAGCCTTGAAGGTCAAAGTGAAAGAAAATGAGGTGAAGAATGTTTTGGGCATAATTCTTGAAATTAAAAATAATAATAATAAAATTAAGTCTAGGTGGCAATTACAAAAAAATCCACCCATATGAGCTTTAAGTGTAAATACCAAGCCATTTGTACACCACAATTTGCAGATATAGCAACAAATTATACAAAATTAAATTTACTAAATCTAGATTTAAATGGATTGACTGAAATTAATTGAAAACACACATTTTAGTACATCTGGGTTATGATGTGCTGTCAATTTCTCAGTCAGTGGATGAATATGTGAAAGTAAATCATAAGAATTCCCATTCAATTAAAGTGCAACTGATTAGCAACACACAAATGACAATGACAAATGTGGTTGCCCAACAGCCAGGGTCATGTCATGATTTGTTCATATTGATAAAGAATTTTCTCTGTAACATCTATGAATGTTTTATGCATTGGTTATTTATTTTTATGTTCCATGTATTTTCATTTAGCCAAGGGGTTTTCAAAGTCTGAGACAGCGAGCCTCCCTTCTGGCCATCTATGTAAGATGGAGGCCCCCGACCTGCACCACCATGATACATCGATTTACTTTTTTACAGTATTATAAATAATGCAATTATTTTTTACAATCAACGGAAAGATATTTACACACACAGCCTGCACAGCATAGCAGTGGTGCCACACACTCTCTCTCTCTCTCTCTTCACACACACACACACACACACACACACACACACACACACACACACACACACACACACAGTCACACACACACACACACACACACACACACACACACACACACACACACACACAGAAAAGTACAACCTTTAAATTCCCATCCCATTTTGTGGGACGAAAATGGACTCTCGACACAAATCGCTGCTACTTCATACAGAAGTTTGCTGCACTTCCAGCTAACATCAACAAGCCCAGAATGAATAAATGAGCTAATGTTAACGTGATATGGTTGAACATAACATCAGTTATAGTGACTGCAAATGAGATTAGCCAAATCACATATCCAATATCCTGTAATGCTATCATTTTGAGTTTTTATACTGTATTTTGTAGTAAGAAAGCATAAAAATAATTTTAAAATATTTATATATTTATTTACTGTCCTTTGTCCTCGTGCCTCCCCTTTTATTTAATCTTTATTTTACCAGGAGAGTCCCACTGACACAGAAGGGAGACCTGGCGAAGAGGGCAGCTCAGTTTAAAGATATTACAAGGACAACAGCACATCAAGACAAAATATAATTCAGTACAAACAGACACAGCTATTGGGGGTCATACAAAGATACATACACAAATAGAATGACAGAGATACATACATGTAACCAGCATGACATGACAGAATAAATATTACAACAGGTGCATTTAACAGTTGCACCTGTTGTAGGCAGCCAAGGAAATGAGTGTGCCAAATTTGATCTTAACCTGCAGCTTATTTCAGGACCAGGTGCCATAATAAAACAGACTCCTCTTACCAGGGAATGGGCATCAATAACACCCGGCGCATCACAACCGAATACAACTGCAAAAGTTATACAGGCAGCATGACAGGGTAGTTAGCTAGGATAATTCTGCCTCACAAAAGCAATACCAAGAAATTATAAATACACTGCGCAATCGCAAGGTAGCTAAACAGCTCCAATACAGAATACGCCTTACAGGTCTCGTAGACAGGGACAGAAATTTAAAAACATAAAGCATGGCAGGAAACGTAACAAACGAGTTAAAACCCGGTTGACAATCGGCTGAATAGAATAGCAGTAGTTCATCAAGTAACAGGTCAGGTCAGCTAAGCTTGGCTGACAACAAAGACTGAAGCCGACTTCGATTGGTAGATTCTGTTAATTCACCGAGCTCAGAGCTTTTGTCAGTTTGTAAGGGAATGCAAACAGCCCAGCAAATAGTGTGGATGGGTAGGTGCAGGTTTTGCTCTCAGGGTCCGCCGCGAGTCTGGGCTGGGCTGGGCTTGGCGTTGCAATGTCGGTAGAGGTGCAGGCGGTGGAAGCGTCGACGATAACGGCACAGCAGAGAGAAATTCCAAAAAAACGAACGCAGGTCAGCTGGGGGAAATGCGGTCGCTGCAGGGAAGTCATTGGATGGCTTGAATTAGTTCAAAATGAAATCTAGTTGCCGGAAGCAGGGTGTGTGATGAAAGATAAGGTACGTATTTGACATACAGAGGTATTTGAATGAGAGGTTGTCTGAAAATACTTCTCCCGGACCTTTTTTTTAACAAACACCCAATAATAAATCATAATAATGGGTTTAGCTCCCTACAAGAAGCACGGGGAAATGCAAGGAAATGTACATTTGTGTTTGTATGTATTTATTACTCATGATTCATTCATTTCAAGTATGGTTTGAAGATAGCTTTCGTCTGTCAGTTTCGTCACTTGTATATCCCCTTTTAAATGGTTTTACACAGGTGCCTGTTTCACTCTTTCTACTCCTTTGCTTCCAGCAAATTCTCGACAAATTGTGAGAGAACAGACAACACCTTTTCCTTTAGATGAGAGTTCCCGTTCACTAGGAAGATGAGGTGGGCTACATTGTTCCATTCGAGTGAGTCCAGCACCTTCATGATTTTGCCATACAGCTCATACCGCTGCACCTGTCATCATCGAAGACCTCGGGGATGGACTTGGACTTCCCTGAGTAGTTTCCCATTTTAGAAACACTCCCACTATACAACCTAAGTCATAGACACACAAAACAGGAAGACACAACTGAACCAATTCACTAATGTTTAACTTTATTATATCTCCATTTTCTGGATCATTATGACCATTATGAAGTTCCTTTGTTCAGCTCTGTCAGCTGCGACCTTGCTGAAGTAGAAGAACCAGCTTCTCCTCCTCTTTAAAGCATTTCCCTGTGTTGGACGCTTAAGTTGTCATTAGCAAATGAGAACAGTGAACGTCTAGTCTAGAGCGAGACTCGGCGATTTAAGTCTCTCCTGTCTTGACCGTGACGCTGCAGTTTTAGAGCTAAATGTGGTGTCCACGAATGAATCGGTTGACGAATTGGTGAAAGAATTAAGTTCCTGACCAGGAAGTCACTCTGTGGGCCAGGTAGCAGTGACGAACAGGGCTGCATTCCAATCCGAAATAAAATCCTCCCTTCACTTCTTCCTCCAATCGAGTGACCCCTCGATTTTATTTTAGGGGTCTATTCAGACCAGCTCTCACCGCGAAGAAAGCGCTTTGTCGACCCGCTGCGCGCCTTTTCATTGCCTTTTCCTATTCTGACCTTTACGCGTGCTTGGGAGACTTAGAGTGGAGATTCATAGAACATCAAATTTGCGTCCAAATATATGTCTCAAACCACTGAGCTATATGAAAATAATAGCACGTGTATCATGATTTGTTTACGACGTCATCGCTTTTGATCCAAAAAAAAAAAAAAAAAAAAAAAAAACATACAATCGGAATGCATTTCGCTAGATCAGACAGTTTATGTTATTCTAAGGCGATCAGAACATCCAATTCAGAACATTGCTGAAATCTCCATGGTCACGCACACCAGCTTGTATCAATCCCACGCCAATATTTTGCAACTGAATGTATATAACCGCATATTCTTTTATGTATAGTGCAAGCGCTTTTCTTTTTTGTTTGACCCGACATAGCCGACCACTCAGAACGCACCCCCTTCCTCCGCATTCCGTACGGACGCAGAACGGTCATCAATGATAGTGAACGTTTGACGTGAAGTCAATATTCTCTTTCCGCTTCGCGCTCAGAAGGGGATGCACTACCTCTTCATCGTGGGTAGCGAGACCAAACACTTTCGAAACGCATTTCTCAGTTGCAAACTATAGAAATGATCCCTGAAAGTATAGTCTTAACTTTCATCATATCCCCACCAGGGGCCTATTCGACAACCAACTTGTTTCAGCTACGGTTCACTCGCAACCCATGCTTCGGTGCCATCGATTTTTGTGGAAAAAACAAAAAAAAAATCAAAACAAGCGGCGTGTGAGGAGATGCTGCGTGGTGCGCTACCCGTATGTAAGAGTGATACCTGGCCTGCCAAAGTTGTATTTATCTTGTGTTTTCATGTGTTCAACTTGATTAACCAAGGGTTTCACAAAATCCAGCATACACAAGCCACATGCCTTTGCAGACCGCCTTGGAGAAAAACGGCCAAACCCAAGTCCTTTCATAGGCGCACTACCTTATACAACAATAAGCTTTGCTCTGATATGGTTGGAGATTGAAATCTGCGGCCATTTTTTCAAATAACATTGAATTGCGTGCAACCTACTCGCTAGTTATTTGTATAATTTCAGGTTTAGAGTCCAGTCTAAACTGAATGACAACGCACTAAAGCATAGCTGAATTGCAGTTGTGTCGGAATGAGGATTTTTGCTTTTTCTCCAGGAAATAGGATAGCGTTGCATTAAAATTCTACTCAGTTTCAAGCACTTGTACAACATGTATTCATTGATTTGAGGTACGGTATGTAGGCCACATATCTTCTGATATAAAACGATATATACTAAAAGAACACCATGTACACGCCACTGCTTTTCTTCTACGAATGAAAGTGTTTTGGAACATCAAATTTGCGTCCAAATATATGTCTCAAACCACAGTGGTAAATCAAAAGTAATAGCATGTGAATCATGATTTGTTTAAGACGTCATTGCTTTTGATCAAAAAAAAAAAAAAAAAAAAAGATATACAATCGGAATGCCTTTCGCTAGACAGAGAGGGAATAAGTACGCTAGATCAGGCAGTTTATGTCATTCTAAGGCGATCAGAACATCCAATTCAGAACATTGCTGAAATCTCCATGGTCACGCACACCAGCTTGTATCAATCCCACGCCAATATTTTGCAACTGAATGTATATAACTTCATCTTCTTTTATATATAGTGCAAGCGCTTTTCTTTTTTTTTTTTTTTTGTTTGACCCGACATAGCCGACCACTCAGAACGCACCCCCTTCCTCCGCATTCCGTACGGACGCAGAACGGTCATCAATGATAGTGAACGTTTGACGTGAAGTCAATATTCTCTTTCCGCTTCGCGCTCAGAAGGGGATGCACTACCTCTTCATCGTGGGTAGCGAGACCAAACACTTTCGAAACGCATTTCTCAGTTGCAAACTATAGAAATGATCCCTGAAAGTATAGTCTTAACTTTCATCATATCCCCACCAGGGGCCTATTCGACAACCAACTTGTTTCAGCTACGGTTCACTCGCAACCCATGCTTCGGTGCCATCGATTTTTGTGGAAAAAACAAAAAAAAAAAAAAATCAAAACAAGCGGCGTGTGAGGAGATGCTGCGTGGTGCGCTACCCGTATGTAAGAGTGATACCTGGCCTGCCAAAGTTGTATTTATCTTGTGTTTTCATGTGTTCAACTTGATTAACCAAGGGTTTCACAAAATCCAGCATACACAAGCCACATGCCTTTGCAGACCGCCTTGGAGAAAAACGGCCAAACCCAAGTCCTTTCATTTGCGCACTACCTTATACAACAATAAGCTTTGCTCTGATATGGTTGGATATTGAAATCTGCGGCAATTTTTCAAATAACATTGAATTGCGTGCAACCTACTCGCTAGTTATTTGTATAATTTCAGGTTTAGAGTCCAGTCTAAACTGAATGACAACGCACTAAAGCATAGCTGAATTGCAGTTGTGTCGGAATGAGGATTTTTGCTTTTTCCTCCAGGAAATAGGATAGCGTTGCATTAAAATTCTACTCAGTTTCAAGCACTTGTACAACATGTATTCATTGATTTGAGGTACGGTATGTAGGCCACATATCTTCTGATATAAAACGATATATACTAAAAGAACACCATGTACACGCCACTGCTTTTCTTCTACGAATGAAAGTGTTTTGGAACATCAAATTTGCGTCCAAATATATGTCTCAAACCACAGTGGTAAATCAAAAGTAATAGCATGTGAATCATGATTTGTTTAAGACGTCATTGCTTTTGATCAAAAAAAAAAAAAAAAAGATATACAATCGGAATGCCTTTCGCTAGACAGAGAGGGAATAAGTACGCTAGATCAGGCAGTTTATGTCATTCTAAGGCGATCAGAACATCCAATTCAGAAAATTGCTGAAATCTCCATGGTCACGCACACCAGCTTGTATCAATCCCACGCCAATATTTTGCAACTGAATGTATGTAACTTCATCTTCTTTTATATATAGTGCAAGCGCTTTTCTTTTTTTTTTTTTTTTTTTTTGACCCGACATAGCCGACCACTCAGAACGCACCCCCTTCCTCCGCATTCCGTACGGACGCAGAACGGTCATCAATGATAGTGAACGTTTGACGTGAAGTCAATATTCTCTTTCCGCTTCGCGCTCAGAAGGGGATGCACTACCTCTTCATCGTGGGTAGCGAGACCAAACACTTTCGAAACGCATTTCTCAGTTGCAAACTATAGAAATGATCCCTGAAAGTATAGTCTTAACTTTCATCATATCCCCACCAGGGGCCTATTCGACAACCAACTTGTTTCAGCTACGGTTCACTCGCAACCCATGCTTCGGTGCCATCGATTTTTGTGGAAAAAAAAAAAAAAAAATCAAAACAAGCGGCGTGTGAGGAGATGCTGCATGGTGCGCTACCCGTATGTAAGAGTGATACCTGGCCTGCCAAAGTTGTATTTATCTTGTGTTTTCATGTGTTCAACTTGATTAACCAAGGGTTTCACAAAATCCAGCATACACAAGCCACATGCCTTTGCAGACCGCCTTGGAGAAAAACGGCCAAACCCAAGTCCTTTCATAGGCGCACTACCTTATACAACAATAAGCTTTGCTCTGATATGGTTGAATATTGAAATCTTCGGCAATTTTTTCAAATAACATTGAATTGCGTGCAACCTACTCGCTAGTTATTTGTATAATTTCAGGTTTAGAGTCCAGTCTAAACTGAATGACAACGCACTAAAGCATAGCTGAATTGCAGTTGTGTCGGAATGAGGATTTTTGCTTTTTCCTCCAGGAAATAGGATAGCGTTGCATTAAAATTCTACTCAGTTTCAAGCACTTGTACAACATGTATTCATTGATTTGAGGTACGGTATGTAGGCCACATATCTTCTGATATAAAACGATATATACTAAAAGAACACCATGTACACGCCACTGCTTTTCTTCTACGAATGAAAGTGTTTTGGAACATCAAATTTGCGTCCAAATATATGTCTCAAACCACAGTGGTAAATCAAAAGTAATAGCATGTGAATCATGATTTGTTTAAGACGTCATTGCTTTTGATCAAAAAAAAAAAAAAAAGATATACAATCGGAATGCCTTTCGCTAGACAGAGAGGGAATAAGTACGCTAGATCAGGCAGTTTATGTCATTCTAAGGCGATCAGAACATCCAATTCAGAACATTGCTGAAATCTCCATGGTCACGCACACCAGCTTGTATCAATCCCACGCCAATATTTTGCAACTGAATGTATATAACTTCATCTTCTTTTATATATAGTGCAAGCGCTTTTCTTTTTTTTTTGTTTGTTTGACCCGACATAGCCGACCACTCAGAACGCACCCCCTTCCTCCGCATTCCGTACGGACGCAGAACGGTCATCAATGATAGTGAACGTTTGACGTGAAGTCAATATTCTCTTTCCGCTTCGCGCTCAGAAGGGGATGCACTACCTCTTCATCGTGGGTAGCGAGACCAAACACTTTCGAAACGCATTTCTCAGTTGCAAACTATAGAAATGATCCCTGAAAGTATAGTCTTAACTTTCATCATATCCCCACCAGGGGCCTATTCGACAACCAACTTGTTTCAGCTACGGTTCACTCGCAACCCATGCTTCGGTGCCATCGATTTTTGTGGAAAAAACAAAAAAAAAAAAAAAAAAAAAAAAACAAGCGGAGTGTGAGGAGATGCTGCGTGGTGCGCTACCCGTATGTAAGAGTGATACCTGGCCTGCCAAAGTTGTATTTATCTTGTGTTTTCATGTGTTCAACTTGATTAACCAAGGGTTTCACAAAATCCAGCATACACAAGCCACATGCCTTTGCAGACCGCCTTGGAGAAAAACGGCCAAACCCAAGTCCTTTCATAGGCGCACTAGTTTATACAACAATAAGCTTTGCTCTGATATGGTTGAGTATTGAAATCTGCGGCCATTTTTTCAAATAACATTGAATTGCGTGCAACCTACTCGCTAGTTATTTGTATAATTTCAGGTTTAGAGTCCAGTCTAAACTGAATGACAACGCACTAAAGCATAGCTGAATTGCAGTTGTGTCGGAATGAGGATTTTTGCTTTTTCTCCAGGAAATAGGATAGCGTTGCATTAAAATTCTACTCAGTTTCAAGCACTTGTACAACATGTATTCATTGATTTGAGGTACGGTATGTAGGCCACATATCTTCTGATATAAAACGATATATACTAAAAGAACACCATGTACACGCCACTGCTTTTCTTCTACGAATGAAAGTGTTTTGGAACATCAAATTTGCGTCCAAATATATGTCTCAAACCACAGTGGTAAATCAAAAGTAATAGCATGTGAATCATGATTTGTTTAAGACGTCATTGCTTTTGATCAAAAAAAAAAAAAAAAAGATATACAATCGGAATGCCTTTCGCTAGACATTGAGGGAATAAGTACGCTAGATCAGGCAGTTTATGTCATTCTAAGGCGATCAGAACATCCAATTCAGAAAATTGCTGAAATCTCCATGGTCACGCACACCAGCTTGTATCAATCCCACGCCAATATTTTGCAACTGAATGTATGTAACTTCATCTTCTTTTATATATAGTGCAAGCGCTTTTCTTTTTTTGTTTTTTTGTTTGACCCGACATAGCCGACCACTCAGAACGCACCCCCTTCCTCCGCATTCCGTGCGGACGCAGAACGGTCATCAATGATAGTGAACGTTTGACGTGAAGTCAATATTCTCTTTCCGCTTCGCGCTCAGAAGGGGATGCACTACCTCTTCATCGTGGGTAGCGAGACCAAACACTTTCGAAACGCATTTCTCAGTTGCAAACTATAGAAATGATCCCTGAAAGTATAGTCTTAACTTTCATCATATCCCCACCAGGGGCCTATTCGACAACCAACTTGTTTCAGCTACGGTTCACTCGCAACCCATGCTTCGGTGCCATCGATTTTTGTGGAAAAAAAAAAAAAAAAAAACAAGCGGCGTGTGAGAGGAGATGCTGCGTGGTGCGCTACCCGTATGTAAGAGTGATACCTGGCCTGCCAAAGTTGTATTTATCTTGTGTTTTCATGTGTTCAACTTGATTAACCAAGGGTTTCACAAAATCCAGCATACACAAGCCACATGCCTTTGCAGACCGCCTTGGAGAAAAACGGCCAAACCCAAGTCCTTTCATAGGCGCATTAGCTTATACAAAAGTAGGCTTAGCTCTGATATGGTTGAGTATTGACATCCGTGGCAATTTTTTCAAATAACATTGAATTGCGTGCAACCTACTCGCTAGTTATTTGTATAATTTCAGGTTTAGAGTCCAGTCTAAACTGAATGACAACGCACTAAAGCATAGCTGAATTGCAGTTGTGTCGGAATGAGGATTTTTGCTTTTTCCTCCAGGAAATAGGATAGCGTTGCATTAAAATTCTACTCAGTTTCAAGCACTTGTACAACATGCATTCACTGATTTGAGGTACGGTATGTAGGCCACATGTCTTCTGATATAAAACGATATATACTAAAAGAACACCATTTACACGCCACTGCTTTTCTTCTACGAATGAAAGTGTTTTGGAACATCAAATTTGCGTCCAAATATATGTCTCAAACCACTGAGGTATATCAAAAATAATAGCATGTGTATCATGATTTGTTTAAGACGTCATTGCTTTTGATCAAAAAAAAATATAAAGATATACAATCGGAATGCATTTCGCTAGACAGAGAGGGAATAAGTACGCTAGATCAGGCAGTTTATGTCATTCTAAGGCGATCAGAAAATCCAATTCAGAACATTGCTGAAATCTCCATGGTCATGCTCCATGGTATTTTGGGGCGCAGAGGAGGCTTGTTGGCGCGGGCCGAGTCGCGCCCCACCTTGTGTGTTTGTGTGCGTGCGTGTGTGCACGTACTTCCCTCCCTATATGTTATTCCCCCAGAGTTGGCCGAGAGGGGGCTTGCCTGTGCCGTGAAAGTGTGAAATTGACACTGGGTGCGTTCCAATACTTTTTCTCGTCTCCTCCTTTCCTCTCCTCCTTTCCTACCCCGGAAGTATGCCGGAAATATATGGAGGAAAGGAGGGGAGGAAGCGAGTGGAGGAAAGGAGGAAAGGAGGAGATGAATCGAATATTGGAACAGCTAATCCGATTCGCCCGTCATCAAAGTCGACGTCGGCTATTGATGAAGTAATAATTTCGACTGACTCCGAGAATATCAAAGCCAATCACGCTTCTTTCACGCCTACAGCCCTTTTGATTTATTAAAATACAAATGTCAGTATCACGCATTCTGCTCAGGATGTAACATAAACATTTGTACAATGAATAAATACACTTACCACAACATAAACCCGCTCAATTTTACACTGGTAAAATTACCATTCGCAGCTCAAAAACGTGAATATTCGCATCAATGTGGTTATGTTTAAAAACGCAAAACAAAATATTTCCCAGTAATGTAAATTACATTGTTTACTGTTCTCCCATTTATCCTTCAGTTTTAGTAAATCCCTTGTCATGTTTTAGAACTTTTCGATGGTGAAATATTCTGTGGGATGGTCATTTAATCTGACTGGTCGTGAGCACAGTGATGTCACGCAGAAATGTGAAAAGACTTCAGCGGTAGGATACATCGATGTATCCTCCGTTTGAGGAGACGAAAAAGGAGGAAAGGAGGAGGCGAGATTGCACTTTGGAACAGTGGAGGAAAGAAGGACACATAATCAGCTTCCGGGGCACGGAGGAAAGGAGGGGAGGAAGCCACAGGCTGCGTTCCAATACTCAATTTTGTCTCCTCCTTTCCTCCTTTCCTCCTTTTTCGTTTCCTCCAAACGGAGGATACATCGATGTATCCTACCGCGGAAGTCTTTTCACCTTTCTGCGTGACATCATTGTGCTCACGACCAGTCAGATTAAAAGACCATCCCACTGAATATTTTGATTGGCTTTGGTATCGTCAGAGTCAGTCGAAATTATTACTTCATCAATAGCCGACGTCGACTTTGATGACGGGCGAATCGGATTAGCTGTTCCAATATTCGATTCATCTCCTCCTTTCCTCCTTTCCTCCACTGGTTTCCTCCCCTCCTTTCCTCCACATATTTCCGGCGTATTTCCGGGGTAGGAAAGGAGGGGAGGAAAGGAGGAGAGGAAAGGAGGAGACGAGAAAAAGTATTGGAACGCAGCCGACCTGTGTTTTGGTTGTTCGTGTGGGTGGATCCTTGTACCTGTGTTGGGAGGGTTATCAGGGGGCGCTAGTGTGACTCCTGACACATACACGAAATGGGTCGTTGTTGGGTTGACTGAAATGAATGAATGAATGAATATAATCTTTCAGCATGACTAACTGTTTATTTATTTGATGGATTGACTGAACGGACCGAGAGGCTGATAAGGGCTAAATATGAGAAGCCAGCAATGTTCCCTCTGAGCTGCGCGCTTGCGCAATCGCGCACTGTGCACTGCTCCCGCGTTCTCCGCACACAAATCTATGCAGTGCATAAAATAAAATACAACCTGAACTGTAAATAAAAATTCCCATTTTGCAGTGCAACTCAGTGAGTGACAGGTGACTGACAACAAGCAGTAACTACAGATAAAACAATGACTAACACTGTCCAGACAATGATATGATGCGGTTCACCGGTATTTACTTACGCAGCCAATCAATGTCATTAACAGCGTTTATGCTTACGTACCGCTGTTTTGCAGATTAGCATATAGCCTATGTAGCGGCAGAGTTAAGAGAGGTTAATGCTGCCAAACCTTTACTATGGCGAAACGAACGGGCTGTGGCTCATCCACTCACCTAGCCAAAGTAAAAAAGAAATACGATTCTTTTAAGATGGAATGGCTGTTGGAGTATGTGCGAACAGAAGAACAAGAGGTGAAGCTGGGTGAGATTTTTCCTTTTTCGAGTGAGAAAGGGCTGCTCTGCAAAATATGCAATGAAGCCAAAGTAGCAAGCGAATTTTCGGAGGGAAAAGTGTGGACTGAATAGAAGTTGGACTACCTCAAGTATCACATTCAGCAGAAAAGTAATTTGAATGCTGTTGGAATTGTACGAAGACGCAAGATGGGCATAGGGATCAGTACATTATTTCAGGAGAGCGCAAAGGATCGAGAGAAGAGGAACGATCAGATTTGTGCTGATTCTAGTGTCATTTATTAAGAATTTTCATTTATGGATATTAATCATTAAATGCTATTACTAGATTATGAGTAGTAGAAATGCTAATTAAAAAACTTTGTAATTGTATATTTTACAGAGAGTTACAGGAATTTACACTGTATCACATGCTTGTGCTACAGCACACATCTCATTGTGCAAAATGTGAATGTTTTAACGTGAATAAAATTTGATCTCTTAAAGGTGTAAATGTCTCAGTTCTTCCAGAGCAGGACCCCCACCCAGACCAGTGCAGGACCCTCACCCTGACATACAACATACTATACAGCTCATTAAAAACAATATTGTTTTCTTTTTCATTGTAAGTGAGGGCCAAATCACTTATATTAAAAGTAATCTAACAGGAATTACTGCTGTAATTTGATTTTTTTAATAAGCCATGTAACTTGTTATGATCTCAGGTTTTGGACAGGTGTGATTCTGGTGTGGCCACAGTGTGCACGTCTGATGTTGCTCACAGTGGTCCAAGGAATTCTCAGGGAGTTTGTGTTTGCTCAGACACATGAAAAATTAGGGGGAACATTAGAAGCTGGTACTGTGTTCACCTTACATTAGATATCCAGCATTGCAATTCGTGATAAGTCATGTTCGTTGGTGCTACTGCTCCTTCACAAAAGTGCATATTAAAATTTTAATTGTATTGCCCATTAGAAGTACAACTAGTTTCTGGCATTGCCAAGTTGTTTGTAAGTATAATCAGATCAATGAAACAATGATAACAATGAAATGCAATTGATTTAAAATAAAAAAAACCAAATAACTACATATAACTACTCAGCTCTTACATTTGGATTGCACTGCATGGCTGTGTTCCAATCCGAAAAAATGCTTGCTTCTTCGTGCTCACTCGCCCTTCAACTGAGGAGGGAATCCCCAAAAGTCCCGTATGTAAGATGGCTGCCACCCTGAGGGAGATTCAATTCCATTCCAGATTTGTTGAGGGAAGGGTGAATTTTCATTTGCTCAAGCCCTCGGTTTTACTCCCTCCAACGGAGCCAACAAAAATCATCCCTCCAAGCATTGATATTGCCCAGAATGCACAGCGATGCTTGCTCGCTTGCCCACTTGTTAAACTTTATTTAAATATTATGCTCTTGCTTCCAACGAACTAGCAAATGTAAAAACAAACTTTATCAAGTTCAAAGACCTCCTTTGCCGATTGATTATACAATTCATTCCCTAAAACGCTATGTTGTTGGTGGTGGTCATTAAGCCATGAAGTTTTAACCATAAACTCTCACAACCTATTGGAGGCATAGCTGCTGTAGCCATGCATTTTATTAAGAATAACCTACATTTCCGGAATCTTGAACCGTAACAATTATGCTACCCTAAGCTTCAATCATCCACACAGCATGAAATTGAATTTTCTGTTGAGCACGTATTGTTTTTAAATCACCATTTAAACATACCTGCATAATTGCCCTAGATGTATCGCAGCATAATTTCGGGTTAAATCTTCTGATATCGATATAGATTTTTTGCTTAATGTTTTTTTTTAACCTATCTCTACACCTATGTACTTCACACTTATTTATCATTAGTTGGTATATTAATCTGTTTTTATATGTTATCGTTACTTATCTTATCTTTACATGTCTGTGCGATTCACTTTGGGATGCACCCTGCTCAAAAGGTGCTACACAAATAATTATAGTAACTATTGTTATGATTATGATAATTATTTAATATGATTATTAAATTGTGCATACAAATAAGTGGCTTCATGTTGGAAAAGCTTGGCAACTTTATTGAAAATAACATCACATCACTTAATAGTAGGTAGAAATATCGATTTACAATGATTTTATGGTCATGGAAAATATAAGGATTATAGCATGGGGAATTAACATGTAGGCATATCTAGCTAACATGCATCTTCATTGTCTAACTATATTAATAGTTAAGTCGCATAACGTAGCCTAGAGAGAACCCTCCCCATCTTTACATTGGTTATGTGGTGGAGTTGAACTTGAACAGGTACTGTGTGCATGCAGGGAACACATCGCAGCAATCCAGTCCTTGCACAGGAACGCAAAGTGAGGAAGAACCGCGAGGGTCATTCCAATTTGAAAAGCCACATCCCCTCCCTTCCGTTGCTCTCCCTCACTCGGGAAGGGCTCCCTCGCCTGCTACGTCACTGGAGGGCTCACTCAATTGAAGGGAAGGAGTGAAGGGAGGATTTTATTTCGGATTGGAACACAGCCTTAGTACTAGGTAACATACCTCCGAGAAAAACATTAGTGGGTGTTACGGTAAACGTTTAGATCTGTTTTGTGGTTTCCATGTTCATGTACTGTGTGTATGTCCGTTTCTTTTTTCCACCAGATGGGTCTCCTCTCATACCGCACTTCCCATTCGTCCATCAAGCCGTCCGTCATCACTCGTCTCCATTCTACCACCTCCGTCATTTGGTCCCTTCCCAACCAATCCGGTGCTGCCCCGTTTGAGGATTCCCCTTCATATTCCACGAAGTCCCCGCCATTCCTAGCTCAACAAAGCTCTTAGTTCATGTCGTGTTCACCTCTGATTCAAAAATCCTCCACTCTCTGTATGTTTCTTGTTTTCTTGTTTGTTGTGGTCCATCCGTGGTCTGTTTGTGCGGTGTGCAGGGGAAATAACTTGGTCAAGGGTAGACAGGGGCCCTTATACATTTCCACGCACGTTGTTTTCTTTAATTGTCTAGACCACCAGTTTAGCAGCAGCTGCCACCCACTGTACTTTGGTTTAATTCTTCTGTTAGTATAGTTAGTGATATTATTTGACAATGTTTAGTTAGTTTTGTTTCTTTTGGTTGCTAGTACCGTTTGGTTTTGTTCTTTTCTTTTATTTGGCAGTGTTTTTGGGACCCAGTTGTTTTCCCCAGGTCTTGTTTGTAAATACTTGTATATACTTGTACATAGTTTTGTGTATATATATATTAGTCACCATTGAATCACTGTGCACTTTGCTTATCACTGACTTGTTCTTTTTTGCTGTAAATACACATTTTTGCACCGTATTTCGGTTTCCCCGCCTGTGATTCCCCACCGAGCGCTATATACTGTATAAAACAGTATGTCCTCCCCATCCCATCTTCCCCTGGGCATAACAGTTTTGGGGGCTCGTCCAGGATTTAGCGCCACCTAGCGGGGGAACTGCGGTGCATGTGTGCTTTACAGGTAAGGTAGAAGACTTTCATTATTGGACATGGCGTTTGTGTTGCGAAGGTTTTTGGCGTCCCCTTCCATTCAGGAATTGGATCTCTGTCGTAAGGCAGAAATGGCAGCACTTTGGGTTGTTATTACCAAGTTCTATGGTAAAGAAGGAGATCCGGTTGGCAGTGCTTGCCATGTTGGTGTTTTGGAACCTGAGCCTGATTCTGTTAGTGGTGAATTGGTGGAGAGGGATGTTTCAGCCAGTGGTGCGGCTGTAGACCTGCCTGGGTCGCCACAAGCTGGGCGTGAGCCTGTTCTTACGAGGACTGCGAAGAGGCCACCGAATACGCTGCCTAAGTTTGATCCATTCTCACCTGCTACGCCTACATCGTCCCCAACCGCTGCGCGTCTAAAAGTTTGTTTTGCACGGCTTAAGATGGAGGCAGATGAGAAGGCTAAGGCACAAGAGTATGAGTTCCAGCTGACAGTGCGTAAACTTGAGCTTGAGGCGGAGACAGCAGTCAAATTGAGCGCCAACGTGACTTCCCTTCCGTCCTCGGGCAAATGTGAAACACCTCCACCTAGGTTGCATTCTGGCTCTCTTGATATAAGTCGGCAGGTAGCCCTTGTCCCTCCTTTTAGAGAGACCGAAGTGGACGCCTACTTCACTGCTTTTGAGCGAGTTGCAATAGCTCTACAGTGGCCTATGGATTTTTGGTCTACCCTTTTGCAGAGTAAATTATGTGGTAAAGCACAGATAGTAGTTTCTGCTCTTTCCTTGGAAGAGAGCATGCAATATGAAAAGGTGAAAGCTGCAGTGTTGCGTGCTTATGAGTTGGTGCCCAAAGAATACAGAAAGAAATTTCATAGTTTCAAGAAGAGTCCTTCTCAGACTTACGTAGAATTTGCTAGGGAGAAGGTCATCCTTTTAGATAAATGGTGTTCGGCTACCGGTACAGTGGACTTTGACTCCTTGCGTGAATTGATTCTACTGGAGGAATTTAAGAAATGCTTGCCTGAAAGGGTGTTAGTCTATTTAAATGAGCAGAAGACTGCAACGTATTCTGAGGTGGCTGTCTTAGCAGACGAGTTTGCTTTAACCCACAAACCCTTGTTCGTTTCTCGTGCTGAAAAGCCTGCTGCTGAAAATATTACTGCTGATGTCAAAGGGGCAGTGAAAACTGCTTCTGCCGCAAAATCAAAATATTCTCGGGAATGTTTTTATTGCCATAAACTCGGTCATGTAATTGCTGATTGTGTAGTACTTAAACGGAAGCAAGGTGCAAGTCAACCGAAATCGGTTAGCTTTGTGAGAACCTGCTCAGAGGAAGCCATGACTGAAGATAAGTGTGAGTCTTGTTACCAGCCCTTCGTTTGCACTGGGTTTGTCTCTTTGACCGGTGAGCCAGCTGATCAAAGGTCTGTGCATATCTTACGAGATACTGGGGCTGCACAGTCCTTTATTCTTGCCAGTGTGTTGCCTTTGTCTGACCGCTCCTCCTGTGGATCTAGTGTTATTATTCAAGGAATTGAGATGGGCTTTGTAACTGTGCCATTGCATACGGTCCACCTCCAGTCTGATTTAGTGTCTGGTTTTTATAAAGTGGTTTAATGGGATGCATTACCTGTGGCTGGGGTAATGTTTATTTTGGGGAATGACATTGCTGGAGAGAAAGTGCACCCTGTGCTTGAGGTTCTTAATTGTCCTCAATTGTCAGAACTGGAGCGCGTCTGATGTTTTCCCAGTATGTGCCCTGACTCGGGGTCAGGCTCAAAAGAGGGAGAACAGTTTAATTTAGCAGAGACAGTTCTGGCTCTGTTGTTGTCGGATACTGGTGTGATTTCTTATGTGGACGGCCCAATTGACACGAAAGAAATAGGGGCTAAGCCTGTGTCTAATTCTGTGTTGCGAATCCCTGCCACCCATGAACAGCTAATTGCTGCGCAGAAAAGTGATCCTTCCCTTGAGAAATTGTTTTCTGCAGTCATTGCTCCTGAAAAGGTCAAAGAAAAACCGGTCGGTTATTATCTGGATGATGGCTTGTTGCTTAGAAAATGGTCGCCTGTTACCTCTGAGTAGTGATTCTGAGTGGGGTACTGTATATCAAGTGGTCCTACTTGACGAATACTGCCACCAATTGATGGCCCTTGCACATGACAGCCCTCGGTCTGGTCATCATGGTATAAATAAAACATATGACCGACTGCTTCGACATTTCTTTTGGCCTGGGTTAAAGTGGCTCAGTTTTGTCAGTCATGCCACATTTGCCAGGTTGCAGGAAAGCCAAACCAAGTGGTTCCGCCGGCCCTACTTCATCCAATCCCAGTTATGGGCGAACCCTTTGAAAATGTAATTGTTGATTGTGTGGGTCCCCTTCCAAGGACTAAATCTGGCAACCAGTTCCTGCTAACAATCATGTGTACTGCTACGAGGCTTCCAGAGGCCATTCCTCTGCGAAACATAACGGCCAAAGCAGTGGTAAAGGCCTTGACAATCTTTTTCTCTACCTTTGGTTTTCATAAAAGTGTGCAAACCGATCAGGGAACTAACTTTCTTTCCAGACTGTTCAAGTAGGTGCTGCAGTCACTTGGTACTCACAAGGTTTCTAGTGCCTAACCACCCGGAATCACAGGGAGCGTTCGAGTGCTGGCATCAAACACTTAAGTCAGTACTGCGCAAATACTGGAGACAGGTAAGAGTTGGGATCAAGGTGTCCCTTTTGCACTATTTGCATTAAGAGAATCCAGACAAGAATCCCTTGGGTTTAGTCCAGTGGCGCTTGTGTTTGGCCATACCTTGAGGGGTCCGCTAGAAATGCTTAAGGAACAGTTTTTAAGTGCACCTTCCCCAAAGACTACAGTCTTGGACTATGTGTCACAGTTCAGAGACACCCATAAGGACGACATCACCCAGCTGATTCTTACGTATCCCTCACTGTTTAATGATACTCCTTCACGCACCGCCATACAGCATGGGTCGTAAATGTGAAGGACACCACCCGATTTGGCAACATCCTTACAGGGTCAATGAATTTCAAGGTGTCGGGACCTCATGAAAAAACGAGGTACAATACCTTTAATTAATTCTGAGTGGGTTGGCTAAGCCTAGCGTAAGTCCCTGGAGCTCTCACTTTTGTTGGTCCCCGAAGCCCGATGGTACTTTTAGATTTTGCACTGACTTCAGGAAAGTAAAGCTCAGTCACTGTTCCTGATTGCTACCCACTTCCTCGTATTGAGGACTGTGTTGACAGCCTTGGTTCTGCCGGTTTGTAACCAAACTGGATTTGTTGAAAGGTTTCTGGCAGGTCCCGCTGACATCCTGTGCCTCTGAGATATCTGCTTTTGTAACCCCTGACGATTTCCTACAGTGTACTGTAATGGTGTTCGGTATGTGCCTTCAACATTTCAGCAGTTGGTGAACACAGTTCTGTCCGGACTCCCGAACTGTAAGGCTTATCTGGATGATGTTGTGGTGTTTTCAGAAAACTGGCCAGAACATCTAGACATCCTTTCCGTTGTGTTTGACTGACTGGCCAAAGCTTCTCTAACCCTGAATTTGGCAAAGTGTGAGTATGGTAAAGCCACACACTCTTATTTAGGGAGGATGGTGGGTCAAGGTCAGGTTCCTCCAGTTGACACAAAAATTGCCACTATCTCTGCCTATCCTGTGCCCACCACTAGGTGGGAACTCCGTAGGTCTTCTTGGCATGGCAGGATACTACCAAAGTTTTTGCAGGAACTTTTCCTCTGTTGCTGCTCCTCTTACTGACCTCTTGAAGCCCTCCTGTATTTTCTTGTGGTCTAGTGCTTGTCAAACTGCATTTAATAACGTCAAAGCCCTTCTGTGTACTGCCCCTGTTCTTGCAGCTCCAGATTTTTTGATTCCTTTTAAGCTGGAGGTAGATGCAAGTGCCCTGGGAGCTGGTGCTCTGCTGCTTAAGGAGGACGCAGATGGAATTGATCACCCCAACTGTTTTTTCTCCTGCAAGTTTCTCAAACACTAGCTTGCCTATTCCACCATCGAAAAAGAAGCACTGGCCCTACTTCTTGCCCTCCAACACTTCGAAGTGTATCTGGAAGTGTATCAAATTCAGCCCCAATCATGGTTTTCACCGACCACAACCCCTTAACATTTATTTCCCGAATGTACAACCACAACCAGCGCTTGATGCGTTGGTCCCTCATTCTTCAGAATTACCAGCTAAATATTAAGCATAAAAAGGGGATACAGAATTTAGTGGCGGATGCTTTGTCCCGCGCTTAAAAAAAGGTTGTGTTTTGTGTTCAGTAAACCCCTTTGGGTTTGTTTTACTGGTGGGGGTGTTACGGTAAACGTTTAGTTGTTTTGTGGTTTCCATGTTCGTGTACTGTGTGTATGTCCGTTTATTTTTTTCCGCCAGATGGGTACCGCACTTCCCATTCGTCCATCAAGCCGTCCGTCATCACTCGTCTCCATTCTACCACCTCCATCATTTGGTCCCTTCCCAACCAATCCGGTGCTGCCCCGTTTGAGGATTCCCTTTCATATTCCACGAAGTCCTCGCCTTTCCCAGCTTAACTAAGCTCTTAGTTCATGTTGTGTTCACCTCTGTTTAAAAAATCCTTCACTCTCTGTATGTTTGTTGTTTTCTTGTTCGTTGTGGTCCATCCGTGGTCTGTTTGTGCGGTGTGCAGCGGAAATAACTTGGTCAAGGGTAGACGGGTATTTGACCATGTTTAGTTAGTTTAGTTTCTTTTGGTTTCTAGTACTGTTTGGTTTTGTTCTTTTCTTTTATTTGGCAGTGCTTTTGGGACCCTGTTGTTTTCCCTGGGTCTTGTTTGTAAATACTTGTATATACTTCCAGAAGGCCTGGCCTGCTCTCTGCCCCACCAGCCCAGTGAGCCTGCTTGAGAGTGGGGCCTGCCCTTTGCCGCCTGCTGACCCAGAGGGCCTTCCAGAGGACCTGTCCCGCTCTTCGCCGCCCGCCAATTCAGCTGGTCTGCCAGAGAGCCTGGACAGCTCCCCGACGCCAGCTGATGCAGTGGGCCTTCCAGGTAGCCTGACCGGTTCTCCTCCGCCTGCTGACCCAGTGGGCCTGCTTAGAGAGCCTGGCCTGCTCTCCGCCGCCCGCCAACTCAGCGGGCCTGCTCGAGAGCTGGGTCTGCTCTTCGCCGCCTGCTGACCCAGCAGCCTTCCAGGGAGCCTGGCCGGCTCTCAGCTGCCCATCGACCTAGGGGGTCAGCCTGCCCTTTGCTGCCGGGGAACTGTGCCAGGCTGGGGTTCTGGGCCTCCCCTGGGGGCCTGCCAGGCTTGACGGCCTGCCTGGTCTTTGACCCTGGGGGTGGGGCCAGATAGGCCCAAAATTACTCTCTCTCGGCGTGAAGGTATTTCCGCCTCCTCCCTATGGTCTGAAGCTGGGGGGGGAATGTGGCACAGGGAGAGGTGGAGGGAGGAGCAAGCTCCTCAGCTCCTCCCATTGTACTGCTGTCAGTCTCCTGGTTTCCTCCCTCAGCCTGGAGAAGTAACTGGAGCTGCAACAGCAGAGGCCTCACTAACAGGCAGGCTCACCTGCAAGTGATTTCTAATCAACTCAGCTGTGAGCACTTGCCTTCAATTTGGCCATCTATTTAAGCACAGCCTAAGAGGCTGAAGGGGACTTTTTGAGTTGCTGGACTTTTTGTGTTTGGATGGCTGTGCTGGTTTTTGTGTTTGGCCCTGTTTTGTGTTGAGCCCTTTGGTTGGTGTTTTCTTTTCCCCTAAAAGGGGTTAATAAATGGCCTTCGGACCTTTCAGTTGAACTTTTTGTTGTGTTTTACCTTCCACTCACCACCCAGCACAGTGGCCTCCCCTGCCACTTTGTCACAACTTGTACATAGTTTTGTGTATATATATATTAGTCACCATTGAATCACTGTGCACTTTGCTTATCACTGACTTGTTCTTTTTTGTTGTAAATACACATTTTTGCACTGTATTTCGGTTTCCCCACCTGTGATTTCCCACCGAGCGCTATTTACCGTATAAAACACTACATCCTCCCAATCCCATCTTCCCCTGGGTATAACAGTGGGCCATCAAGTTTTCATGGGAGGCGTGTCATTGTGACAAATTCATCTCCTCCTTTCCTCCTTTCCTCCGTGCCCCGGAAGCTGATTATGTGTCCTCCTTCCCTCTACTGTTCCCAAACGAAATCTCGCCTCCTCCTTTCCTCCTTTCTCGTTTCCTCCAAATGAAGGATACATCCATGTATCCTACCGTGGAAGTCTTTTCATATTTCTGGGTGACATCATTGTGCTCACCACCAGTCAGGTTAAAAGACCATCCCACAGAATATTTTGATTGGCTGTGGTATCCTCAGAGTCAGTCAAAATTATTACTTCATCAATAGCTGACGTCAACTTTGATGACGAGCGAATCAGATTAGCTGTTCCAATTTTCGATTCATCTCCTCCTTTCCTCCACTCTTTTCCTCCCCTCCTTTCCTTCACATATTTCCGGCATATTTCCGGGGTAGGAAAGGAGGGGAGGAAAGGAGAAAAAAAGTATTGGAACGTATTATTCATTATTCAAGATCTTATATGGGTCCTCCTACTTTTCTGCCCTGCGCGGGCCGGGCATGGCTACTTAAACCAGGTCAGAATACGAATAAGTATTTTCTGCGTAACTATTTACGAGGAAAAAACGCTCAAGCCAGAATTCCCCCCTTAATGAGAAACGCCCCAATTTCAACGAAACTCAAACGCGCAAGTCTCCTAAGCACGCTTAAAGGTTCAAGGTCAGAACACGAACAGAGGCCTGCATCGGCTCAAAAAAGCGCTTAAGTTGCGCTGAGCACGGGTCTGAATAGACCCCTTAGTGCATGAAGATAGTTCAACAAAAAAGGCTAGCAATTATGAGGTTCTGGTGGTTCCATGACAACCAATAAAAACATTTTTGTAATAAATGTAATAATATAATTTCTTCTCCCAATTACATTTTAATGACATCGTTCATTAAATTCTATTATTTTGATCGTGCACAAGATGGCATGATGTAACCATCTCCTACATGATGGTTTGAAATTATAAAAATGTCCTGACTTTCAGCAGCTTTGTTCACTCAGTAGATCTTCCAGTCAAGCCATCCAACTTGGCTTCAGCTATACAGAAGGTGTAGGGCAGATGTGGGTACAGCTTTAGCTGGAGCAAGGATACATTGTGCAAAATGGTAATTAAATGTTGCTAATCATATAAACTAATGTTTGTATCCACACATCAGATGTTACAAAACAATGGAAATGGAAGTGAAACAGACCTCTAGAAATGACACAATTCTTGTCCAAACCATAGTTTATGTAGAGTATTCCTGCTCTTCTCCATGGTGATTCCACCATTTACACAAGCGGCTTCGGATGCTAAGTTTATGTGTTCATAACTACATTTACACAGTTTGGTACACTCTAGAGGGATTCTGGGAATATGATTCCAAACAAAGTATGAATCATAGATTCATACACAAACCTCCTCCAATACAGCATTGTGGTGGCCACTGAAAAGCACTGGTCATGTAGCTCACCTCCCTGGGCTGAATCCACCAAGTGCGTGATTTTTATTCTCTGCTTTTAAATTCTCTGCATCAGGATTAGCTTAGTTTTTGTCTGTAAGCCTTTTTGTTGCATTTGTTTAATGTAAACTCATATTTTTTTAGATTGTTAATATTTGTTTGAATCATCCTCTGGTTTTTTCTCTGATGTACCATTTGTCTCATTTATTTTCCATAATTCTCATGTGTACAATTATCTTAAAAGAACACATTTTATTGTAAAAGAAAATGTATGACCCAATAGTAGCAAATTTTACACAAACTCAAGTTGTAGTACTTTCTGAATTTATGTGTTGACTAGTTCACTTTCACACTGTGGTAGCCTTTGGTTCCCACATGCAACACTTCCATTGAACAAGTATTTCTGTTTTGTTTTGTGTGCAAAATGTTTGAATAGTAATTGATTTGCCTGGATTTTCCATCTTTCAGTCACATGGTGCTTCAGAAAGGAAGTATGATTTTAGTAATGCACAAAAAATTCAGGTATTTTTTCTATTTATTTATTTATGTCTCGATCACATTGCTGCCACAATGTAATATTCAGTATAAAATATATGGTGTACTAAATTAAGCTTCATCCAAACAGAATGTCCAATATTTGTTTCAAGTACTTGTACTGTATTATTAATAAACATACAGATAATGAGGTAAAATAATATTAAAAATGAATGATTTTATAAATGCAAACACTGCAACCACACTTTAGCAGATTTACTTAAGATAATGACCATGAAATCAGTTTTTAAACAACCTGCACAAATTCCTGGTTAACAAGAGTTACAAATTTTTCAATACCCATGATAACCACAAGAACATTTATTGTGGTGAAATAGGCCAAGTATGGACCCTTTCGGATCTGGGAAGTGATTAACATGATTGTGTGAAATCTGGAGGGACAGAGTAAGCTAAGTGGGCACACTGGATCCCACTGTATATCCACTGTTCCAGTTGAGTACCATTTGGTTCTGTTCAGGTCCAAATCTGTTCAAATTTGTCCTTACAGAAACCATGGAGTGAGAAAGGGATCGTACTTCACAAAGATAAAAACCAATGAAAGGCAAAGAAAGAGACACACTGCTGACACGGCACATGGACACTGATACGATAAAGCTAATGCTGAGAGACAGCACAGACATAACATTTGACAACATTTTGGTGTGCAAAAACATGGGCAAAATAGCACATTTCTTTCACACAGTGGGAACCACCAAAAACAATTTATTGCATTAAATACTTGAAATGATCCAGCTGCTCAACAGACCAAAAACGTTTGCATCAAATAGTGATTTGGATTCAGCTGAAGAATAAGGGTTGCTGTATCTTCCTACTGGTGTTTAAGTTATACTTAAAAAAATAACTATACAACTATATGAGTGCACATCCTTTCATGATATTTTTTTCTGAATGTACTGGCAGCAGATGTTTTCATCTGAATCACATTACATAAATTTGGCTGTTCTAAATCTGCACACAATATATACCCTTCACCCTCTCCTCCACCACCTTGCAGCATTAAAACATACTCAAAGGAGACTTAATTTTCGACCATCTTTAAGCTAAGACAGCAAACAACATGTTATCACAGCAATCCAGAGGCACTTTTCCCACAATCCCATTGTAATGAGTCTCCTCTTCAAATAAGGCTCAGTCTACAGGAATAAGGCTTTCCACAGGCCCAAGTAAATTAGGTAATTTCATGTACTTCTGGCACCAGCAGGAGTGTCTTCCCGGTCCTGGGGAAAGCCAGACCTCCTGTGTCAGTGTAGGGGCGTGTGCTTTGGGGGAAGGCTCCTGTATGATGGGCATGGTGTGCAGGCCTAAGACTCAATCTCCATACTGCACCTCTGCTCTCAGCTCACGTGTGACGTAGCTCAGGAGAGCGGCTGTCACCTGCTGCTGGAGCGTAGCATTCCCCATCACCAGGGCGATGAGCTGGGCTGCATCTGTCCAGTTGAGTGTGCCCAGCACTGCCATGACGTCGTTGCACAGCTTCTGCTGCTGCTGAGGTGGCAGTTCCATGAGGATCTGGGGGAGGGGCTTGAACTGCCCACTGGTCATCCAGCATCCCAGCAACCCTCCAACCGCACCACCTTAACCACAGAAACACAAAACAGGAAGACACCGCTGAACCAAGTGAAAGTCACGTTTATCATGCAGTTTAATTTTCAGGACAGCAAGTCACATTAAAATGTATGTCTACACTTGATTCACAGGCAAGCACACCAAGTATCCTGTGCAATATGTTTATACATCGCTGAGTAAGCAGTGTATATGGAATTAAATAATGTTATTGAACTTACCTCTGGTTATACAATGTTATTCAAGATTTATTTAAATAAGATTTACCACTATTTTTATGAGTAAAAAAAACATGGGATATAATGTTTCACTAGCAAATGGCTCCATCTTGTGTCAGTAACAGCATGCTACAGAAATATCCCGGCTGCAGTCTGACAAATGCTGATCTTATCAACTTACCAACAGCGATCCCTGGAGGACCTCCCACCAGCCCCCCAGCGAAGGCTATGGCCCCAGCCATCATTGCACCTTTCCCAGAATTCTTCACTGCTGCCTTCATCTGCTGGTTTGCAGACAGTTCACAGCACAGTCGCATGACATCATCCATGTTTGGCGGCATCCTATCACAGTTGGACTTCCCCCTATGGTGATAATAAAATCAGTTTCCCAGCATCCTTTGTGTCTGTTAGATAATATTGCGAAGACAAATGTTATCCCAAACACTGACTTCCTCATATCCTTACAGCTGTTAGAAATACCACAAACATATGTATCATTAAAAAGTTAAATATTAAACAACTATGCTTTTAATTACTTTAAAGTGTGTGATCATAATAACAGTTTTGTGTTTTAACACACAACTATATAGTTTGCTATTGGTTGGCAGACATATCAATATACAGTTCTCCAAGTAATATAAAATATTACATTATAAATATATATAAAGACACAAACACACAAACGTTCAAAGGATATATTCTTGCAGGGAACGTAAATCGAATCGAAACCACATTTAAATAGTTTTCTTTCGGTCTCTGCAATCAAAACCAAAAGCATCAAAACGAAAACACTTTACAAATCGAAAGTATCAAACAAAATTGAGCCAGTTAGCAATCATTATCCTAAAATCGCGTTTCTGTAAAGCGAACGAAGATTTAAATGTAACAGAGAGGCCTATGGTTTTCTAAAATGTGATAGTTACTTTCTCCAGATTTCTCTCTATTTATGTACCATACATGGTCATTATCTTCTGCGCCTTTGTTTCTTTTCTCTACATCCACTTTCTTGTGTAAATCGATACTATCTCAATTTTAACCTTGCTCCACTGATATTATTGCTACTAAGGTAATTAAAAATTTGGAATAAATTTCATCTCATGCTGTCATCATAGCACCAATGTTTGATTTTTGACATTAGCCAACCTTAGCTATTTAGCTAACGATTCACGGCTATGCGGTCCCTTTTGGTGCCTTAGGTAAGGCCAGAGGGACCTGAAAAAGTAGTGAGAAACGTATGACATGATAAAATAAACTTCACAATTCTACTTACCTTCGATTGACAACGTAAGAACTCAACACAAACAACTGTCTCGACACATTGAACTACCATCTGACTTGGTTTGCTGATTTCGCAGCATCGTCATCGCCGCTATGAATCATGGGATAGTGGCTCTTCTTCTCTGGAAGATTAACCGGTGCGAACGTTCGATAAGAAAAGTACCGACGCCCATTGAGGTGGAGTGCGGATCAACAAAACTCTGCCCAGCGACCATTTTTGACAGTTTCACTTTTAGAACGTGTTGGAGGAAAAAACAACAAATATTCTCCTACCTAGATAAATAGCAGTCATGAAAAATGACTGAATGCCAATAAACTAAGACTGTTCAGCCAAGCTGGCAACTTCATCCACCCTTGCATAATCTGAAGTCTTTGTGGCTGTGAGGAAGTTTGTATCCCATTTGGATTAATGTCAGTGTCTGCCCTTCATTATTTAACTACCCACATATCTAATTAAAACCCATGATCAGGCAGTAATCCACAACCATGGGTTCAATGTTGAAGAAAAACATTTAGATACAACATATACAGCTTTTTATTGCTGGGCAGATACTGTTAGGGTCACTTTGTGAATGGGGTGGAGCCGATCTCACCTGTACTTTCTACATTCATCGCCACTGAGGGCCATTGTTCCAGCCCAGTAGAAGTCTCTGGATTTATTTTTTTGTAAATTGACACATAGTAATCTTAAACATAAAGTAGCCACTTTAACTGTGTATTGTAAAATTCCAGGCTTATAGCTGTCTCCCCCTATAGTTTGTATGGGTAATAAAGTGTATGGCTCAGTTGAAATCTTGGTTCAAAGCTGATAAAGTTTCATATTCTTACATAAGGCAGCTGATGGAACATGAAGCAGCCAGACAGCAGTCTCCTAAAGAGCTCTGTGAACTGACACCTGCTCACTACTCCATGCTCTGCATGCAGCAGAAACTGGCTACAAGTCTGTTGTCATCACCTCTGAGGATACAGATGTCCTGATTCTGTGCCTGGGGGTAAGCAACATCACCCCCTGTTTCATGCACCAGAAATGTGGTACAAAGAACCGGACAAGGTTTCTTGACCAAACCAATCACCAAACTAAGCCGTGCACTGGGTGGTAGTATCTGTAATTGGTATGCATGCCTTCACAGGCTGTGATACAGTTAGTACATTTGCTGGGTGTGGGAAGGTGACAAATTTCAAACAGATGAAGACCTACCATGATGTTTTCAGTGATCTTAGACATACATGGGAAGTATCTGCAGAGCTGTTCCAGAAGCTGCAAGGAAGCTGGAGAGGACACTCCAGCTGATGCAGGTGGATGAGTCCATTTCATCCTGGATTGTGGATTATCTGACGGGTAGACCACAGTTTGTGTGGATGCTGGGCTGTGTGTCAGATGTGGTGATGAGCAGCACGGGAGGTCCACAAGGGACAGTCCTGGCTCCCTTTCTGTTCACCCTGTACACTTATGACTTTAAGTACAACTGTGAGCCATGTCATTACTAGGGCAACTGCAACAGGGCAGGTGATGCCAATAGACTCAACAAACATATTGTTTGTTGGCTCTGTTACAGGAGTCAGTCTGGACTCTAAACTCTATACACACACACACACACACACGCACACACACACACACAGTGGTTGATTTGTAAAAAAAAAAATTCAAGGCGGATGGTCAACCTCGAGGTGGAAGGATGGTGGTATATGCCTACATTTGTTTATATTCATGCATAATCATAAGAAAAAAAGACAGAAAAATGTACTTGATCTGCTCTAAATACAAAAACTATCCAATTATTTACAATATTATTTTATTTATAAAATAAAAACAATGATACTACTAGTGTGGAATTAATATACCTTTTACTTTCAATACATCACCCTCTCAAAAGAATCTAAAATCAGTCCTGTTATTTCAAGCAAATGAATACGCTAGATAGCTCACATGTTCAATTGCTAAGAAGTGAACAGGTTGCCTGCCAAGCAATATATATAGCAATATATATAACACAAACATGGTATTTGCGACAGCCTCATTCATATATATATGTATATTCTTTTATTTTACATTAAGGACTGCGCATGCATCAATTAGGGGGCCTTAGGGGAGTAGCTAGGTACCTTCCCTCCATTTTAGGCAGTTGATTTTGGCCTTCAAGGAAGACAGTGGTGCTAATGGATACCCATGCTAGGTTGTAACCATATTTATTTTCTTTGGCTTATTATTGAAACGCCTTTTGGTTTAAATATCTTTAGTTCAATAAGTTTCCTTTGTTTATTTTGGTTTGTTGTTTTATTTTTGTGATGTATTTACTTTGTGTCAGTTTAATTTTTGTTTATCTACCTGCATGTCTGTAAATTCACTTTTCTGCCTTGGGGGAGCACTGCCAATCCTGTCATCAGTTCTCTTTTTTGTTGGGAGAATCCTACAGTAGCCCTGAATTGCAAAACAAACTTACAAACCAGAAAAAAACACATAACTCACCAGAAACCAAAAGGATGCCACCTCTTCTTCTTCTGTGGAGTGTTGGCAAACCAGCTTATAGGTGCATTACCGCCACCATCTGGACTGGAGTGGTGAACAAGAGATCATGAAGCAAACAAAAAAAAAAAAAACAAATCATAAAAATAATAATAAAAATACATAATTGAATATATAAGTAATTACATAAACTCTAGATCCTTTCAGCTAAGACAGTTTCTTTTAAATACTTAATCATGTCACTGTATGTCCTGCCTGCTGCCTTCTCCAAGAAACCTGACAGTGAAAAATTATGATGTTTACCCTTCCTTAGAGACTGAAGAAGGCGACTTCTTTCCATATCATATTTTCCACAATGAAGAATGACATGTTCAACGATTTCTGGTTGTCTACAGTATGCACATTGTCCCGTTGGTTGCTTGCCTCTTTTAAATAAGGTATGATTTAGACCTGTATGTCCTATTCTCAGATAAATGATGATACTTTCCTCCCTTTGTCTCCAGCCCACTTTCCTCCCAGCATCAACATGTCTTTGTATAGTATAGAGATGTCTTCCAGTCTCATTATTATCCCAATACTCCTGCCATACCGTTTCTGCGTACTTTCTAACGAATGTCTTGGCTTCAGCTTTACTCAATGGAACTTCTAGGTCTACCTGCTTACATTTGAGTAGTTGCTTGGCCAGTATATCCACTTGCTCACTTCCCTCCACACCAACATGAGCAGGAACCCAAAGGTAGCATGTATATATACCCTTAATTTCCATCCTGTACATTATAAGGATGTTTCATTGACAACGTCCACTCTGAATGACGATCTTTCAGATGTTATACTTCTAAGTGCTGAAAAGCCGTCAGAAGCAATAACAGGGTTATACATTTCCTTCTCCTTTATCCACAGCAGGGCCAACAATATTGCCAATATCTCTGTGGTATATACAGACAGATGGTCCGATACCCTTTTCTTAATATATGCCTCACTCACTGGGATATATACTGCCACACCCGCACATATCAGGATCTTTGGAGCCATCTGTGAATAAAAACACAGAGTCTGGGAAATGACAGTCAAAATAGTTCTGGACAGGAAGCTATACTGGAAGCTTTTCCTTCAATTCCTGCTGTATGTTGAGGTCCACACTTGGCAAGGGGAACAACCAGGAAGTTGGTTGGCAAGGGGAACAACCAGGAAGTTGGGGTTTATAAGTTTGGGGTGGGAACAACCCACCCCAAACTTATAAAATTAGTCTCATTATGTTCCCAGCAGTTAAAACACTCTTGGCAGGATGTGTAACACGTTGCCCCTGAAGATTAATCCAATATGCTAGCATCAGCTTTGCTCTTCTAATCCTCAAAGGCCTTTCTTCCATTTTCACCTGCATCTCTGATACTGGAGATGTTTTATATGACCCACTACAAATTCTAAGGGCATGAGCCTGTAATGAGGTTTGATTCTGCAACTATACAACTATAATCAAGGACAGATCTCATGAGCACCCAGAATATATTTTGTAGAGATGCTCTACTTGCTTCCCATTCCTGTCCTGACAAACACCGAAGTATATTGATGACCTTTTTGCATTTGCTCCTAACTTGATTCATATGGACTGTCCATGTTAGCTTCTCATAAAACCAAACACCAACAAACCAGAAATCAGAGAAGGGAACAGAGGAGAGGAGGCATAGATGGAAAGGTCGGGGCTGGGACTTGAACCCAATCGTTTAGGGATCAACATGTGGGTGATGTTAATTGTTCTCCACAAAATGCTTGTAATAACATGCAACATTTTGGAACGTTCAATACAAAAATAACTTTGTTTTAGAAGTAACAATTCCCATAATAACAATAAAGTTAATCGGGTTAATCGGTTAAGCAATGAGGAATCTTATCCAACATGTACCTACCTTTTCTGGTTTGAGTTCAGTGTGTTGTGCAGTGTGTTGTGCATTTTTTTATGGTTTGTGGCTGTTTTTCTCTGGTTTGTGGCTGTTTTTCTCTGAGTTGCTGCATTTCGGTTTCTGGTTTGTTATTTTGTTTTGCACTTCAGGGCCATTGTAGAATCCACCTTCGTCAACGGGCCCTCCAACAGCTCTGGCTGCGTAACAATACTTTTTCTCATCTCCTCCTTTCCTCCACTCATTTCCTCCCCTCCTTTCCTACCTCAGAAATATGCCAGAAATATGTGGAGGAAAGGAGGAGATGAATCGAAAATTGGAACAGCTAATCCAATTCGCCTGTTATCAAAGTCAACGTCAGCTATTGATGAAGTAATAATTTTGACTGACTCTGAGGATACCAAAGCCAATCAAAATATTCTGTGGGATGGTCTTTTAATCTGACTGGTTGTCTGAACACAATGATGTCACCCCAGAAATGTGAAAAGACTTCTGCGGTAGGATGTATCCTTCGTTTGGAGGAAAGGAGGAGATGAGAAAGGAGGAGGCGAGATTTCATTTCGAACAGTGGAGGGAAGGAGGACACATAATCAGCTTCCGGGGCACGGAGGAAAGGAGGGGAGGAAAGGAGGAAAGGAGGAGACAAATTTGAGTATTGGAACACAGCCCCTGTTCCACTAGCAACACTAAGCAACACTTAGCATCAAAAAGCCTATGAAATCCATCAAAATAAAAGCCACGATGAACTTAATTATTTTTATGTTAATTGTTCCCTCTAAAACGCGATTATTTTTGCTATTGAACGTTCCAAAAGGTTGTGTGTTATTACCAGAATGTCTACAATATAACAATAAAATGTGACAAAAATGCATTTGACAAAAATGCTACAAAAATTTCTTTAGTTTCCATTGACTAAAACTAAACTAATAATTATCAAATGACTACAATATGACAAAAACGAATATGTACTATAGTCAAAAGACTAAATCTAAGACTAAATCAAAATCACCTGCCTAAATTAACACTGTATAATATAGGTTATATACTTAGATTTACTTTGCTTAAAAAGAGATGATAGATTGTGGAAAAAGTGTGCTTCAGTGACTCTTCGAAGAGGTCAACTTACCTCTGTATTGGTCAGACAGACTCACAAATTGCTAAGTTGCAGTTTGTGAAACTGTTGCATTTGGACTCAATTTACATTCATATAAGGTCTTTTGAATTAGACATTTCTGGCAAATGTAAAGGTCTGCTGTATAAAATAATTTTCAGTTCATGCACAAAATACCAATTCTACTTGGCAAGTCAAACAGAAATGTTCAAACAACTTTGTCAAGTTACACAGATTTAGTTCACTATAAGTCCCATGTTATACTGGTGTTTTGCCCATTTGTTGATTTCATCATTACATAATTTTAAGTAACTTTTTGATGTAAAATGAGATTATCTATTTCAGCCAATTTGCAAAAAAATGTGGGTGGCAAGAAGTAACTGTGACGCTCGTCAGATCCCCCCACCCTTTGTCTTGTCCGGAGCTATATGGTAAAAAGCAGCTAATGGGAAGGCTCGGGGCTCAAAGACTAAGGGTGTATTCAAAGTTTGACTATTCGTCTGATATCAATTTACACCTGCACCTAGAATTTCTCTTCTCATCTCTCGCCATTTTAAGCTTGGTTCTTAGACCGGTTTCTACGAGACGTAAACATCCCCAAAGAATGTTCTTCCTTAGCATGCTCCGCCTTAAGAGGAGGGATTACGTGACGATTTTTAAAACCCATTGACGACAGCACAGTCATGAAAACACAGTGTACATAAACAAGTCTTAAAAGCTCGGTACAGTACACGGAAACATTAGTACTGAGATGTAAGTGTTCGGATACAACTTCGCAACAAAATACCTACTGCCTTCATATCAGGTAATTGATCAGTTCCGTTTTCTATCCTCAAGAAGGAGCACATTGTTGTCTGTATAGTAAACGGTAAAATGAGTTGTGTCGATTGTTTTCTTTGTTTGGTTTAGCCGAATGTATACGACTGTACAATTGCTCCGTCTCTTTTACAGTGGGAAGTGTTTATGAACATCGACAAGATACAAACAGTTGTTTAAGTCATTTAATTTACAATTATCACTACCATTAAATGTACGAATTCTAAATATTAAATCTGCACAGAACAATACATGAAAACTTTGAGAATTTGTGAATATTATCCAAACGTAACATAACATCGGCTGCCTATCTCATTTTTTTTTACTTTGATGTTTTACTAAGGATATCCATAGAGTGCTTTAGAAAAGGTCACCGAGGCAACAGCTGATCGCGCTTTCCTGTCCAAGTTCGGATTCAGTCTCAGCTCTGCTGTTTATTTCCATTACGGGACGGGTGCCAAACGTCTGGTGCATGCCCGGGCCAGTCCTGAAATATCCTCTTATTAGCGCTATCATCGTTTCTTTTGTCGTTTTCTATTAAACTGGAAAACGTTGAGTTCAGCATTTGTTCAGTTTAGCGATTGTTACGTTAAACTAGAGAGAAAGTAACTTGAATTTAGAGTACGCATAATAGAGTACATAATTTGAGCAGTATTTCAACTAAACGGTTAGTATACTCGATCATGGGTGTAGTGATAGATGTTTACATTTGTTAAAGTAGTTTTTTCCCCATTATTTCGTTTGAACTGACCAGAGCTTGGAATAAGGTTAGCTGTCAAACAGCATTGGTTGATCAGCTGTGTGTTGACGAAAGTGGCAGGCGAGGGAATGCGCACGAAGGAATCCTAACCCCGAGCGTCTGTAAAAACAGACCGTGAAGTGACAGTGACGGATGCCTTTCCCGTACATGTCGGGCTGTTCCTTTACGTCGAATCCTTTTATTCTTAAACCCACTACACAGTCATTCCAGTTTGGCATTGTAAAGCTAAATCTCGAGATGTAGGAAATCCCAATTAGGTCTGATGTCGATTAAGTGGCGACTACTGGTCAGTAGACCCAAGTGACTTCATGTAAGCTAATTATCTGAAAAGAAAAGCAACGTTACAAAGCACAAAACTGTTCTCAAGTATTACCTAATGAAAAAGATGTTACTACAGTTGAACACATTAGAATTACAATCGTTTCTGTGTTTAAGATTCTACTTTTCATGTCAATATGCTCATTACAAATACATTTGCACTTCACAAAAATCTGTTGTAAGTTTGTATATGAAATACTGAAGGGAATCATAAATAGACTCATTTCAAACATAGGCCTACCTGTGTGGGTTACTTACATAACAAGGGCATTTGTAGCGATGTTCGAACTCAGATTACTTATTTACTCATTCATTCATTATTACACAGACTAATTTAGGATAGGAATTCTTAATGTTTAAAAATAACTCATGAGAGAAAAATGAGAAGTAGTATTGATGGCTGCCAAGGACCATGTTATTCTTGACCCATGTTTGCCAGCAGGTCAACAGCAAAGTGCAGCGTGTTACATTTTGCTCTAAGGTATTATACACTCTGGATCCAGTTTCAGTGGTGACGGTGAAGAGACTCTTTAGATCGAGCATCTCGCAGCCATTCTGTTAATGTGCATGCATTAAATTTCACGTACTGTGCACTGTGTAGCATATCATTTCAAGAAAAAAAAATGTGTGAGGTGAATTATTACTGTAGTATTGTCACTGTGATTTGCCTTTTTCCATATTTTACCACAAGGAGCAATGTTTTTGTCTGTCTTCAGAGCTATTAGTGCGTGTGACCCAAAGACTGGAAAACCTCTGCAACAATGATTAGGAAGGTACTTGCCCTGCTTCGTGCCAGCAACGAGGATTGCACAAATGAAAGCGATGTTGTTGAGGACACCGAAACCTGCGAAGACCTGCTGGAGTTTGAGGAAGGAGACTGGGTCATCATTGAAATTCATGGTGAGAAGACAGCATAAAGCTGCCAGACTTTCCCATAATATGAGGTAAAACAAAACAATGTATGTAGGAGGCATCTTATTATATTGCCAATATATTATTGCTTGTTTACTGTACTGTACCATTGCTGAGTCTATCACAGTTCAGGCAGTGATTGGGGGTGTTACTGTAGTGACTGTTGAGCCTATCACAGTTCAGGCAGTGATTGGGGGTGCTACTGTAGTGACTGTTGAGCCTATCACAGTTCAGGCAGTGATTGGTCAATGGTGGGAATGTGCTGTTTACACAGAGGGGCAAGCTTTGGCCCCGCCTGAGGTGGACCCCCTGGAGAACCTGCTCATCGAGCACCCGAGCATGTCAGTGTATCAGCTGAGATGCCAGAGAAGCCAAGAGGATGTCAGGTCTGATGAAGAGGAGGACGAGGACTCTCCCAGGTGAGTGAGCACCTAATACATATCAGAGGTAAATTACAAACCCCAGGAGGCTAACATTACACCCCACAGTTAGGAGGGTAACTCTGAACCACACAGTTAGGAGGCTAACAACACAACCTGCAGTTAGGAGACTAACACCACACTCCACAGAGTTTGGTGGCTAACACCACACCCTGGGTTATATCAGAGGTAAATAACAAACCCCAGGAGGCTAACACTACACCCTACAGTTAGGAGGCTGGCACTACAACCCACATTTAGGAGGCTAACATCACACCCCATAGTTGAGAGGCTAACACCACAACCCACATTTAAGAGGCTAACACTACACTCCACAGTTAAAACTAACATATTCTCCCATGTCTATGGTTGACCCTCCAAGATTTGGACCATAGAATGTGTCTGGGGTGAAGGGTGCTGTTTGGAAGCTGACAGCATTTTGTTGCCCCCTGCAGGCCTGTCACTGTCAGATGTCCTGTTCCCTGGAGAGCGACCGCATGGGGCAGGACCTTGGACCGCGACAACCACATTCATACCGTCCAGAGGGCCAGAGCCCATGCAGAGCGGAGAAAGCTGACACGCGCCACCCTCTGCAGACAGAACCTGGTCAAGACATGCCCTTCTGTCAAACGCTATGGCTACTTCAAGCAGCCCTGCCAGCGTTTGTACAACTACTGAGCCTCCACTGTCCGCCTGAAAACTGGAGCTAACGTTATGAGTGCCTCTGGTTATCCCTGCTAATGGTTAATCTGTGTTTCACCTCAGTGTCGTATCCTTTGTGTGCTAGCAAAGACCTAAAGCCATCATCATTCACACGAGGCAAAGTCATTAAATGCATGTGATTCTTTGATTGAAACATGCATAGAAATGCCAGTACTTTTATCTGTCATTGAGTTTTAATGGCAGATCCAGTCACTGCATGTTAATAAACTGTTATTTCATCTTTTTAAGATACTAGGTTAAAATGACAGGGCTAAATATATATTTCAGTTAATTTAGAACTTTTTTTTAGAATACTGGTGTGTGGAAGATATTTTAGTTTGTACTTTATATATAGTACTTTATATTCAGTGATGTGAGTGGAGTTTGTTTTGTATTGTATATCAGTGTTTTATCTTAATTGTGTTTGATAACATTATCTACATATAGAAGTATGCACTGTTGAGTGATGGGTTGTAGTAAGAAGCACATGTAACGTTTTTTTAAAGACCTACCTTACCTATGCAGTGATTAAAACTCAGTATTTTCTTAATTTAAATAATTTCATTTTCTAATGATACCACTGCCTTTGATATGTTGCGATTTTATTTTTATATTTACCGGTCAATTTGCCTTTAAGTGAACAGTATGTAAGGAATTCTAATGACAAGTGTCTTGCATTGAGAAAGTGCTGTTTTTATTGTTCTAACACTGAAATTTTTTATCTTCTGTGTTCATATCACTGCCTACTACACGTGAATCTACTTTGCCGAGAAGAAAAACAGTTTTGTAAATATTACTAAATGGATTTTTGTATTTGAGTATACATTTGTTAAATACCCTGGCAAAAAAGGAATAAATGTGTTTTGCTTAGACTGTTGCTTTCACTGATTTTTTTTTCACGGTGTCTGCTCTGTGTTTCATTATCATCCCATCTTCAGTTAAAAATGTAACTAACTCTCTTACAAACTGGAGCTTTAAATTATAAGGGAACTGGACATAACATAAAATCATGCATTAAAACACAGAATTGTAAGTGCTACCGGTGATTTATGGATGTAAAATAATGTATTAAATGTTAAATCAATGCTAAATACTCATTATCTTGTGATAGCTGTCTATAGTAAAGATTTAACTGTTCAAAAACAGCCATATTGTGCTGATATAATTTGCTCAGTTCTGAAAGTTTTATTCAATTTCACATTGTAGGAGCAGACAACCAATGGCCTCTTAGCTTATTTGTTTTCAGTCAATCTCTGGATAACTCTGCTTGCTGATGTTCAAGGCAAATGGCAATATAGTTTTGCAGAAACAGGATTGTTTATATAAAATTTGCTTCCATGCAGCTTCACCTTATAGCAGCCTATCCCCCACTTCCCCACCCCAACCCCCACAAACATACTCATTCAATGTTTCCAAACACAATAAAAAACAGCCAGAACCGCTTCATACAAGTTGTGGCCTAAAAGTCGGATCAAACAGACCAAAGCAGTTGACATTTCAACAATCAATCACAGGAATAAGGACTGCGAGCAAAATGTGTTCTGTAGCTCACGGTAAGACAGCTATGAGGTTTTACAAACTGGCAAATGTGCCTAATGCTACTGGGTGTCTTTCACAGAAGAAAAAGAAACACTGAGTGTTAAATGAAAAACCTCTCAGATACAGGTTTGACATGCATTTCCCTATGTGCAAACAATTCAACATTCTGCCATAATGCATACTACAAATAGTCTCATATTATTCCTTAGTATGTAATACTACATAATGTGTAAAGACATGCCTTCGAATGATCATAAGATTCATCCATTCATTCATTTACATTGCAATACCCACCAATCCTCACAGGTACTGAAAACACAATTAAACAGAAATGACTACCAATTCCTGTCAAGGACTGTTATTTGTTCTGGCTGCTAACCCCTGATTTTAAACACAGATCCAAAATGAGCTAAACTTTTCAAAAAGTTTAATATGGATCAGAATTATCTGGATTTGGAAATCCCATGTTTTGCTATCCAGGATCAGGTACAAACTTTTCAAGATTACCAAATCCGGATTACCAGTGCTCTAAATGGGACTACATATCACAGTGTAGGCTACTAGCTATGTAAAGAACAACAGGGCCAGCCTGTAGTCTAGTGGCTAAGGTACATGACTGGCAGGGCCGGCTAAAGGCATAGGCCATGTAGGTGGTTGCCAAGAGTGTCATCCACTGGTGGGCGCTGGTCGCCCTCAAAGGAAAAAAAATAAAAAAATAATAATTTGCCGGTGGCCGTCCTTCCTCATTTTCTGCCTTGAGGTAACAAATGGACAAAGAAAGAAAGAAAGAAATACACTTTGCATTTCGAGTTGACAGACTCTACCTGGATCTTTGCTTGGATTTTAGGCTACCTTTTACACAAACATTGTTTTCCTGATTATGGCTGTTTTCCCTTAGCGATATTTGTTCACCTTGGGGATACATGTGTACGTTTTTCCAGGGGAAAAGCAGTAAGTCTTAAATAATAATGTTTTAAATGCATAATACATCTGGCATTTGAATTTATTGCCATTTCTTTGGTGCAAATAAGTGGAATTAGGTTCATCTGGCAATAAATTACAAGTTTTCATTTTTTTTTAATTGTCATACAAATAAAAATAAAAAAAAATATGTATTTTGCGCAGGTGCTGCAGCCATGGGGGATGTATCCCCCACACTTTCTCCAGATCATCATCTAACCCAATCTACACCCGTACAATTGTCTTGCTAATTCTTTGTCTGCATCACGATTTGATGCTGCAGTGCTGGGTTGGACACGCTAACCACTGACCTAAAGTTTGTTGCAGTTGTGACGTCCCCGCCCCAGTATTATTGAAGTCCTATTATATAAATATCTATTTTCACGTTAAACACACACTTCTGCTTTCTCATTTTGCAAACCTCCAGTCTATTAACACATATTTACATACATTATAGGCCTATATGAGAATAATAGTCCAGCTGCACTATATTTGTCTCTGTGAATTTTGAGTGGAGGGGGGCACCAAATCCTAATCTTGCCTAGGGCACCAAAATGGCTAGAGCCAGCCCAGATGACTGGTACCCCTGAGTAGTTGGTTCAACCACAGCAAGAACACCAATGCTGTTGGGCCCTTGAGCAAGGCCCTTAACCCCACATAACCAGGGGGATTGGCCCTTGGTTAGCCTAATCAACTGTAAATCGCTTTGGATAAAAGCATCAGCTAAAATGACAGTAAGGTAAGGTAGAATAGCCAGCATGGGGTCACTTCAAGTGTTTTTATTTGAAGAGACAGAAAACAGCACAATAAAACAATACAAACATCCCCTTCCATTTTCAATTTCTTTTAAACAGTCAGACCCCTCATCTGACTGTATTGTCCTGCACAACATCACTACCAGGTGCAATGATGACGCTTATGATGCATCTGAGCCAAGCATATTAAGCTTGTGGCGGCCGAGCGTTCATAGCAACGCTGCTTTTTGTTCCTTCGATGCCTGCTCTTCCTGTCATGGTGAAGCAGAATTCACAAAGCGTTGGGTTGCTCATCCACTAATAGGGAACATGAGCTGGGTTTAGATAGTCGTGAGACAGGTTAGTTTTACCCTACCGATGACGTGTTGCTGCAATAGTAATCCCAATAGTAATGAAGACCCAAACCAAACCTCCGCCGTTCTCTCAGATTGAGGGACTGACTGGACGTGCAATAAGGGATGCAATTGTTAGAAACTGCTTCTGACTGGTTCATCTCTGATGATTGTGTCATTGAAATATAATTTAATTACATTTAATATACAATAATTACAGTTAAAAGTTAATATATTATTTTTATTTGATATTGACAGCTGTTTGGGGAATTATCTTATGTGGACAAAATCCTTTTTTTTACTGTACTGAAAGGCTTAATAGGTAGCCTAATATCTACTTCATCTACTGTATCACTGCAATGGTTAAGAAAATCAAGTGCAAAATATAAATAAATGTATACATACTACATGATACAAATTTTGTATTATTTGGCCGGTTTTAAAGTTTTATACATTTTGTTCCTGAAATCCACCCTGAATCCACCCTTCTGCAGGGATAAGGATAATCCTGATTTTTTTAATCAAAGGTATCCCAATTCTACTAAAAAGTTATGAACAACACATACTGAAGGTTTGATCCAGATCAAAACAAAGACTGGATTATGTGATCTAATCCAATTTCAGAATCCTTTTTTTCTTTTGAACAACCCATTTTCAGGATCTCATCCAATCTGATAGCCAAAATCCGATCTGATTACTTTTGAACAACTGGGCCCTGGTGTTTATTTCACAAATTCAGATTTAGGTTCAGCAGGAGTTTGAAAAAATGCAGACCCCAGAAACATGGGAAGGTGAGAACCGTGTGAGTAATTGCTTTAAAAACAATAACACAAATCAGCAGCCAGGTGGCTCTCCAAGACCAAGAGTAGGGAACAATGGGAAACCGCTTTTGTCTTAAGCCATTCACCGCAGTCAGGATGTTACCTGACTTCAATCATTACTCCTATAGACTTAACTGGAACCAGTCTCGCACTTTCTTCTACAGCCCTACATACTGGGGTTTTGAAGTGAACTGCAGACCCTGCTGAGGCATCTGGGAAATGGAGTTCAGTGAGCCCCATAGTGAAAGATATCTAACTAGTGTTTCCTTACCGTAATCTTGGGTAGCAAATATATATGATATATATGTAACACCTCGTTACATCTCTTCAAACACAGCATACCAATGCAGGGCTGCCCAAGGTTAGTCCTAAAGATCTACCTTCCAGGTGGTTTTCTTGGAGCGCCACTTTCAGACTGTGGCAGAGGGTTTAACAAACTGAATTAAGTGATTAAGAGTGATTTGATCAGGTGCTGAACATACAAAAGGTGAAAGATCTGGGAGAGTAGATCTCCAGCACAAAATGTGGTATTGGAATGCACCCCTGGACGTCCCTGCGTTAACATGTCATCGAAGAAAACATTTATTCTTACTTATATACACACACACACACACACACACACACACACACACACACACACACACACACACACACACACACACACACACACACACACACACACACACACACACACACAGTGTGCTATATACCTGCCCTCTTGCAAATCAGACCAAAAACATTTGGTCAAAATCAGATGGATGCAAAACTTCTAATCAAATGAATGTGTGTAAATTTTTTGATGCACATTAAATACAGATGAGTATTTAACATTCAATCAATCCAAGATGTAAGCCAATGTTTCAAGGGTTTAAAAAAGTTTACTCAGTTTTGGTATGACTTGATGTTTGGCCTCCTCTCCTCTTGGTAACCTTGTCCATCTACAAGGCAACCAAGAGGAGATGACTTTAAAATGTATTGCATATTAAACAAGACAACCTACTATACCAAGCAAGAGAAAACGTTCAGCTACAACGTAAGTCATTACTTCTGAATGAATCTGACATGAACAGGAACCGCAGACCCTCAGATAGGGCTAATCCTTTCATGACCCAATCATATTACATTTTTTGTTTGAAACATTATTCCCAAACACTTACATGTAAGGCAGGAGTAGGCAAGTAGGGTGGTACCAGCGTCTGGATTTCAGGGCGAGTTCTATTACATATTTCATGACAAGCTCATGAATGACAGCTGCATACTCCTCTGTGTTCACAGTAAGCCTTTCGCCGTGGTGTAACTGAGAAGTGAACTGAACTAGAGCATTACTAAGTAGCTAATTATTTGGTACTTGGTGGCAATACATAATCTGCAAACACAACGACCTGAAAGATCAGACACCCAACACTGTGTTGGTAACTAGAAATAATGACTTCAGAATGAAATGATATCTGTACACACATGCAAGCATGCACGCACACACGCACAATCCTATGCAGTGTAACTTTTACCATAACAATCGTAACTATTGAGTGATTCAGTTTTATGTTAAATTGTAAAACTGACTCCATTGTAGTTTGCAAAATGCATGCATCCTTTTAAACCAGCATTCACTCAATTGTAAAAAGTCATATTAGGTTCTTTCTGAAACTACTTACAATTTATTTTCAACAAGGCTAGTAAAATTGCATATGTAAAAGGGAAATGAAAATGGAAATCTGTCAACACTTAACAATTAAATAATTGGACACTGACAAACTGATGTAAGAACAGGTCATACATATCCAAAAGTAAAAGACATTGTGAACTGCAAGGCCATACCACACACCAAAGATGCACATGGTATCTTTCACACTGTCTGTGGAATGTTAAATATGACTGTAAAATGAGTACATTTGTCTTGTGTAGTAAAAAGATGCGTCTTCTTTTACCCGAAACATTTTCAGCCACAACACAAATGAATTCCTTAACTAAGAAAAAGCCTACTAGCCTCGGTGCACACAGTGTCAGGATTAGGAGACTGGAAAATCATGATGCATGAGGTGACGATGAGATTCACACATAAGGAGGGGGGAAAAAAAAAAACAAGAGACCCGCTTATTAAAACACACTGTGGTGAAAATGATTACCTTACAATAATAAAAGATGACCAAAATGACAAAGATGACCAAAATTATGTTATTAAGCTTTTCCTTTACACACATGACCTGTGCTCCCAGTTTCAGATTTCCAGAATTGGAAGGCCAAAAGTTTGTCGACTCCGCTCCAAAGTTTCTTCAAACTGGTTCTCCAGAGACAGCTCTGACAGTAAAGACAGTGGCTCGGGAGAGCCGTCCTGCGACTGACTCTGATTGGGTGGGGGGGAGTTAGGAGGGGGACTGGTGGGATCCGGGCCCTCCAGCCGGGGTGGGACATCAGGAGATTGTGCGATTCCATTCCCGAGGGGTGAGATTGGGGGGTCAGTCAGACACTAAGGCCTCCAGGGTCAGACGAGACAGGCGAGGGGCTCAGGACGCCCGCTGCTCCAGAGTGTAGTATCGGTACATCAGCCCCACAACAGCGGCTGCCAGGGCTGGTATCAGCCATGTGGTCCATGAGCTGGGCAGGAGAGAGACAGAGAGGATGAGCGACACTTTTAGACACACACAGACCCTGCACTCTCAAGAAAACACTCCGTCACTTATGAAACGTGGTGAAAATGGAAAGCTTAGCTGGGCCAAGTGACCTGTTGTCATACTAATGTTCTTACTATGCCTCACAGTCAACTCTTGAAAGGTGTAGTGAGGGCTGACAAAGGGCCTTCAGAACTAAATGGAAAATGTACAGTATAAGCCCCTCATAACTAACATAAAGCATAAACATATGGTTCAACCTTAAAGCTCATTTTAACATTTTTTTGGGGGATTTTCCACCCTTTTCCCCCCCACCCTGAATTCAGCCGCATTTTTTAGTCCACTGCAGAGGCCTTCTACCATCGACTCAATAGGAGGACGCCGTGACACGTGATTCCTCTGACTCACGTGCCGACCAGGGTCTTCACTGCTTCATCACCAGTTACACACAGCTGCAGGCTGAGCAGGAGTTCGAGAGCAATAGAAGCAACCCTAACTGGCTTAACTCCCTGTCTTTCCTTGGTGAAGCTGGGCCAACTGTTGCCTCACCTATGCAGACCTCTGGCTGTAACCCGTAATGGCAAGGCTGGGACTCAAACCCCCCATTGCAGGGTTTTAAATGTCTGAAAAACTACTTAAAACTGTCTTTGGATCCTGACCCCCAGGACACTGTTAGCCGTTAGCACATGCCAAGTCTGTCTGCCCTGATTTTGTCACGAGTTTGGATGCGAGAGCAGATCACACTCTCGGCCATAGCTCCTCATTAGCACAGCCTGGCTGCCCATTCTCCTGTCAGCAGAGGCAACATGTGTGGAATGGTGGCATGTTATTTCAACATTCTGTTCAGCTGTGTTAGATCATGGCATATTAATGCAACATATTTAAACCTACCTGGACTCTCCTGATGAAGTTGAAATGAATATGTCCTAAAGGAGAAAACACAGGCATTTAAATTCTCAACATCTGGGTGACTGTATCACAGAAAAGTACCGCATGGGTGAGGAAGAATGGCATGCACATACTTTTTTAATAATATAAAAATGCCAAATATGGTTATGTAAATTAGTGGTTAAACCTTACCTTTGCACTTTCCTTTCTGCGGTCATCCTGAAAATTAAAAAATATTGAATTTTCAAATTCAATTTCCATCAACTCAAACCAACATGTTTAGATCATGTTTACAGAGTAATAAATGGCATCTGTATAATGAATTCATATTAATCAGGATCAAGACAGTAACCGCAAATTCATTTTGCATTCACAATGCAGCCATTTAACATACACTTATGCAGAGAGACCCTGTTATATGCAAAGTGCTGTTTGTTATCCTGTCTGGTCCCTGTGCTGTCTGTTACGCTCTCTGGTCCCTGTGCTGTCTGATACACTCCCTGGTCGCTGTGCTGTCGGTTACGCACTCTGGTCCCTGTGCCATCTGTTATGCTGTCTGGTCCCTGTGCTGTCTGTTACACTCTCTGGTCCATGTGCTGTCTGTTACGCTCTCTGGTCCCTGTGCTGTCTGTTACACTCTCTGGTCCCTGTGCTGTCTGTTACGCTCTCTGGTCCCTGTGCTGTCTGTTACGCACTCTGGTCCCTGTGCCGTCTGTTACGCTCTCTGGTCCCTGTGCTGTCTATTATGCTCTCTGGTCCCTGTGCTGTCTGTTACACTCCCTGGTCCCTGTGCTGTCTGTTACACTCCCTGGTCCCTGTGCTGTCCGTTACACTCCCTGGTCCCTGTGCTCTCTGTTACGCTCTCTGGTCCCTGTGCTGTCTGTTACACTCCCTGGTCCCTGTGCTGTCTGTTACACTCTCAGGTCCCTGTGCTCTCTGTTACACTCCCTGGTCCCTGTGCTGTCCGTTACACTCTCTGGTCCCTGTGCTGTCTGTTACACTCCCTGGTTATATCTGTGATCCCTGTGTGGTCTGTTACACTCCCTGGTCCCTGTGCTGTCTGTTACACTCCCTGGTCCTTGTGCTGTCTGTTACACTCTCTGGTCCCTGTGCTGTCTGTTACACTCCCTGGTTATATCTGTGATCCCTGTGTGGTCTGTTATACTCTCAGGTTCCTGTGCTCTCTGTTACACTCTCTGGTCCCTGTGCTGTCTGTTACACTCCCTGGTCCCTGTGCTGTCTGTTACACTCTCTGGTCCCTGTGCTGTCTGTTATACAACCTGGTCCCTGTGCTGTCTGTTATGCTCCCTGGTTATACTCTGTGATCCCTGTGCTGTCTGTTACACTCTCTAGTTATACTCTCTAATCCTTCTGCTGTCTTTTACACTCCCAGGTCCATGTGCTGCCTGTTACACTCTCTGATCCCTGTGCTGTTTGTTACAATCCCTGGTCCCTATGCTGTTACACTGTGCAGAAACAGGCCAGTACCATGTGTAGCTCCCCAATTAGGTATGGCTCCAGCATCTCCCTGGCGTCTGTGGAATGGCCCACATCTTCAAAGCTCTCTGTGGCGTCTGCTCCAGCTTGCTCCAACAGCACCTCCTCTCCTCCAGGATGCTGAAACACAGGAGCAGGGATGAGTGCTTCCCAATATCCTCTCAAAATATTCCCACACTGCCCTCCCTAGATATGCTTTTCCCCCCACTTTTCACATAAAATTCTCTCCCTGCATTTCACTTCAATCGCTAAACAACTGGAGATTCCCACATTTATTGACATTATCCATATCATTTGTTATTTTGTTTTGATTTTTACCCATTCATCTTGACTGCTGTGTTGGACTGCTCTGACATCCATGTTGAAAAGACAGGAAACATTTTACTCATGTTTGCCTCATTTTCTCCTGTCATCCAAGGGTGTTTAACAAACTTATTACATGAGCAAGAAAGTTATTACATGAGTTAAGAAAAAGTCATGTAGAAAATATGAATATTTATGTATTTAGAAGGTCATATTGTGACCTTCTAAAACAACATTTCAACACAATGTAATGTAATGTTTAACAAAGATCTATGCAGAAAATCCTGAAAAACCTGATAAACTAACCGGTTCAGTTGCCTATTTAAGGAATGTTCTTTTGCCCATGCAGGTGAATCAGAAATGGTTCAAAGGTTATTTGAATTTTTGTCTCCACGACCTCACTGATGGATATCCGTGCCTAACCCTGTCCAAGCATTGCATAAGGTTAATGGTGAACACACTGTTTAAAAAGCAGCGCAGATGCAGACCCCGACACTGTTGTGGATCCTACTTTTGTGATTTTGCACAGTACAGGCAACTTTCACCAAGAACTGCCAGCTGGTGTTTCACACACAGTTACAGTAAAGGAAACTTTCATCAAGGGCTGTCTGTTGGTGTTTCACAGTTACTGGACAGGGCCACCTTTTTTTCTGAAACTATGTGATTTACCTGAACTCGATAATAATGTATTTGTCATCAAGTAATTTGCATGTTTAAAGATTCTCAGCTTTTGCTCAAGAGTGTTTTAAACCTTTAAGTTTCACCATGTAGACTTTACAGCATGTTTTATGCATAGCTACAATGATTGAGACATATTAATGTGATGTAAATTACAGTAGCCATGTTTATCACTTTGTCATATATCCTTGTCATACAATGACTGCTTGAGGTCTGGTGATGCTCTGCCAGGTCTGTACTGCAGCCATCTTCATCACCTGCTTGTTTTTTGAGGTTTGGATTGGATGTCTGACTGTCAAGAATTTCCAGTTTTTGGTTTTGAAGAACTCGTTTGTTACTTTAGCAGTATCACAGATGAGGTGATTTTCTTTGGATCTTGGGCAATTCCTTTTGGCCTCCATTCATTGCTCTTGCCATTACTCTGATACAAGTAAATCTGGGTCTTATCTGTCCACAAGACCTTTTTCCAGAGTTCTGTAGTCTCTTTTATGTACTTCTTAGACTACTGAAAACTTGGCTGTCATGTTTTTGTGGCTAACTTGTGGTTTGCATCTTGCAGTGTAGCCTGTATAGTGACTCTTTGTCTTGTGAGGACAGTATTCACTGATACAACCATGTTTGCCACTTGAAGAGTGTTTCTGATCTGTCTGGCAGGTCTGTTGAGGATTTCCTTCATTATTGTGAGAATTATTTGGTCATCAATAATGAAGATCTTCCTTTGGCTACCAAGCCATTTGTGATCACTGAGCTCACAAGTGCTCACTTTCTTTTTAATACTTTTCCAAACAATTGATTTTGGTAAGCATAAGGTCTGGCCTGTGTCTCTGTCTGTCTTTCTCTGATTTCACAGCATCATAATGGCTTCTTTGTCTTTAACTTTTACAGCTCTGATGCTCATGTTGACAACAACAACAGACTCCAAAGGTAATCAAAAGCTTACAATCAAGACTAGAGACTGAAAGCTCTCTTCTACAAGGTGCAATGAAATACACCTGTCTCATCAGAAACACCTGTGAAGCCATTTCACCCCAACGTTATGATACCCTGAAATGAAGGTGTAAAAGTGCTGGGATCTATCTACATGGTGAAAATATATAAAAATTAATAGAAAATTTTGATAAGTATTTGATTACAGGTCTAAAACCACAGAGTGCAGAGCTAATTTATCTTTTGAACCATATGTGGCCTAATATTTTTGGATTGTAGCAAGTTTTTCGAACCTGAACCCAACTTATCACACACATTTTTGCTCAATACTGTCCAATACTTATTATCATACTCCATACCATCCACAACACAAAGACAGATTGCCCCACACTATCAATACTGTTTCCGATAGAAACAGAATACAGGGACGCTTTAAGAAAACACAATACAGTACGAAACAGCAAATGGAACTTGACATAAGGCTGGGGGTGTTCTTTTCTATGTTTGAACATACTAGATACTTTATAGGAACTAGCTTCTCAGTTATGTTATTATTCGGACGTAGATGGAGTGAGCATGCTTTTTCACTAGAAAACAAGGGAAATCTTCCTTACTCTTCCTTCCTATCTTACTTTTCACATCACTTCCGTACAGGCGAAACTGCGTACAAGAATTGGGAATACACCGCACGTTTAACACCTCACACGAATCCAGAATTCTCAGGCAAGCTTGGACGACCAGCATGTAGGTGGCGCCAGCTACATTCAGCATTACTCCTCGTTCACTGCAGTTAGCATTAGCCGCGTAGCTAAGCATATCCATTCAGTCTTGACGGTGCATGTCCTTGATACGTAATGTTGGCTGGCTGGATACGTAACCAGGTTAACTACATTACAGTAACTTTAACATAATTGTTACACTGTTGCCATACTTTGATACACTTACCTCTTCCAGGAAGCTCGTGATATCGTAAACCTTATCGTGGATGATAAGCCAAGTGTCCTTACTGCTGTTGTGTTGTTTAATTTCTTCCAGTGTGTAGTATTTCACATTGCTTTCCGAGACCCCATTTCCGACAATCTCCCCATTAGTCTTCTCTGTGTGGTTGTCCTCTCCCATTGTGTTTCGTAAACCTGTTTCAGTAGGCTTAAACTAGAAATGTTAGATAATTTCCAAGCTACCGTTTTATTTAAACTGGGAGATGTTCACTCCAACCACGCTACCTTGACAACTCATCGGCTTTCAGTTTCCCTGAAAGAAGAGATAGTAAAGCCATAAACGTTTCCCCGCCCGGGCCACAACTGTGTCATTCTATCAGCTGACACGTGAAAAAAACCAAATTACTATGGACTACGGTCTTCAACCAATACAATTTGAGGGGCGGTTAACGTTAACCAATAAGAAGAGGACACTCACAGTTACAACCAATCGTAAGCAGCCATTCCTGATCACCAGAGTTCAACACGTAGATGTCGAAAGTTCAGGAGGGATTTCATCTGTGAACCAGTGTTCGGTGGTCAGGGTATTTTCTGGAAGGCCAGGTGAGGGTTAAGGTATGGAGCTCATCTTGGAGCACGTCAAACTACAGTAAAACATTCCATCTGCCTCTTTTTCTTAAATGACCCAAGCCTCTCCATCAGGTGTTCTCTACCGAAATCATCACCTTACCTAGAAGAAGGACAAAGGTTAAACTGAGTCTAGATCTGTACCATAATCACTAAGTCTGTTGGGATCTGAAACAGCTACTATTTTGTGAGTTTTAATGAGGTATCATTGGTAAATTAATACCTAATGCTTTAGGTAAACTCTTGAATAGCTGTGGTCAATATGGCCATTTATGAAGAATTTCATGACTGTTTTACCTGCCAATAGATTTTAGATTGTGGTAATACTGGAGTAGGTGACATGTTTATTTTCACTCACCACATGAATGCCAAGCCAAAAACACAGTAGATTCAAGGATGCTTAAATGTGATCAGTGACATAGCACTTGCTGGTATGTTTTCCATCTCTTTTACATGACATTGAATGAAGAGGTATTCTCAAACACACACATTGTTCTGCATGATAGCCAGCTAGCTGCCAGGTTGGCAGAAGTTAAGTGTTAGCTTATCTTGTCAATCTTTGTAAATCTTTTGTTTTATTGTTAAACAAAGATTACCATTTGAAAAAGAAAGAAGATACTCTGATCACATGAAGTGAATGCGGGTGAGCCTGAAGAGTGTCATTCCTGGAATTTTTAATGCCACTTACCAGACCATTGATTAGCAGTAATAATAGATTACACATCACTGAGTTGTTTCAGTAACTCTGTAGCTGAGTGAAGGGTGGTTGTGAACCACCTTTATATAGAGGGTTATATCAGATCTTTTGTACCTTTTCTTCTGGAAATAGCTGCTTTTCTTTTTTTTTTTACATAAACTGTGGCATGTGTAGACTTTCAAGAAGTAGTTAAACCTTGGCAACTCCTCCCAATTTTGGCTTGAACATTACATACTTGTTCACATACTTTGGCAAAAATGTACTGCTGTCTGATGTAGTGTGCTCATCCATATGTAATCAGAATAAGTGTATTCAAATGCTAATTTGACCTTTTGGAACTTGTTCTGCTCTGATGACACATTTCACAATACATCTATGATCTATGGTATGATATGTATTTCAAAGACCTTATTAATAAAATTATAGTGTTCAGAGTGGCATTAAAATTAAGACTCCTGGGAAGTACTAAAATATATATTATGTTATACAGCTTTATATATTTATGTTATATAGATAAAATGATAAAATATGTAGTAATTGTATGTAGTTATTATTCGTCTTTTCACAATGGTGTTCTGGGAGAGCATTTCTGAGACATTTAGAGATAACTTTGTACAGTACACTTACACCATAGGAGGATTACCGTATTTGACCACTAGGTGGGAGAGAAAGCACACTGATGTGAATATTGCAGGCACTGAAAAAAATCTAGGCTTAATAATGAGGAGTACTCCATGGAAATGTATTACATAGAATGTATTGAGGAATCGGTCAGAAAAATTCCAAAAATGTTTTGTAATTGTGTTTGATCCATTCTTGTCAGGGAGTATTACTGTTAATGGATTTTTTACAGTCTCCTTTCTGCTTTTACTGGTCAGATGTGGCATTAAAACCTCTAGTCAATTCAAAGCTGAAGGTTGATAAAACACAAAGTCCAAATTAATTTTGATAATCTTTATGAAATGGCACTTTACTTCAGAAGCAGCAAACCAGAATAATTAGGATAAGTCAGGCAGTGAGGATGGGGTGTTCCTCACTGAGCTAATTCTATAGGAGTAATGTTTAATTTTGTAATGTAGGCCATTTAATTGTGAGTTGATGTATGATGCTATGAATCTGTCTGTATGAACAGTCAATGTCCCAGGGTGAAAGGTCAGACTGGTTGGATGGGGGAGGGGGTTGTTGAGGTGGGTAAACGTTTCACCTCTAAGGCGGTGTTCTTTCTAGTTCAAAAACCACAGCCCTGGGAACACCAGTATATATTGTTCTGCAGGTGTTAATGTAACTGATGTACTGGAATCCAGTGTCATTGTGCCTCGTCCATCTTAACTTTATGAGTGAGATTACAAAGTGTGCATTGCATTTCACATGTTAATATGCCACACCGTCCGAATAGATACCGACTGTTAGAATAGTTAGTGACCCAGGGAATTTTAAGCATCTGAAAGCAAGCCCACACTGATGGCATGTGTGGGTTTGTCAGGGCACAGAGGGGCCTTGATGTGCGCAATGTGCTTTGACTGCGTTGTGGTTTGCACTCCCAGGTAGGCGGAGTTTGGCACCATGTCTGTATAGCAGGGGGTGTTGCCACCCTCATTCCCATTTATTTTATGCTTTAGCTTTTTGGTATCTCATTTGAGATTTTTCCCTTTGCCTAAAGCCTTGAAAAAAATGTGCAGTACTGATTTAGAATGCTGCCGTACGAATACCACCTTATGACAGCAGCAGCACATTTCATCACAGTCTATATATAAATGTGTGAGAGAGGCCGTAAAGGCCAGAAAACACCTGACAACCAGAATTCAGAAAATATTGTACGGGGTATAATGGAAGCTTAAGAATGGCTACTTCAATAGTGGTCATCTCCACTCACCTTAAGCACTGAATTGAAATTCAGCAGGAAATCTTCATTGAATTTACCCTACACCTCTATTAAATATTAAATTGTAGGACCATGTTGAATGGTGAATGGAGCGAGTTTTCAAGATCTTCAGTATCCGTGCGTTTCTGATCACTGATGAGTTGTTTTACAGCTTCTCCAGTATTAAGGGAAGTAGATTCAAACCTTACTATTGTGATTCTTCAAAACTTACTAAGTAGATTAAAACCGTACTAATGTACTTAGAGCAATCAAGCGGATTGGTAATAAGGGGATGATAAGGGGGCAGCCTATAGCCTAGTGGCTAAGGTAAATGACTGGGACCCCTGAGGTTGGCGGTTCAAGTCCCAGTCCAGCCACAACAAGAACACCATTGCTGTTGGGCCCTTGAGCTAGTCTAATCAACTGTAAGTCACTTTGGATAAAAGCGTCAGCTAAATGACAGTAATGTCACTGATCACAGGCTGTACCTGTGGCCTCCATATCAGCATTTGGATTAAACTCCTTCATCTGACTTCCCCAATTTGTTTCTCACAGCCTTCGGGTTATTAGCACAAACGGACAGAGTTAAGTGCCTTGCCCAAGAGATACAAAACCAGTGGGGATCTGAACCCACAGCTGCTGAACAAAAGGGCCCATTTTCTACAGACTATGTATTATTGATTATCAGACACACATGGATGAAGCAGCAGAAGGTTTTAGGGAGACAAGGGACACTGAGGGCAAGCACTATTTCATTAGCACGCCAGACACATTGTCCTTTCCCCCAAGTTAAATGAGCACATCAGGGGAGCCAGGTGCCGCTGTACCACCAAAAGCCTCACCACCCATCACATCGCCTGTCCAATTAGGCCACCAGCCTGACCCGGTGCGAACAAGAGGCCAGGAGTTCACCCACCAATTAAAGAGTTTCCCAAAACCTGAGCACATGAATTATCAAAGGGATCAAGCAACTTTGTGCATTTTCATCGCTACAGTAAAATACTTCACAGTAGTAATGGCAAAATTGAGGCCTCTGAAACACTTGAAACAATTGACACATTAATGTACATTTTGATAAAGGAGTGGGAACAACCACTGATATGGTGCCATTGCTTCTGTACAGCAGGGTAGGATGCAGCGCCCCCTATTGGCTTCATTATGTAATAATAACTAATTATACATAATTATGTTAAAATTAAGATTAAAATTTAAATGAACTAACTTTGTACTATAAAACATTAATATACACATTGATTTGTTGGAACTGTATTCAGGAAACTAAACTGTGAGGACAAAATGAGGACATAATGAAAGGATTCTTTTTATTTAAACCGGCTACTGCTTTCCCAGGTCATGGTAGCTTAATCTTTTTGTAGCAATATTACAGTGACATAAAATAAGCCCAAATTGTTTGAATATAAACAGTATTCAACCTTCCAATATTTTGCTGATTACCTCTCAGTGCAGCTAGTGTGTATAAACATTGGTTTGGCCAACACAGATTTTTCACATGGACTGAAAAAACAAAACAAAACAAAACAAACCGAAAACACATAAAAATTCCTACTGACTGAACTAGACGGCACCTGGTTTATTAGGTAGGCCTTGTGTCTGGTTTTTTCTACCAATGGGCAACATGGCCATATATTTCCTGTCAGAAAATACCACTGGCCAGTGAAAATATGATATATGCACTTCGCTAGCTACAATGGGGTCCAAAAGACTTTAGTCTGAAGTGTTTCTATTTTGCATTCTATTACAATTTCATACAATTGTTTAATTTCAAATTATATTAACAATTTGAGTGACAGTACAATTTGAAAAATGTACATACATTTCCAGAATGTCTTTGTCTTCAGTATGTGCCCATTTTGCTTTGACAGGGTGCACTGGAGCTGGCATGGACTCCACAAGTTTGAGCAAAACCTGTTGATATATGTTGTCACATGGTCTTTAGGTGCACTAAACTTTCTTGGCCTTTAAGTACCCCAATATATGTTTGTTGGGATCTGACCTTTTCTACAAAGGGATTGACAGGGTCAGTGTCACACATTTGCTTAAATTTGACCTAGACATTGTGCAGAATCTTCAATATTTCTTATTCATTTTAGATGTCATAACTTTTCTTTGTTTTAAAAGAAAATCCTAAAACTTTCTGATTATTTCCAGGTTTACATGAAAAAGGTTTGGAAAAAAATGTTCAATGTGGTCTCAGACTTTTGGACCCCTCTGTATACTTGAACTACTTTAGCTTTGCTCTGTACTCTTTAAGCTAATCAAAACAAAAAACATTAGCCAATGTGGAGCTGTGTAGCAATGAACATTCTGGAAAATGTATTATTAGTGGCAGTGCCATGAAAATAGAAGGAAATGTGTGACTGTGCAATGGAATGGGTTATCTCACGTGAGCCTGAGGGACACTTCCACTTTGCAACAAAACTAAACTGCTTGCAAAGCTCATATGCAATTTCCTACAGTGTATAAGCTAGTGTGAAATTAGCAATTAAAAACAGGCAGCCCACCAGGAGGGTAAATAGGGCCAAAAACAATTATTACATCACCATTTTCTTTTCTTTAATACATTTACACTCATTACACTACATTTTTTAAACAAATGTATCCGTTTTACAGGGAACTGATTGTTTTCTATGTTTCTTCATTTTCTGCTTTCCAGGACTTTTCAAATCAATGGAGCACATCGTCTCAAGATGTGCAGGGAATAAGGCATTCCACTGCCAGCCTGTCTTTCTGTGAGAGCCACAGGGCCAGGACCTACCAAACTGCAATGCTGATAGCAGCAGCATGCGGAACATGGCTCAGCAGTGGTACATTTCCCCCAAGAGCAGCTATTACATTTACAGCAATAACGCAAATGCCACAATCCGTAGGTCTTCCTCCCCACAGTGGCTACTGGTTAAAGACGGATAGATCACAGAGCCGCCCACAGCCCTGATGAGAGCCCTCACTACCGTGGAAAGCTTGCGAAGAGCGCTCTCTGTTCCGCAGGGTCTCAACAGTAAGCATTGACTCATGCGAGCCAACAGGAGAGTACTGTTTCAGCATTTCATTTGGTCCAATCCTACAAATCACTCCATCAAAAAAAAAGATAAAGAGGGGAGAAATGGAGCTCTGACAAAAGCCGGGCCAGATGGGAAAAAAGGCTGATGCTTTCGGCCTGTTACCACATGCTGGCAACTAAAAGCTTTCACTGCAGATCTGGCCTGTCTGTGGTGCAAAGTAAAGACAGCAGCACTTTAATTATGTCATGTATAATAATTGAGCTACCAGATGCTTTTAGTCTAAAAACACTCAGAATGCCATTATGGCAAATAGAACCAAATGCAAATGACAATGGCAGTTTCTAGCACCAATACAGAGAAGACCTTGATATTTAGTGCAGAGGTGATCAGCCAGCCATATCAAAAGGTAATTATATCATTCCATGAATATAAGACACAATGTTCCTAATCAACATTACAATAAAACAGGAGGAATGTAAAATAAATACATCAATCAATAAACGGTGGTATTACTACAGTTTTAATTATAAACTATAAAACTATGAAATGATGTACTATGTGTATGAGCTATGTGTAGAGGTGGGTTTGGCCATGAATGAGACTCTTGCTTAATGTAGCATTAAGCAGCAGGTTATGGGGTGTACAAGTTGGACATTAATTGCACACTTCTTCTTTCAGGTTTTAATTTTCCAGAACTGGTGTTGATTTAAGCATGTTGAGTTAAAGGATGGTGTGGTGTTTGGGGTGTTAGAAGCTGGTGTTGCTTTAGGGGTGTTAGGTGTTGGTGCTTTTGTTTGGGGCTGGCGTTGCTTTAGGGGTGTTGTATTTGGGGCTTGTTTAGTGTTAGGGGTTTTAGGGGCTGGTGTTGCTTTAGGGGTGTTGAGGGCTGCTGTAGTGTTTGGGGTGTTAGAGGATGGTGTTGCTTCAGGGGTGTTTGGGAGCTGGGCTGCTGTTGTGTTAGGGATTATTCTAAAGCTACACACAGATCTCAAAGCAATCTCATCTACAGGGAGATCTAGTGACACAGTGTCAGACAAGACATATTTCCAACACAATCAACACTAAACCTTACCTTCTCCAGAGCAAATTGCTTTCATTCTGATGAAAAACAAGTAAATAATGTTTGCCAGAACCGTAAGGTGTACTGTAAGGTTCTGAAAATGTAAAATGTTTTGCAGGTTAGGTATATCTGGACCAGATTTTGTAAGTCCTCCACAGTAAAACATAATTATTTATTCAAATAAATGGGTCACTGATTGCAAAGGGAACAAGCCTGTACAGTACAGTGCAAAAGTCAGAGACCACCATTTTGTTCATTCAATTTCCAGTCAAACGCCATCCAGTACAGCTTATTTATTTTTTCTGTAAAACAATAATGCAAGACACATATTTAACAAAAATGACACAAATGCCTCTAATACTAAGCATGATATCTAACCAGGAGTTTCCAAAATTGCAGTTCAGAAAATTGGTGCTAGATATAGAGAAATGGGGATCCAATCAATCGTAAAGACCTGGTAGACAACCAGCAGATAGTACTTCAAGCTGTCATCTTTGAGAGATAGGAAAAATCAAGCTTTGCTCTTGCTTCAGATCTGAAAGGCTCCACAGGTTTCTCTGTTGATCCTTCCACTATGAGAAGATAATTCAGCTGTCAAAAAGCCACTGCTGCAAAAAAAAAAAAAAATACATGTGAAGAAAATGTGCACTAGAACTCCTGAACTGGGCACCTGAGAAGAAGTGGAGTGAATTTTATCAACTGATTAGTGTAAATTACAGATTTTTGGAAGTAGAAGAAGGCAGTATGCTTACTGCTGAAGCAATGAAAGACTCTCAGAATCATGTCTGCATGGTTGAGGAACAGTGCAAGTTTGGGATGTATAGCATTGTGAACTGTATGAAGCACCATAAATGCTGATAAATACAAACTAAATATTAATTAATCATGGAAGCCCCTCTGGAAAGTGGAAGGATTACGACCCCCAAGCATACTGGTAAGAAGATCTAGATGTAGGCCTACTTATCAAACAAGGAAGCTCCTGGTGTTCTCAGAGCAACAGACTGCCCACCCTACAGCTGGCACCTCAACATCATTAAACGTGTCTGATATTACTTAGATGGTGAGAAGTAGAAAAGGGAAAATGTGGTCTCTGACTTTTTCACAGTTCTGTATTTTCAAGGGATCGTGACTCTCATGGCTACTGCACTGAGCACTATTCTGACAGCAGAACCTCATGACAAAATGATGAAAAACCAAATATCATATTTGGTAAAACATACAGCTTTGTCCATGTTGGTGTGATATTTGCATAAAGTTTATTTTATACCAGTGTGGGTTGTAATTGTCTCAGCTGTGAAAATATGCACTCAGGGTCAGATTTGCTAAAGAATTGCAACTCCTTTTCAGGGAAATGTAGGGAAAAAACCACCTTCCTCTATCTGTGCAACAAGAAACACTGGGTGATGTAAATTTTTTGTTTGACCTTTTCAAGGAGAACTATGATGCATTTCTTGTGAATCAACTTGAGAAAAATGGAAAGGCCGGGAGTAGTAAGTAACTCCAATTTCCAAACCGCACACCCAAAGGACATGAGTAGGAATTCACACTGGATGGAAAGGCTGGATGCTGAACGAACCTGACGAAGGAAACGTTTTTTGAAATGCGCGTTATTCGCTCTTCTGTTTTATTTGCATCCAGACACATTTGCATCCAGTGTCAAATCCTTCTCATGTCCTTTGGGTGTGTAGTTACCATTGGTGTTGAGGCTTGTAAGTAAAAGTCCTCTGGAAAAACACATAACCATACAAGAACTAAATGAACTGACAAAAATGTCATTTGTACAAAATGATAGGACAAATAACAGTTTGGGTTGTTATGTGGAGAACTATTAATTCCTCTTTCCCTCTCTCATCATTACTTTGCTTACTCAGTGAAATATGAGGAGGACTGGACTGTCCTAGACCCTTTTGAAGTGGTTGATCATCAGTCTTTGGACACATATAATGCTGATGATAAACGGTTTGTTAGTATGCGATATTCTTGTTAAAAGTAGAAAATAAAATGCTTCACAAAAACTACAGTAAATTTCATCTGTTCAGGTCTCTGAACTGTATGTAAATCTGTGAATCTAAAATGTGATTTTATTTGTTGTTATGAACTGTTGTGAATTTTAATGATGATGTTACTTTGTATTTTACTGTACACATACTTCATTCGCTTAACATTAGAAATCTGGACTGTTACAGTTTTGTGTTGAGGACATGAACTGTTGCACATTTTAACGATGATGTTACTTACATAATTATGTTAACTACATAATTACAACATACTTTAAATACATATTTTGTGGATGGACCTGGTATGTAGTCCATTTTTTGTGGTGTAATTAAAATAAAATAATCAATCTGAAGTTGTGGCTTGCCTTTTCTTACACTGAAGGAGTACATTGTGAAGGGAATGCCTTTGTCACTGGGGTGGTGCCCTACTGAGACAATATTGTACCTTTTCAAGAGGTACATTTATTGTACCATTTCACAAGGTACATAGTTGTCCCTCAGGGTACAACATTGTCCCTTAGAAGGTACAAACAAGTCATGTACAATTTTGTTCCTCTGAGTAAAGGTACAAAAGACATACCCTTTTAGGGTACCACCCCAGTGACAAGCTTTTGTACCTTAAAGTTGCTGTTTTGTCTTTTTTTTCTGAGAGTGTACAGTTTTGTGGCTTACAGGTGCATTGTTCCATCATGCAATGAACAGAGCTATTCCTGAAACAAAAAACACACATATCCCATGAATGTACAGGTTTTGTGTGATGTAAATCAAATAATCGCAAATGTTGCAGAGTACCATGGTTCATTTCACAGCGATTTTGTTTTCAGGAATAGCTCTGTCTACAGACAGTGAGAGGGTGGAACACGCAGAATGTGTTAGCTGCACTGTAATAACCTTATTCCAATTGGTGTTAATATCCTTTCCATTACTAAAAAAACCACCAGCTGTGGTTTTTTGCCGTTATGTTGTAGGAAGGCTGTGTTATGCCACCTAACATCATGCCATATTTTCTTTACCTCCTATAGGCTACTTGTTTTGTTTGGATTGTTTTGTTAGACTATACCTAATACATTAATTTTGAATATGATGTCACTCCAAAACTTTCTACTCTCTGTTGGTGTTTAAATCTTGGCACTATGAAGGTGTACTTTTCGGCCCTTGTATCTATTACCTGATCAGTACATTTCAGTTTCATTTTTCTTTAGGTTCCCTCACTACTTTGCGCCAGTTTGCTCCGTATCCATTTCGCATTGCCTTGTTATCTGGATGTGTAAGCATGCCATATCTGACCTTTTTATGTGAGTCTCATTAAATGTTTTGATTGCGTAATTACAGCAAGTCTTGAATTGGTAAATTGGTTGTTAATATTTCAGTGTTTTCAATCGCAAAAGTGTCAATATATAGCGAATATGTTTGTGCTGCAACTATTCCTTGGAAAATCTGGCCCTCAGTGTGGTATCCTCTGTTTTGAGTTTTGTTCTTTTAGGATAGACCATTAAAATACTGCCCCTTGTTTACAGTTGTTCAATAATAATGTCCACCTCTAGATGGCACTGGCATACAGATGTGTTGCAAGTTATTCATTGCACAAAAAATTAAAAGAGCATTTTATTTCAGGTTTGCAGACAATTTCCACAAACACATCCACACTGATAATTTTAACTGTATGAAAATATTGTGTATTTCAAAATCAGTAACTGAGAAGAACTAAACATATTGTCATTTGAAATTGCCAGTAAACAACTGTTGATGCGAAAACAAACAGCAGAGCAGTAAATAAATTAAATGGAACACTCTTGTTTTTAATATAAGTATACCTTTCTCTGCTTTTTCATGGTGCTCAGTCCACACTGATTATAGAAAAGAGGCCTTGCTTTAGGGGCAGTGAAGTATGCGGAGATGATTATTGACTGAAATGCTGGAGTGGATCATCAGAAATAGGATACCGAAGTTGAGGGTGCCGCTTCCTCAGAGGGGTGGTGATGCGGAGCCATTCCAAATTGAATGATTCATTACAGAGCCCCTGCTCAGGCTCTATCAGGAGTGTTTATGCAATCATCTCCTATATAACAAAGCCAACAGTAACAGCAGTCCTGATAACTGAAATGCTACAAAGCTCATTGACCGGTGGAAGTGTGTGTTATAACAGAACTATGTGGTTTTACAGAAGCATCGGTGTTCTAGTGCTGATTTTCCCCTGCTTTGTTATGTGAGTGTGCCAATGCAGTGTGTGTTTAACACATTACACTGAAACTTGTGTAAACCGTTATCCCACTATCTCATAACTCTAAATAATATTCAAAGGCTGCATAACTATAATGGTTATAATATTAGACAAGGCTGAGGAAACCAGACCAGGTTTTCTAAAATTATGTAATATGAAATGTAAGTTACGAATGTAACTTATGAATAAAATATTTTTGAGGGAAATATGTTTGACCTAACCTTTGATCTGACATATCTGTATTCAGAAAGGTACTCCATATTACTAATGCAATACTGCACGACCAAAAGGATGAGCATGGGCCTGAGGAAGTATAGAGAAACTCACTTCCCCCAGAAGTTACTTAAGTCTATAAAAACAAACACCTCTGGTACTTAAGCTCAGTTAAAACAAGAGAAGATGCCCTTTGGCTTCAACTTTATGGCGCCATAACAGGATTTTAAACTCCAACATTTCAGTCTGATATCCCAGCTTACAAAGTCCGTTTGAGTGAACACCACCAAAGCATGTGATAGTCTTTCCATCCCTCCTTTGTGGTATCTGAGCTACATACCTGAAAACAGCCTGCAGGAGCTCAAACCTGTACCCAATCAGCTGCAGGAGCTCATACCTGTACCCAATCAGCTGCAGGAGCTCATACCTGTACCCAATCAGCTGCAGGAGCTCAAACCTGTTACCCAATCAGCTGCAGGAGCTCATACCTGTACCCAATCAGCTGCAGGAGCTCATACCTGTACCCAATCAGCTGCAGGAGCTCATACCTGTACCCAATCAGCTGCAGGAGCTCAAACCTGTACCCAATCAGCTGCAGGAGCTCAAACCTGTTACCCAATCAGCTGCAGGAGCTCATACCTGCTGCCAATTAAGTGCCAATTTAAACAACATTTCTGTTAGACATCAGCATCAGAGTGTCTGCAGACTGCATAATAGAGCTGTTATGACGAGGGGCCAGTTTTAGCATGGTTTGGTCTCTGCCTCTGCTTTCCCCCATTAGAGACGATAAAGCCATGCAAACGATGGCTCTAGTTCTTCAAGATTCACATCCCATGCTCTGTCTCTGTGCTAGCAGCATAAGCTACACATGAACCAGCCCAAACTACTCACAAACCAGCCCAAGCTACTCAAAAAAAGAGATATTAATATTCAGCCTCATTCTTATAGTGCTCCAAAGGTATTATTAAAATTAGAAACTGCAAAACATAAAAATATATAATGATTGAGAATGGCAGTTTTGTTTGTTTATGCTACAGTATAGACAAGGGCTATGAAAAACAATACTCTCCATCAAAGCAAGAGCTCTTCAAAAGGACGGCTGTTTACCAGCATAAAATGAGGTGCCAGGTTCATTTTTTAGTCCGAAAGAACACAAATCATAAGTGATAGGATTCAATTCCAACAGAATCTGAACTCCTACAAATATGGGCGATTAGATTGACCTGTGGAGTCACATGAAGTTTACATGTTCATTATGGTGCAGCACTTGCAATGTCTCCCTTTGAAAACCTGACATGACCATTAATTTGAAAAGGTGTCATTTGTGCATTTAATGAAAATGAATTACACGATGCTGATTGTGTTTATTCACTAAATCAAAGGGCTCTCTGATGCTAAGAATCGCTGTGTCAGTGACCGTGTTTGGATAGGAATCGGACAGCAAAATAGCATCCGTAATGAGATTCAGATGCAAACAACAGCGGAGCAATTAACTGATGTCAGTGTTCCTGTCCATCAGCCGGCCACTGTTTACCTTGGCCTTATTCTCGCTCCTGTCAATGGCGGTGCAGTACATGACAGTGCTGGGAATGAAAGCCGAGCACGGTCAGAGAACACATCAAACCATCCCTGCCTTCTACAGCTGGGTGGGTATCGTGACTGCCCATCTCTGGTGTCTCTAGTACATGGAGGGAAGGGCAAAGGGGGCCGGGGGGTGTTTGGGGCACAAGGGGGGGGTCAGGGGTGTTAGAGGCATGGGAGGCTGGACTAATAGCCTTGAGCTGGCCCTGAGGGACTGGGGGGGTGAGCTCTGCAGATATGAGGACAGTCCCTTAAGGGTTAAATGTTTGGGAGAGGACGCATGTGTGTGACTGTCTCACCTGAATCAAAATTTCCAACACCAAACCTCACAGACAGATCTGTGGACTCCACTCATGTAACCAGACACAAACTATTTCAGCAACGGGCAGCTAATGAATCAGACAAGTTTATGCTCGTATCTGAAAAATTAATTTTTATTGACAGGCTAGATTTTTCCCCAAAAGTCAACTCAGCAGGGCCAGGCAGAGCTGACATTAGATCTATTTCCTGTCATATTTATTCAATATTTTGCTTTTCAGCAGGTCAGGATTCACAGCTCTAGTTATGGCTGTTATAGTGCATGTGTTATAGAGTCCAGGGTCCAGTGCACAGAGACGGTATCACACACCACATAATTAGGCAACACAGAGAATCATTCCCAGCTCACCAGCAGTGACACATGACAGTGCTGGTGAAATTTGAGCAAACAGCTCAAACAGTCCCAGCGGTGTTGTCTAAATCAGAGAGCAAACAGCTCAAACAGTCCCAGTGATGTTGTCTAAATCAGAGAGTGAACAGCTCAAACAGTCCCAGTGACAGTATCTAAATCAGAGAGCGAACAGGAAGGAGTGGGCAGTGCTACGGCCAACAACCCCCTGCATTACAATAACCAGGAAATTCCAGAAGACCGAACACAGAATGCCACACCACAAGCCAGTATCACCAAAAAATATATGCATTTAATACACAGATTGATAATAACACAAACATTTAACAATGACCTATCATCAATCTAGTAATGTTCTACTGCCCTGACATTCAGCCAAACTGTAAACACAAAAAAGAAACAAACAAAAACTACAATTTGTGTTTTGTTTTCCCCCTTTGCGAGGGGAAATACAAGACGCCTTCATTCTGCCATTCACCCAGACAAAAAAAAGAAGCCCCGCCCACTATACACACCGACAGGTACGGGACTCATGAGTGAAAGAGAGAGAGGAGGAGAAACACACAGAAAGACAGGGGCGTAACAGCGGGGAAGAGGTATGGTGAGGAGGCTGGCAGCGGAGAGGGAGCACCAGGGAACAGATGATGTTTCCATATCAAATATTGCATTACAATCCAGAAATAAGCTATATCACAATGATACGATCCCTTCAGAGACACAATTAGCCAGATCTATCAAAGCCTTTAGCACAAGTTAAAATTTCAGCAATTAATTTCAGTGAGGTGATTTGTGATTGGAACAAATGAACAGAACAAAATCCTCAGTAAAAAAGAAAAAGAACAACTGTATGCGTCATCACAATTACAACTACACAAATTCCAAGTACTACATCAAAATGTCCGCTCAGTGTGTGCGCGCCACATTGGAGCACTGCTGCTTTTTAACATCACAGGATCATCACGTTGTTGGGAGGTCTCCAAGCTGAGTTCCTTTCATAGACAGGGAGCCAACTGCTCATCAGAAACCTACAGTAATTAGTCACTCCACTGCTCAAGCCAGTTATCCAATTCACCATTACATGTAGTCCTCTGTATTCTGAGGTTTTACACAATCCATTAAATGTTCTCAAAACACATGTAAACGCATTCTTCACAGCATTATAGAATTGTTCTTATTGGAAGAAGTGTGCCGTTATTGTTTCTATGGAGACATCAGCATCATGGATAAATGTATGTGACTGAGAGGGGAGTGTGTATTGTATAGTGTGTATACACTAATCAGCCATAACATTATGGCCGGTGACAGGTGAAGTGAATAACACTGATTATCTTGTTATCGTGGCACCTGTCAGTGGGTGGGATATATTGGGCAGCAAGTGAACGTTTTGTCCTCAAAGTTGATGTGTTGGATGCAGGAAAAATGGGCAAGCGTGAGGATTTGAGTGACTTTGACAAAGGGCCAAATTGTGATGGCTAGACGACTGGGTCAGAGAATCTCCAAAACTGCAGCTCTTGCGGGGTGTTCCTGGTCTGCAGTGGTCAGTATGTATCAAAAGTGGACCAAGGAAGGAAAAGCGGTGAAGTGGTGACAGGGTCATGGGCGGCCAAGGCTCATTGATGCACGTGGGGAGCAAAGGCTGGCCTGTGTGGTCCAATTCAACAGACGAGCTGTTAATAAATATTATTTATTGGTTATAAATAATAACCAATAAATAAACTTACCACAACAAAACAACAAAAGTTTTCCATTAATGTAAATTACCCGATCACTGTTTACTGCTCTGGCACTTATACTTAAGTGTTGTTAAATCCCTTTTCATGTTTTACCACTTTTAGATTAGGAAATATTCAGTGGGATGGTCTTTTAATCTGATGGTCTTTTAATCTAAAGCACAGTGATGTCACCCAGAAATGTGAAAAGAGTTCCGCGGTAGGATACAGTGATGGCTGCGTTCCAATAGTCAAATTTGTCTCCTCCTTTCCTCTCTTCCTTTCCTCCGTGCCCCGGAAACAGATTATGGCTGCGTTCCAATATGGGTACACAGCGCCTGGGTCCCAGAAGCATGCAGGGGTTGTCTGGCAGGTGCGAGGTGTGCCGAGCAGAACGTGAGAAACTGACATTTGTATTTTAATGCATGAAAAGGGCTGGCGGTGTTCAAGAAGCGTGATTGGCTATGGTATCCTTGGAGTCAGCCAATGTCGACGTTGATGATGGGCGAATCAGGTTAGCTGTTCCAATTTTTGATTCATCTCTTCCTTTTCTCCTTTCCTCAATTCATTTCCTCCCCTCCTTTCCTTCCCCCGGAAATATGTGGAGGAAAGGAGGGGAGGAAACGAGTGGAGGAAAGGAGGCTAAAGCAGAAGTCACATCAGCTTTTAAAGTCCTACCCATGGATCTGGCTTACTAGCACCTTTTCGGCATTAGGCGGAGCGACCTTGTTTTACTTCACAGCGCGTCTGCCGTTCGGTTGTAAGAGCAGCCCCAAGATTTTTGATTCCTTATCAGAAGCCCTGTGCTGGGTGCTTTTAAACAAATATCGGATTCCGTTTGTCTTGCATCTGCTGGACGATTTCCTCTCTGTCACTCGCTGGTTTGCAGCCCCCGGGCCAGCAGAATTCTCTTCTCTCCCGCCTAATTCCGCATCCTCCGCATTGTTTGAAATGTATCCATGGTTGCAGCAGCTGTCCTTTGGGGGTCGGAATGGACTAAAAAGAAAATCTTGATCTTCCGATAACAGGGCTACTGTTGCAATAATAAATACAGGCCATTCACGATCCAACACTACCATGTCACTCCTCCGCCGTCTCACTTGGGTGTCAATATGCCATTGGTTCATTTTACATGCAGCTTACATTCCCGGGCACCATAACTCCGTTGCTGACAGTCTTTCTCGTGTTCATTTTCAGAAATTCTTCAGTTTGGCCCCGGAAGCTCACAGAACCCTCAAACATGTTCCTCCATACTCTCAACTCATCTTCCTGTAAATCTTCCACTCCTTTACCCGCACCTCCAGTCTGTCGACACCATCCTGCAAGCCATCTCCATGCACCCTGCTCACCCACTGCATTAATCTCCTCTGTTCGGATACATCAACCCTCACGTGGACATCCTCTGTCAGCCCTCTTCTCACTCGCATTCGTCGGATTCCTCAGAGTTCAGAATTCACCGCACCATCTACTCTGTACAGTCCACATATCCACTCTCATTTATTCGACTTAACCATTTTTTCTTCTGATTAATTTAGAATCAGAGCAGCAATCACAGCAGCACAAAACGGACGTCCGGACTATTTCATCAAATGCCTGGGTCACCATGCACCAAATTACTTATTCTGTTTACAGGGCTGGCAGTCTTTTGGGGGATTCCCTCTACACAAGGACGCGACAACTCCTCCCCCTTTTGACTCCAAGCCCAAGTTCATTCTTTACTATCCCTTCTCAATAAATTCATTATGAATGCTATATCATTGTCTGAGAGTTCATACTACTGAATTGTCAGATAACAGACGTTTTCACTTTATTTCAGTCATTATATGTTGAGGTGAATGTAAAAAGAATCTACATCAATTGCTACATCTATGGGTATTTTAATACCAGTGTGCATTCATTTTGGTCTATATTGATGTGATATATGGCTTTAAGTATAAGGGTAATGAAATCCACACTTGGGCTACGGTCGAATCGTTAAAAAAATTAAGCCCTCTGTCTTTTCCTAACCACTTTTCTTTTACCTCGAATGGAAAATGTCATGAGGTCAAGGAAAGATGTGAAGCAGAATTCAGAATGATTTTGGAAAAGATGAGTGAGTGGAGAACACTAGGGCTACATAATTATGCAGTGGTGGATGTTATTGACATGGGTCTGCTGTGGTGAAACGGCAATTTTCTGAAGATTGACTACTAAAAGCGCATCTTAGATACATCGCTCCATGTGTTCTGACCATGTTGTTTCATGTAGGCTACATAAATGTTGACAACCCGGTGAAAAACATGACTTCAATACCAAGGAATTGAATTAAAAAAGGCATATAGGCTACCAGTCACAAGAGTGAAACAAAATGGTTGTCACATTGAGAATGGTTGCTCATGCTCACCATCCAGTCTTCTCATATTTACTGACATGAATCCCAACTAGTATGACTGTATGAAAATAATTGTTACATTTATACAAGATAGGCATAACATGTTTGGCCAACAAATCTACTACTGTACATATCATCATTCTTAAGTTTCAAACATGTTGAATTAAAAACATCATCTGGCTAAAAACATCTCATATCCCTTCTTCTTGAAGGACACACTTCAGTGTTATGGTTAATGTGCTGATCATGATCTGATTATAAGCCTATACATGTAATAGCTTAAGAACCACCATACAACTCAGTAAACACATTGAAATGTTGATTTGATTGTGCTTTGAAGTTGTGATGGTGCATACAGGCTGTGGATGTGTAATGTGACAAAATAGTTGATTCCCCAATGATATCACTATCAGATAATCAAGGCCTAACACTACTGCAATCAGTGAATGGCCAATAACCCATCTACCCATCTTAGAAGTATATATCTCCATGAGCCTATCTTCAATTAGTTGCCTATAAAAGGGCAGCTTATAGAGCAAAATGGGATATGTAGCCTGCTGCTGCTGCATAGCTCACCTTACAGTGAAAACTAAGAGAATTCACAAGAGGAGGGTACAACTACGGAGGCTCATGGCATTGTGTTCACAAATGGTAAGAGGATGCTGATATGAGTTTTTAACATAGGTCACAGAGCATGCTTAAATTGAACATACCATCAAAGCTTAACTGAAATTGTTCCTGCATATCTATTGTGTTCCTATGTAGAATATAGCCGCTATATTTTGCCTTGCATAGGAATACAATATTACATAATGCATTATTAGGTTTAAAAATGAAAACAAGACAGGAAAAAACATATGTCATATGTCTCTACCCCCCAACACCCATTTCTTTCTCATACAGATCTATTGAAAGACATGCGCCTGTCTAGGCCTTCTATTGAGGCACCGACGGCTCCTATCACGAGGCAGAAGACCCATGGCAGGGTGCAATATGAGGAGGTCTGCTGGCTGGCACATGGATTGTCTTACACTGTTGTCTCCTGGGTCTTTGATTTGCCAAAGACAGCCATGTTTGGCACTGTACATCGGATATGTGACACAATCCTGTCTCTCCTGGACAAAGTGGTGCACTTCCCCACACTGGCACAGTGTGCTGAAGTTGGCCATGGCTTCCAACACCTTGCCAACAGCCCAGCCTTCAGCCACTGTGTTGGAGCCATTGATGGATGCCACATCCGCATCAAGGCTACCCATGGTCTACATGGCACAAGATTAACTGAACAGGAAACTCTTCCACTCTGTCCAGCTTCAGGCAATCTGTGAGAAATTTCTGGACATATTTGTTGGTTACCCTGGTTCAACTCATGGTGCTAAGGAATAGTCCTGTGTTTGTCAGGGGGTGTTACCCACCAGCTGGTTACTTCATCATGGGGGATGGGGGATACTCATGTCTGACTGCACCAGTCAAGCTCATTACCTCATACCAGGAACCACAGAGTGGAAGAGTGGAGGTGCGCTTCAACACTCACCATGCCAGAGCCCGATCCACTATAGAGAGGGCCTTTGGTATGATGAAGCCACAGTAGCAAGGGATCTTCTTCAAAGCCCAGGAAGTGGATCACACCTTTACTTCTAATGTCATTGCTGTGTGTGCAGTGCTCCATAGCATCTGCATCACTGCTGGTGACATCCTGGAGCCGGCTTAGGAAGAGGATCTAGTGTCACCACCACCTGTGCAAGGGAATGAACATGGAGGTGAGCATTACTAGAACAGACTGGCAGCACGAGTGTCAGTCCCAAACACAGTGTCCTTCACCTCTGCAAGCTTTTGACTATTTTTTCATTTAAATGTGGAGTGTCTGATTGTAAATGGAAGTATTTAGGGGCTTGCGCAGTACAGTGAGTTAGGCAGTGGTGTGAGCAGTGGTTGGGGACAATTCTGACAGGAGGGCTAGGTGTTTGTGGATTGAAGCAATGTGTTGCTCAATACTATTCTACTCAACTGAAGAGCTTCATATTTCATTTCTTTCAATTAAAACAACAGGACTCCATATAAGTTTATTTATTTTTTTTTTTGACAAGTTTTAGAAATAACGCAAGGAATCGTTCATTTTGGCTGTATAGAGCAGCATCCCTTGCTTCCTCCTTTTCAGCCTGCTTTTTGAGGAAGGACAACATCCCCTCACCCCTCTTTGGCCTTTAAGTGGGTGTCTGGGAGCAGGTGGAGGGCATGGATTCCTCCTCACTATCTGTTCCAGGCAGGAGGGACATTTGTGAAGACTCTTCTTCTATGGCAGCATGGCCATAGTTTGGCACCGAGCATGAGGCAACAAGGGTGGGAGGCTGAATTGATGACCTTTCTCCAAGTGCTTCTTGCATGGCATCAAATCATGGCCAAGTAGCTGTTGTTGCCTCACCACTGCCTGTGCCTGTGTTGGTGGGGGGATTCTTCAACTCCTATTAACACCCTGGATAACAGAATGTTCTTGAAATGGCAGTTGGGGCAGAATGCAGTAACCAATAATGGTAATAGCCTTAACTGTTACTAGCCATTCAACTTTGTGGCTACTCATAATTGCTTTCACCTCAAATGTTGAAAAGTTAATCAAATATGTAGATAATTAATTAATAGGCACAAAATTAGTTGAAATTAGGCACTAATTAATGTGCCTAATTTCAATGTAGAAGGCCGGGGTAGCCAATGTAAGCCTGTAATTGTACAACTTAATATCCACAAATATTAGCCCACTACAGTGCCCAGCCATATGATTTGCCATACCTTGTAGTTGGTTTTTAAGTTGTCCCAGTTTTCGGAGGCCCGAATGGCAGTCACTTGCCTCTCCAGCCCCATTTCCTTCACCACCTGCCTGTAGGTCCAGTAGCTTAATTCGCCATACCAATTTATAACAACAACATTTTAACCCACAAATATACTTACTCCCAGCCTGATTTGACTGCATTTATCTTCTCACTGAAGAGATGATCCAGTCTCAGCAGCTCTGGTTGAAGTAAAATTAATTAATATTTCTAAAGGCTGGCAATACAACAATGCTCAAAATGAAGACATAACTAATGCAAACTGAGCATAGGTTATGCTACCATGTTAACTTCAATCTGATTATTTTACATCAGTAGTGTAACATTCTTAATTTGCCTTTGGGTTTAACATATTGTTGAAAGTTCAAAACATTTAAGCATATTGCAAGTTATGGGATAAGATGGAAAATGCTGAATGAGCAATGGTAACTTACATGATGATCTGCGTCCCTTGTCGGGCATGTTGATTGTTTGTTTTCATGAATGGCTGAAGGGTGTCACTTTAAATGTTGCTGCCACAAGGAATTGTGGGACGGCATTATCTCCTTTCCTTTTGTAAAGGATGGTCCAGTGTACTCTATGCTGAAGGAGATAAAGGAAGCATTCCTTTCCTTAGCATTAAGAGTATTTTCTAGCATTTAGAAAAGTTGTCTTACACACAGGAATGTCTATGAGAAAAGCCACTGAAACCATGTCATTGGTGTACAGATGGTTCATTAAAATATGTATTAATAACATAAAGCTTATTATTGAAAGGTTAATGGAACTATAGAGGAGCTGCATTACAGATAACATTTCCCCACATAATCACTGCTCACTACCACATCCTGAGATTATGCCAAAATGTTTTTGTGTACATAGATAAAAACTGATCAGGACAGCCTGTATCCATATTTGCATTCATATTTTGATCTGTATGATTAATTAGACTTGTAATTTCTTGAGAATCTGAACATACTGCCCCCAAAATGGCAGCAATTTTGCATGCAAACTACCTACCCTAACAGTGTAAGAAACACACCATAAAACATTCAAAGAGGCCATAACAGAGAGAGGGGTTGACCTTTTATTTTCATGACTTTCTGGCTGAATAGCAACAAGAAAGTTTAGTTCATATTGATCACCTGTAAAACAAGAATACAATTATTACTGCAGCTTACAGCAAGCAGGATGGATACATCATACCTACACACGCACGCACGTGCACACGCAGTTTTTTTTGTTGTTGTTTCAACATCTCCAAGACCAACAGCAGTCTGCCCAATGGAACAAGTTCACCAGTGCAATTACGGATTCACAAAATGTACGAAAGATTAATAAAATAAAAATTTATTTTATTGTCAAACCAAATTAGTCTGTGACTTTTAAGACTGAAGTGGAGGATTATGCAGACAGTGGCCTTAAGCCGATTAATGCAAAAACACCTGCAGACATTCAGGCATTGAAAACAGCCCTGCACAGTGAATGAGAGCTGCCTTATCAAGCAAATGTCAAACAACTTTGTGACTGCAGACGGCCATGCTGAACAGTATGCATCTAGTCCCTTCCTGCTGGCTTTGCTCATTCCCTGTTATTTGCTTTGCCTGATTCACTGCATAATGACACAACAGACATACAAATTATACAGGCAACTACAGATATGCAAATATTTCCACCCACAAGTTTAGCATTTAAGTCCTTTCCACATATTAACCAGTAGCCAATATGTAAAATATTTCAATTTGTGCAGCAAAACAATCACACTGTTCTACATTACCCTCATCATCGTCAGGGTGACAGCAATAAAATGGTAATCCAACAAACACTGGAGCAGTACTGTAGGGTTAATCCAACTACCAGTCTTATCCTAAAAATGCTTACACAAAACATTCAGTATAAATGACACATAACTTTGAATCTTCATTTTAGAATACACCAAGGTGTAAATAAGCTTCCGAGAAAGGAGACAAATGATGATAAAAAAAAAAAAAAACTATGGCATCAAGCTTTATTTTCCCATATTAATTTTATCAGAACACAAACAAGCACTTCCAGTATTTTCCACTTTTTACTTTCTATAAACAGTATAAAAGTTTAAATATATACAAACTATTTCACAATAACATTTGAAAAATCACTTAAAGGCACATGTTTGATAACTGGGTAAAAGACGGACATGGTAATACTGACAGTTCATTTTTATGTAACCATGGTGCCCGGGTTATGCTAGCCCTTATAACTGCTGTTAAATTCCATCTGACCACTGTAAGCTGTAGGCTAAAAGTCTGTCAGGCAAGAATTGTATGGTTTTCAGCTGGCTGGCTGGAATAAGGCCTATATGGCAAGTACGTAATACTGTATGTTTCGTTAGCATTCAAAACACTGTTCAGCTCACCAAATCCCAGCCTCCCTGACCCACGTGTGCATTTGTATTGCTTAATCACCCTTTCATTACAATAGGCAGTTAGACGGTCTTTCCAAACTCAAGGCATTCATTTCGACTTGCAATGCACTGCAAGGGCAAAGATGTTGCTGTGATAATTTCGCCCAACGACAGCAATGTCAGTGATGAGGAATGTTTGCACTGTATTTTATGTCAATTATAAGCAACCCTGGTATTTAAGCAGACACACCTGTGAAAAACAGACACATGCCTCCAGATGACATCATCCCTCAGTTATTTTCTTCTCGCCGCATGAGCTAAAGCTCATACCTTTGCCTCGTAAAAGGATCCTGCCCCCTCCCATGCCTAAGAACACAGGTGTTTCTATGGTCACTTTCCATAAGCATGACCTAAATCTCAAACACAGAAAAGACCGTTAAAATAATCACTCTCTTGCTAACACAGCAAAGGCTAAAGGAAGCATCATTCGCTAACACATAAAAGACTGAGGTAACCATCATTCTCTCTCGCTAACACTGCAAAAACTGTAGAAAGCCTGCAACTACAAACGAAGGGCACAAACAGAGTCCACATGTTAATTAACAAATTCTAAAACATTTTCATGAAGCAGGTTTGGAGGTTAGACAGAGGGGGCAGTGTCCCCGGACCAGGATTCAAACCAACACAGGCCTTCATATGTCCCACAAGTGCAAAAATTTACTGTTATCCTGCAAATGGATCCTGCCAGAAATTCTTGTTCATTTAACAACAATTCAGTGTGTAAGCTTCCACTATGCAACATGGACACATCTTCTGCTATTTAAAGGACAGATAGATTGTAAATAAACACAGAGCTAACTTATCTTCAAATTAGTTGTCTAAGATTCTACACTTTCTACACAAGATGGCAAGTGAGGAGTAGAGAAGTAGACATCATGAGGCTGTAGCAGGCCCGAAGGGATGCATGAACTATAAAAAGAAAAAAAAATACTAAAATGTGGCAGAAACCGGCTTCCTCGGCTGATACACAGTACCACAAACCTGAGGATGAAATGAGATGCATAAAATAACATAAATAATTATACCTGGACTCTATAAATGAACGTGTGATGTAATCGGATTGCAGCTCAGACAGGATTGTAATATGCAGTTCACCCCAAGATCACAGGACACAGAATCGATTCCCTTAAAAAAAAAAAACTAAAATGGTGCAAAGAGACGGAAAGGCAGTCATGAGGTTTTATGGTGACCTTGGGGAAGGCTGAAAGGTGTATCCCACCATGGACTCACTGCTCATCTTCACTCCACCTGCACGTGCCTCGTCAGGTCTCCCTCGGTGCTACAGTACATCCAGACAGAGTGGAGCACCATTTCCACATCTCTTTCACCCAGACATTGCACTGGGCAGCGAGATCCATGTAACCCCTTTTCTCTTTCTCAGGTGGGTTTCTCAGGGTTAGGGCTCACACGTGAGTCTCAGAGACCAGAGTCAGCAGGGTGCAGGTGGACGAGACACTAGCAGAGCGCTCCTGGATGGAGTTGTTGTTGTCCCAGACGCCGGCCACCACGGGGATGGCCATGGGGGGTGGGCACCCCAGCCTCCGGACCAGGGCCGGGCACAGCGCCAAGGAAAGCCTCTGCACAAGCAGCCAGAACTTCCTGCGGAAGCTGCGATTGATCCAGAAGTAGAAGATGCAGTTGAGGAAACCATTGGCTGTGGGCAGCCAGACAGCCACAAACTCCACCCACTCCGGAACTCTGCTACCCGAGATGGCTGGGGGCGGGGTTTCAGGGGTATGCCAAAGAGAGGAAAATCACAGGGATACAAAATGTAAGATACTACTCTTTGACCTAGGGGTGAAAGCACCTACATGTTTGTAGTAAACATGACTTCTTGTTATGGTTTCCATGTTGAGCACAGACACCACCATCAGTATCTTACTCCCTTACCTATTTACAAATGGTCTGTGCTCCCTCTTCTGTAAACCAGTAATTTGACAATTGAACTACATACTTCAGTTAGATTTGTAAATATTAAAATTACAATTACGAGACATATACAGCAAAGACAAAATAGGTAATTAGTTCACTTTTACACACTATCACCATAAATGTAATATTTACCCCAATCCCATCTTTCAGTACGTTGCCTAAATCAGCTCCTTACTTAACATTTGTAAATGTAAACTGCATATTTAAAATATGCATTTAAAAAAAGACAATGTACAAGAATTAGGCAGTTAACAAAATATGCTTACAATGCTAATTTGTTCTGACTCAGTAAGCCTTATATTTTGTAAACTTCTCAATGAATCATCTATAATAAATATTGCAAAGATATTCAGGGTTTCAACCTTACTTTCAACAAGTTTAGTACTATATGGACCAATGTAACACGACGAAACCTTAAATAATTCTACAGGTGGGGAAAAACAAAGAACTAGCCTAGCAAAATGTCTTAGAGTGACCAATTAGCTTGGCCCTGTGTCATGTAAAGGTTACGGTACGTTTAAAGGGAACATCAGAAACAACTGACCAATGTTTAAACTGCAATACAAATAAGAGTGTAATTCTGTTACTCACCATTGTACAGGATGGTCACCATGCAAGGCGTCCAACAAGTGTAATAAACGGTCATCACGGGTACAAGTACTCGGGATGCAACATCGGGTCTGCTGCGACCACCAGTATTATGCTTTTGAAGTTTTACCCTCTGTCTTTTTGCCGCAAACCAAAGCCTAAGATTTGCGTAGGTCATGATAGTAGAACATGGGAAGAATATCAGGCCGGTTAAAGTTAAAGAATAAGTTACATTGCTGGAATAAGACGGATTACAGACCAAAGAGGCCGTTGAGAAGTGAACCTTGATGATCCCATCAGGAAATGAAATGGGTAGCAGTAGCACGGGTGGGAATAGCCAAGACCACGCTATCAAAAGCAACGTCCGCTTTCTGGTCATCACAGAGGAGTACTTGAGCGGGTTAAACACCGCGACATACCTTTCCATGCTTATAGCGGCAAGAGTGTACATGCAAGTTGCGTATACCGTGGAGTTGAAAAATGCCACGACGTGACAGAACGGATCAGGCCCGTCCCGGTAGTCCTTAATGAGACTCACGATGAGGTTCAAAGGCATGACAACCAGCCCAAAAGCGGCGTCAGCTCCCGTGAGCGAGAGGAGGAAGTACCGGGAATTTCTCGACCATCCCGCCACGGAGGAAGCTATCACCGAAATGACAGCCATATTTCCCAAAGTGATCATAATCCCCAAAACTGATATGATACCGATTTTTATCGGGCGATGAGACAATTCCAAGAGCCTTTGTTTGTCCGTGCTGGTTAGATTAAAGTTGCCATCGGTAGCAACGTGCCCTGACAGTGTAAGGTTTAACATGGTTTCCTTTTAAAAAGGCCAACATCTGTTTAGACCATAGGGACGCCGTCTAGAAATAATGCTTATCCAAATATCAATAGACCGTAACTGCGAAGACCCGGCGGTGTACAAAAGCAAGTACCTTTGAAAGTTAAATTAGCATGACAGCCAAACACTCCACAGAAGGGGTACGCTGCATTAAATAGGTCACCTGTGGCAAATTAACTGTTGTGCCACATGCCCGCATCAGCCAATCAACGCTTAACACTGCGAGAAATAATAGATCAGAGCCTAGATTGTAAACAGACCTCAACAAAGCGAGAGCCATACTAATCCTATTTACTATTGTGTTATCTTTCAACGATATGTATTGGTACACCACTGCAAAATCTCATGTAAGTATCTCAGAAGACTGTATAATACGTTCTATAGCTGATATTATCGACGTTATATGTTACAGTACAATGAAATGCAAATCACTACATTCCCCACAGTGTCTTAATTTTATATTTAGTCATTTATTTGTGCGTTCAAGGAAGGCCTCCTCAGAAGTAAACTCCACGGATACAGGTGTTACCCTGCCCAAGGGCCAGAGCATTCAAGTGCGCGAAATTCGGGCTTCAGTCAGGGCACAAGCCTGAATCAGTGTGAAACGTGCTAGTCTTATGAGGGCCAAACAACAACAAAAAAACCTAGTCATGTTTCCTGTTTACACTTAGAAAATCAATGTATATACACCCAGAATCGCTGTGTACAGACTGCATAAAACGGGTAAAAGATGATGGACACACCAAAGATATAAGCATATGTGTTTAATCGTTAAGTTAGTACCCCTTTGCTTTGAAGACCAGAGGGGGGTACTACAAAGCGAGATTAGAGAGTTAGCGAGGTATGTTGAGCCAAATGCCGGAGTTTTCTGTGTGACGAAAGTGGCTCTCGTTTAACCTGGCTAGATCACCATGGTAACTTATGCTGCAAACTTAACCTGGTCCGGAGCAGGTTATGTTCCGAGTTTCGGCTTTATACTGGCTGTAAAAAGCGCCACCTTTTCATTGATCACTTCCTATTGAAATGGCGTCAGTATTCGCAAGGTTGTTCTTGCTCTCGCTGAACTACTGAATATGTATATAGTGTTCTCTTGCCATTTGCCCACTCTGGCTATAAAAGAAGCATCATACAAAATCGCAGTAGCATACATTAATAGTTCACTATATTATTAATCAATATGACGTTTACTTCCATATGAAATATAATTTATAAATCTCATTCCTTCTAAGGTTCCCTAGGGTGATAGGTGTAATAGATTGCACTCACATTCCAATTAGTGGAGCCTTTGGGAAGCATGAGGGCGATTTTGTAAATAGAAAGTCCTTTCATAGCATCAATGTTTAGGTAAACTATTTGGTACTCATTTTTGTCAGGTTGTTGGTGGTACATACCATGCAGATACACGAACTCTTTGCAATAGTGCTGCACAGTAGACTTCGCACAATTGTCAGAAATATTCACATATAACAAAGACTTTGTTACAGTACTTTGTCACCATTATATATTATAAGCACAATGGGTTTCCTTTTAAAAAAAGCCTTCACTGGTACCTTTTTTGTTTCAGTGCTTTCATTGTGAAATTAACCACACAGCAAATCTCAAACAACAAAATTAACACTGTGGGTGTTAAAACTAACAAAATTTGGGTGTACATGTGGGACTCACCGAGAAAGTGTAAAAATAACACTTTCTATATAGTTGATGATTTAATACTGTGAGAGATCATATTTTAATATTGTAGGTGTCAAAACTGAACATTTTCATAGTGTTAACTACAGTAAGAGCAAAAATTTAAATCTACATGTGCTAAATTCCAACACTTGCAAAGTGTTGAATTTAGAATAATGATAGTTAAATATATAGTGTTAAATCCTACCACTTAAAAAGTGTTAGTTTGACTATTTTTGGAGTTGCCATTTACTTGGCAGAAGTGTTAAAGGTCTTCACTTCCAAATCATTAGTAATGTAATTGTGTTGATTCCAAATGACAAATCCATCCAAATGTATTAAGAATTTTTTTTTTATTCTTGAACTTTGCAGTCCCATTCATAGTGAGGCACATAACAAAATAAAATTCACAATATACACACTTCAGTTACAACATAAACATTATGTTCAGACCCGTATGAGAATTGAGCATCAAAGGGTTTGTAAAAACGCAAGTTCTCCCTTTCCAAAATTACTATCTCTGTTGGATTTTTCTCCCGACCACAAATGCATGTAAATGGTCATGAAAGGCAGTCTCGTGCTTTGCTAAGACAAAGAAAACATGGCCTTTGTGCAATAAAATGGATAAAATCTTGCCAAGGACTGGAGTATCAGTGACATCAATACACACAAAAAGGCCCACTCTGTATTCCACCCCAGAACACTTCACACAGTTAGTAAGGTTGACTGTGGCTTCTAAGTCAATGTTAAGGCTATGAGAGATGTTGGTACAGTTGTGTTGTGACCTGAGACTGTGGCACTTGACACGGCCAGATTCAAATGGTTTCGTAGTTATGCTCTCCCAGTGACACACAATAGCAAACTGGTGCCTCTTTGCCAGATTTACTGTGAGATTCTTGTAATTCTTCACACAGTTTTTAAAGAACGTATGTTTACCTTCAAATCTCATGCTCCAGACATGAAGTACAGGGCCAATTTTACGTATGAATCTCAGATAGTGCAACATAAAATGATGCTTTGGTATTAAATTCTTGGTGGGATACAGCTTTTGAAAAAGGCATGGGGCTCCATAATAAGGTGCTTTAAATAAACAGTCATACCATCTGTAAGAGTAGCTGAAAATACAATATTCATAACATGTAATAACAATAGCAATAATTGCCAATGTTGATCACCTTCAACAACAAGGTCACCAAATATGAATGGGATGTTAGTGATTAGACACATTTGTGATGCATTCAACCCAAGTGCATTTCCAGGCTGATCCAAATTAACTTTTGCTGGCCTGTTTCTTCCTCAATATAACCATAATTGAATGCATAAATTCTGTTCAGAAGGCTTTCTTTTGAAATGAAGTTGTTTACTAGATATCCAAATAGAAGTTTAACCTCATACTGGCCTACACCTTCAAGAATATCATGCATGATATCCACAGAAAAATTGTCAGAAACCTTGAAGTACAGCAAGGTGTTGAGTATGCTGTTTCTCTTAAGACCATAAATATGACTTGCTGCTTGATCATCTAGTTGGGCATAATGCAGTGCATTCAGCTTGTGTGATCTCAGAATCAAAGAGGAATCATCCACTGAAAAAAATAGACTGTGATGAGGTTTTATCAATCAGGCAAAATCTACAAAAATAGTTTGCACTAAAAGACTCTTGGAAACCAAGTATACTGTGCAGAGCTAAATTGTCACCACAGACTTGTGCCAAAGTACCACATACAGGGGCCTCTGAAAATGTAACATCAATGCCTACAGTTTCCAAAATTTTCAAGTCATCTACTATAGGTTTTAAAATATTATCAAACCCATAAGTGTTCACATCTTGAGAATGAAACAGAGCAATGAGGTGAATATTCATGAGACTACAATTTTGTCGTGGAGGGATATTTCTTAAAACAAAATAAATAGCACCAACTTTATGAATTCCACGTCTGGAGCCAAGAGGATTGGCAGGCTCAAAATCATAATATAACTGAAGCTTTAGAGCATACTTTTGTCTGGAAAATAAAGGATGACTTTTAAAATAATCTCCATCACAGAAATTGTCATACTTGTCACTTGGAGCCTAAAACTGCACAGTTACACACATCTTTGTTTCTGAAAATGAACTGCAGTGTTATATGGGTACATAGATGAACTTGTTATTCACCAATATTTGCTCATAGACTCCGGTATGTTTATTTCTAATAGTATCATACCTAACTCCTAAATTTAAACTCAACTGGATGAACAGTTCCCCATTTATGTGTAAAGTATTTCTTCCACTTCTTGTCAGAATTCAAACTACTGAAAGGATTCTCCAAATTTTCAAAGAACTCTTCAACTGAACATCTGGAAGAACGATCTTGGGAAATAAGACTTAGTACTTGATCTTTAAGCCCGTATCAGCTTATTTCCCGGATACAACCCATGATTCAACTTAAGATGCTGAATTAGCATTACATAAGAAACATAAGAAAATATTATGACAAAGACAGGCTATTCGGCCCAACGAAGCTCACCATTACATTATTAAAAGAGTATCCAAAAATGCATCAAGTCTGGACTTGAACACTGCAAGGGTCTCTGCCTCAACTACATGACCTGGCAACCTATTCCATGTATTGATAACTCTTTGTGTAAAATAACACTTCCTTACATCAGTGCGGAACTTACTCTTAACTAGTTTCCATTTATGTCCCCTGGTCCTACAGACTGAACTCACCTTAAAAAATGTATTGTTGAGTCCCTTTATACATTTAAAAACCTCTATTAAATCACTCCTTAGTCTCCCCTTGCTGAGTCTAAATAGGTTAAGCAACTTTAGTCTTGCCTCGTAGCTTTTATGTTTCATGCCAGGAACTAATTTAGTTGCCCTCCTTTGTACTTTTTCAAGAGCCTAGATATCTTTCTTATAGTACAGTGCCCAGAACTGCACACAATATTCTAAGTGTGGTCTAAAGCATTGTATAATTTTAATATAACCTCCTTAGATGTATAAACAATACTTTTGGCTATATATCCCAGCATCCTGTTGGCCTTTTTTTTTACTGCTACAGCACACTGCCTAGATCCTGTTAAGCTTTGGTCAACTATTACTCCCAAGTCTTTTTCAAATTGAGCACATTCTAGTTTACCTCCTCCCATGAAGTAGTCTTGTCTAAGGTTCTTATTTCCCACATGCAAGACATTACATTTAGCTAATGTCATCAGCCAGGTATCTGCCCACTTATGGATGCTGTTTGTCTTCTTGTATTACCTTAGGTGGTTCTATACTGTTGGCTAGACCCCCTTGTTTTGTGCCATCTGTAAATTTTACTATTTTACTCCTAATCCCTGCATCAAGATCATTTATGTAAATAAGGAAAAGCAAAGGCCCCAACACCGATCCCTGTGGGAGTCCACTTCTTACAGGACCCAGCTCTGAAACAATTCCTCCAACAGCTACACTCTGCTTTCTACCAGACAGCCAACTTCGAACCCATTCAGTGATAGCTCCTGAAATTCCTGCAGGTTTCATTTTCACCACGAGCCTCTCATGCGTAACTTTATCAAATGCCTTTTGAAAGTCTAAATAGATAATATCATAAGCTTGGTTTGCATCTAAACATGCTGTAGCTTCCTCAAAAAAGTCCAGGAGGTTTGTTAAGCATGACCTCCCTCTGCGAAAACCATGCTGGCTATCGTTTAAGATACTATTTTGTTCCAAGAATAATTCCAAATTGTCCCTAATGATGGCTTCCAGTAATTTACAAATGATACAAGTTAAGCTGACAGGCCTATAATTTTCTGGATCAGTCCGGTCTCCTTTCTTGTAGATAGGTACTGCACTGCCTAGCTTCCAGTCATCTGCTATTTCTCCAGTTTTAAGGGATTGCTTAAAAATAACTGTCAGAGGTTTGTAGATCTCTTCCGCTAGTTCCCTGAGGACTCTTGGAAATATTCCATCGGGACCTGCTGCCTTATTTGTTTTAAGTTTTTGAAGTTTATCTAGTACTTCTGTATCATTTAAATCAATGCCCTCCATAACACTCTGAGAATTGAATGCTCCTGGAGGCATATGAGTGAACACTTCACTAGTGAAACTCTCCACAAAGTAGTTGTTTAGGGTATCAGCAATAGCCTTATCATCATAAACCATAAGTCCATCCTTGTTTTTTAAACCTCTTATCTCATCTTTAAGTGTCCTTTTTCGACTGTAGTGTTGGAAAAAGTGTTTAGGGTTGCTCTTTGCATCTAGCGCAATCTGTCTTTCCAAACACCTTTTAGCTTCCGTTATTTCCTTCTTAACTTGAGCTCGCATTTTACTGTATTCAATCTTGTTTGTCTCTGAGCTGTCTAACTTGAATTTTCTAAATTGTTTATCTTTATGTTTCAAACTATCATGTAACGGCTTATTCATCCACCGTGGATGCTTATTTTTCAACTTCCCTTTTCGCACTTTCGGAATGAATTTACGCTGTACATCCAGAATAATCATTTTAAATATGTTCCACATTTCTCTCACAGTTCTACCATCTAGAAGAGGTACCCAGTTTATATTTTTTGCATAACCATGCATTTTAATAAAGTCAGCCCATCTGAAGTTGAAAATTCTAGCATTAGAGGATGTAGACTTAACTCCACAAAAAACTTCAAATGTAACTGCACTATGGTCACTTGTTCGAAGTGGCTCCCCTACCTCAGTACTGCAGATTCTGTCAGGATTTTTACACAGAACCAGGTCTAGAATTTAGTTTTAGAAGGGATATGTCCTCCATACAGCTGTCACCATGAAGCTGCGCTGGGAGCTCACTGCTTGCTCTTGAAGTTGTCTGCCTCCTTCTTGGGTCCTGATGTCTGGACAAAAGAGCTAGTCTTCCTCTGGACAGTCTTCACACGATTTTGAAAGAAGCCAGTATTACTTTGAATGTCGTAAAAATGTTCCTAGAACACAAACACATTACACACACACCACATATACATCTCTCAAAGTACTGTGAGTCCAGCTACAATAACTGGCTGTGAATGGTCAAACTTACATAGCCCGTTTTTGGAAAATGGATCACGGAGGACAGGAAGCACTGTGACTACGCCTCGAGCATAGAACTCTTTGGTCTTCTTGCTCACAAACCTTCTGTGTATACAAACATAAGATTTACATTACATTACTGTCATTTAGCTGACGCTTTTATCCAAAGCGACTTACAGTTGATTAGACTAACCAAGGGCCAATCTCCCCTGGGAGCAATGTGGGGTTAAGGGCCTTGCTCAAGGGCCCAACAACAATGGTGTTCTTGCTGTGGCTGGACTGGGACTTGAACCACCAACCTCAGGGGTCCCAGTCATGTACCTTAACTAGGCTATAGGCTGCCCCACTACAATCCTTTGGATTTACATCCAAAGGATGGTAAGACCAATTGTTCACTATAGCAATAATTACAAAATGTTATATATTCTTACCCTTCAATTTCAGTCAAGGGAGCAACTATCATATTCACAAGAAGTCTCCTAGTGGAATCCTTTAGGCCACCACTGTCTTTGTATTTCCTCATGACTGCGTCACCCCCAGGATACTTATCAAGAACAAGTCTGACCATCTGAAAATTGAGAACAGATGTTTGATTCTTTAGTGTAGATTTACACAGTAAACCATTATAACCATTATCTCTACACAAGCAAGTATATGAGCAAAACAAAAACCCAAAAACAAAAAAAAAAAACATACTTCTCCTGCATATGAATTATCCAAAGGGTCTATTGTTTCCAGGATTACAGTTGTATCACATGAACTGACATTGCTCACTGATGTGAGTGAACATGTGTCTGTACAGATTGGTGATGCTGGCTCCTTAGGAGAGGACTGAGCCAATGGGGGATCTGAAACATGTATATCAGAATAATAGGAATAGACATTTATATTATAAGGGTGTAAAGTCAATGTCACTGCGCAAGTCAACACTGATAAAGTTTACAGATACCACACTCTTGTTTACCTGCATCTGACTAAACAACAAAGCATGTCTTTGTCTGTGGCCAGTTCAGAGAAAACATCTTCATCAATTTCAGTGCCAGTGTTGTCTGAAATGGTTATTTTTGCTGACTCTGGTATTACGAACTTCGCCCTCACTAAAAACATAAGGGCAAAAATGTACAGAAAATGTACAAATCCAATGAAAAAAAGTAGATTGCATAATTTAGAGTGAAAACAAGCTGCAAAGGGCAACATACCTTCATAAAGAAACTCCACAATAGCTGCTTCTTCAATTTTTCTATATTTCTGTCTGTAGCGATGCTTGACTTTTACAATCATGGCAACAGTCACCTACACTGTATAGAAAATAAGAAATACTTTATCGTAGGATAAGTCCAAAACAATAGATTGCCCCATACCATTATGAACTACATTGTAAATTACTACCAACTGAATAGGCTTGAGTCTTTTGTGATTAGCATCACATTATTCAAAAACCACCCTTAAGGCCTTTGCACACCAAGTAGTAATTAACGGACGAAAAATATGGACATCAGAAAAACAGAAAACTATCGACAATATCCGTCAATTAGACAAACACCGACGACGTTTTTCGGATCCGTCAAAAACAAACTACAAAGTGTTTTAGAGTGTTTAGACCACGCAAAACCACAGTATCCTTCAATACTATTCATGATGACCGGGTCCATGGACAAACTGCGTTCCAGAATGGGCGCTCCTAGTTTCCTATAGCGCACAACTGTTGTAATGTTTAGTTGTAGGTGTGTGTGGGTGCATTCCAATACTCAAATTTCGTCTCCTCGCCTCCTCCTCTCCCCCGTGCCCCGGAAACTTGTGTCCTACCTCCCTCCACTGTTCCAAAAGGATAGGAGACGAGTTTCGCATCCTCCTCTCCTCCAAACGAAGGATACATCGACGTATCCTACCGCGGAAGTCTTTTCACATTTTTGTGTAACATCACTGTGCTTACGACCAGTCCGATTAAAAGACCATCCCATATAAAATTTTGATTATCTTAGATATCCTTGGAATCAGTCGAAGTTACACGACTTCATCAATAGCCTAGATTGACATTTATGAAGGGATAATTGGATTACCCGTTTCAATTTTCGTTTCAACTCCTGGTTTTCTCCCCTCCGAGAAAAACTATTGGAACGCACCCTGTGTGTGTGTACACCACCTCCTCGTTTCGTGTTCTGTGTAGTCGTTGTTCATTGAGTTCGTTGTGAATTTACGGACAGAATAAAATTAAAAACAACGCAACGAATTCAGTGTGCAAGGTCTTGACACATGACACCATTTTTACGGATTTCGCAACGAAAACACAAATCCATACGGCCTCGGTGTGCAACGGCCTTAACGTTTACTTACCTAGCTAGTCTTCGCCACAGAATGCCTCCTCTGTTGGCAACAACGACATAAGCACACGGAAATGAGAATAACGATAAATTCCGGAGCAACACTGATATGGAATTAAAGTTAGGTATTGATATTACTTCACACATACTTCAGCCAAACTATGTTAACGATAAACTAGCTATATGCAAGCCCGGAACATCACCTGGACACGTCTGAACATGCCCAGTAACCTTGTTCGCTAAAGGTGAAAAAACGGAGCCAACACCAAAATTATTAGTGCTTGGCTAGTTCTCTAGCGAAAAGTGGGGTTCGTTTGACTATCTAACGTTAGGTAACTAGCCCTAAATGTCTACATGCATGGACTTAGGAGCATATTAAGTTGCTTACTTACAGCATGACACAGCCTTGAACGTGCCCTTGAGTGGATTCAGACGGTTTTCATCTTCAGCTGATTAAAAAAAAACACCAGAATCAGGTGCACGTGTAAACGCCTGCACAGTTCTTCGGATCCCAGGTTGAGAAAGGAATTTTATCACCCATGATTCTAACACCAAAAATTTACCACAGACTCAGCGTAAAGTCAACAAAATGCATAGTTAAGTTTCAGAAATAAACAACAGAAATGTAACACTCATGCACTTTTCCCTGTAACGCCCAGAATATCACTATTTTGGATTTGCTGTGCAAAAATGCCTCTGCAGATGACTTGTGACCACCAGTTGATGGTCACCAATGTGGAGGCTAAATGCCCTGGCTCTGTTCATGACACTCGAAATTTTGTAATCTGGTGGGACTGCCCCCCCTCCAGTCTTCCTCCTCTCATTTTTTCCCTGTTTGCTTCAGGTAATATTAACAGTTTAAATTTTACACAGCATATCATCCCTCCCCTAAAGCAGCTTTTGGTTGTTGAAGCACATTGAGAACCAAAGAGAAATGTATCTGTCTTGGGGTAGATTTTCAGCACAGGAAAGTAATGCAGTAATTTGAACTGATGCACATTAGGTGGGAGAATGGAAGCCATGTTCCTGGCACGCTGTTATCACTCAGTGAACATCCATTTCCCATTTTAAGCTGCAGTTAAAGTAAAAAGGCCTGCCACGTATCTCTGTGTTCCATATTGGCCCTGTACAACTGAAGGGAATTGCACCCCTTCCCTCCAGCTTGATGGACTGCACTTGACAAAAGTCTGCTCAGATAGTCTGATTTGCCACATTATTCATGCCATACAAGCCTTTATGTGTGAATGTGTGCATGTAAATGTATAGAACATCTTTAAATCACATACATTGGGTATTTTGTAATTAAATTAAAAATATTTCTAAAATGAATTATAATATTTAAAAATATTATAATAAAATTTCATTATAATATTATTTATTTTAAGGATGGAGTGTCAGAGTGACTGTACAGGTCTTTTGCAAAAAAGAACTACTAATATGTTTTTTGTTAGTATGAATGTAAATTTAAAAATTATACTATTGTATGCTTTTAAAATCATTCTCTTTGTGAGATACTTCTATCCTGTCTCCCAACATGTAAATGGTTGATCAGCTGAATGTGTGTTTTTGTATAGATATGAAGAGATGTTCAACTGTTAGGGCAGGATTACATTCTCTATATTTCTGTTTTATCGATTCAAAAGTCCTTTAGATTGCCTTGTTGTTTTATATCCCTGTCATGTGTCATTGTGACCACCCCTCGTCTCAAATGGGATCACTTTAATTCATAACACGCTCATCCTGCTGGAGGATTTACAGCCGTATAAGACTCACATTTTGTTTTCTGCGGTGCAAAATTTTCAATATCTGGACTGTTTATCAGTCTCTCTCATCTGCCACAGTTTATTGCAATGCAGAGAGTACATTTTCCGTCTCAGATCTTATCAGTGCAACACACTGTTCTTGTTTGGAACAAAAGTCTTTTGATTGAAAACATGTTTTTTAATGTCACTGTTTGTGTCTGGTAAATGAAATTATAACCTGGAAGTAATTTTGTATGGCAAACTCAGTCAAGCATGTAAATTTTATGAAATTATAACAGCTGGTGCTTCATAGAGTAGGATGTAAATCTCTTGTTACCTGACATGCCTCTAACAAACACACACAATAATGTGATTAATTTGCAGTTATAATTGAGGCTGACTTCTACAATGTAGCCAGTCTTCTCCTGAGAGCATCGACCCTCAGAGACAGTGAAAGTAGTTTCAAACCCAATATGTGTATGTATATATATATATGTATGTATGTGTGAGATTATATGCATATGGTGTGTGTGAGCGTGTATTTGTGTTTTTGTGTCTGGTGTATTTGTGAGTGTGTGTATCTGAGTGTGTATGGTGTGTACGTATGTGAGTGTGTGTGTCTGTATGGTGTTTGTGTGTGTATTATGTGAGTGTGTGTATGGTGTGTGTTTGTGTGTGTTTGAGTGTCTGTATGTGAATGTGTGTAGGGTGTGTGAGTGTGTGTGTGTGTGTGTGTGTGTGTGTGTGTGTGTGTGTGTGTGTGGTGCATATGGTGAATGTATCTGTGGTGTATGTGTATATATGTGTTTGTGTGTGTGTGTGTGTGTGTGTGTGTGAGAGAGAGAGAGAGAGAGAGAGAGAGAGTGTGTGTTTGGTGTGTAGCTTCCTCCCTCCGTGTACTGCACAGAGAGCACAGTACTGCACATTGATGGTACTGTAGGCTGAAGAGTTTGGGGAGGGCATGTGACGAAAACAAAATCTCATCATGTCAGAGAGAACAAGTGGCTTTTGGTTTTTACAGACAGCTGTTCCTGGCCTGTGTGTATGTATGAGCTGTTGCTGGCCTGTCTATGTTTATCAGCTGTTCCTGGCTTGTGTGTGTTTTTTATTAATTAAAGCTGTTCCTGGCATGTGTGTGTTTATGGGTGAGAGCTGTTTGCTCATGTTTGCATGTATTTATGGGTAGGTGGTGTCTTGCAGGAAAGATACCAGACTGGGTTTCTTTCAAATGTTTATTGATTTGTTTACCAGAGTAATGTGTTCACTACTGTGTTAAGTACCTCTGTGTGGACAGAAGGACTTGGTTGATGAAGCATACTACTGTACTTCTGCTGTGCTCCTTTATACAGCATACATGTAAAAATCATACTGAAAAATGTACATTATATGAAATTATCAGCATTGATGGTAAATAATCATTTCTTTTCATTCACTCATTACTTTACCAGGAAAATCCAAATAAGATTGGGATCCCTATTTTTGATAGCAGGTGCAACGTCCTACGACTGATTTGAAACGTGCCTTGACTACCTTGACATCCGGAAAGTTGTTTTCGGCAATACGCCAGCAATAAGGAAAAATGATAAAGCAAAAAGCCACTTGTGCCTCCAATGTAATAAAGGGTCGTAGAAGCGCAATATCTAGGAGTGTTCGTTGAAAACAAATTTGAGTACCATGGAAATTATGGGGAGCAATGCCTGAATTGCAGTTTTTGTCAAGAGCAAAACCCTCACTCTTAAGAGGTCTCAAAAGCAGGCTATTCGGAGGGCAAAACTCGAAGATAGCCAAATAAATTGTAGTACATTGACTTGGCCAGCAGGTGTCATGACATCGGAGATATTACCAGAAGGCAATAATGGTCAAAATTCCATAATGATACAAATTATTGGAATTCCCCATAATCTATGATAACAGAACCGAGGAAGCCAGGAAAATGTGAGACCTGTGCTCTTTAAATTTATATTCAATATTATATTGTGTATTATATATTATATATTATATATTATATATTATATAATGTGCCGGATTCTAACACAGTGACACAAAATAATATTAATATTCTAAATTAACATGAGTGTACCAAGGTTTTACCCCTAGTGTACTCATGTTGAAATCAGTCTCATTTTTAATAACGATGAACTATAATTATTGACACTCCAATCTATAATTAAAGATACAATAACTATTAATAAATAATGGTTGAAGGCATTACATTCAGATTGATTTGACTCCAGCTCATGTTCTTACGATAGCAGCACAAATACAACGTTTAATAAAATATATTTATTAAACAACAGTGAAAACCCTAACTAGACAGATTATATCATTCTAAGGAAAGTTAACAGTTGCTCTCCTTATTGTTTTATATTAAAGATAGTATGAATGTATGTTCAAAGTGGCATTGCTCTCATTCTCACCGACTCAGCTCTGACCAAAAAGCTATCCCAGGATGCAATTGCGTCTGAAAGGCTGGAGGACTAATGGCTGATGATGGCTGAGAATCCTTCCCATTGTTCTTAGGAGTGGTGTGGGGATTTAATTACATTTTTATAGGTGGAGGACTAACAGGGAGGGCTGAAGTGCGTGGTTATAGTCTGACTATATTTATAAAACAAGAAACTATTTAATGACACGTATAACACTGTAGCTTATAATAAAATACAAAAAGGTACAAAAAAAAGTGCTGATGTGCAGTGAACATGTCCTTTTCCGGCTGTGACAACGCATTTACCATGTAGCGTAGCTCATGGATGTGTTCATGAGGCAGTTTGTTTGTACAGGATTCCTGGCCAAGCTTTGAGTTTTCTTTTAGCCTTCGACCGCAACCGCAGGTTCCCACTGAGTTCCGTCAATGGCACAGGAGAGATTCAGTTAATTAATGTTTGAGAGCTGCTGCCACTCTTATTGTTGTCCATGATTCTAACAACACGCAAATAAACTTTTCCAAAAAGTAAACAAACACGTTGGCGACAAACTGTTGGCAAATGGCACGTTGGTGTGAACCAAAGAACGTTCAGCACTACATTTACTACAACACTAGAAGAAGAAAAGCAAGCAGAACTATGCACCAGAGAAAGAGAAAACAACGGTTTCAGTCATAAATCAAGCATTATTTCAGTTACTTTTTTAATCAAAATTGTTTAGTAGAAGTGACATCAGAGCTAATGTGACAGGGAGATCTTAAGCTGCATAACTGTATCAGAAGACGAACCCATATGAAACGCGATCGCTTGGTTTTACAATATAATGCTGAGTTGATGACGTTTTCTCCCTTGTCAGTTCTTGGAGGACCAACTTGCCTTGATATTTCATTAAATGTTTCATACTTACAAGTTATTTTCAGTTTCAACAAAAACGGTTTTTTGTGTTCTCCTGTAAAATTGACATGGCCGAAATGTGGAGGGTTTGCTCGCGTCGGGTCACGTGTGTGTGTGCATATGTTGAGAACAATGTGTCCACCATCAAATGTTGCGAGAATTGGGCAATGACTGATTTACGACTCATGATGTATGATGAATAATAAGGCCCTAACTTTCATTTGCAAGGGTGTTTGCAAGGGTGTCTTGGCGAAGAGTCAATATGCATCTCTTAACAAGAGAGCAATTAAAATACAGCAAAAGTCATTCAGTTGTGCTGGAAATTGTTACTGTTTAATATGAACTTATGAACCTTCCTGCTATATTATGTATACAATGTTTCAGTAAGAAAGAGGATGAAGTTGATCGTAACACTAAGCAACCAAGATTATAAGATCACTATCAAATACGACTAAACACTCCCAGCTGAGTAGTCTGAAATATAAAAGACAAACAACATTTTACTTATAACAAACAATCTAAGCAACCAATAAGTTAAAAGTCAAACACATGTAAGTACCAAATAAAATACATACAAGTGGAGTTGTCATGATGTCATTATGCCGTTTTAAAGTACTAGCTAATACAAAAACTACAGTAAATTATGAACAGCAAAGTTGTCGACAGACACAACAAACTGAAACAAAGTGGCTAACAGCTAAAACTAAATTGGAATTAACGAGTGTTGTCCCAAGCAATGTCCCAAGAAATGTCCAGAGAAATGTCCAAAGTGATAACATGGACGATCCATTTATATCTTGGCATCCTTTCAAAGTTGTTGCTCAGCAATGGTCACAACATCCTCAGATGCTGCATCTTCTTACTCGGTTTGTAGGTGAATCTTCTAGAACCATTGCCTGACAATCATCATTGTGTTCTTAACTACATCTGAAAGAAAAAAGAACAAAAAGCAGCAACAAAAACTGAACAACGGACAAGCAATATAAAAGCAAACAGAGGCTGGTTGCACCAAAGAAGTGTAAAAAAGTCAGTCGTTAAGTCCAAGTCAGGCGCACGTACACTGGGCTAAATCTCAAAGAATAAGTCGATTGCACCACCAATAATTACACCTAGCTGCATCTATGTCCACCTTAGCTGATGCGTGTTCATGTAACGGAGAGGGTCATAGTGGTTGTCACAATACACAGCTCCATTGCTATGACAATTACCTCAGAAATGTCAAAACAAAACTAGGTATGTTTAGCCTGCATATTTACATAGAGCCTGTTTAGATATTAAAATTAGCCCACAATGGAGTCAAGAAAAAGAAAATCTAATTTTACAAGATTTAATTTTTGACAGCGAAATTTGGAAAGCATTTGAAATGTATGGCAAGTACAGACACATCCTTACATCAAAACTAAATAACAGTGTCACAAACAAAAAGAAATTGAGGGCTTGGAAAGCGATAACAGATGCTTTCAATGAGGAAAGTGAAGTTGCAGTTCCGAGAATAGTGGAGATGATGAAAAAATGGAAGGATTTGTTGGGAAGGGCGAAAAAAGATGTACGTGCTCTTAAGTATGCCTCAACAGGTGGTGGGCCAGCACAGAAGAAATCACCATACTGTCACATTATTGTTGGAATGTTCGGGGAGGACTCACAAGCCTTTTTTGAGAGGTTGGACAGCTGCCAGGCAGAAGGGGATGACTGTGTGGCTACTGGCAGCAGCTCCATGGACAGCTTTGAAGGTAGGTAGCTAATTAACCAGCTAGCTAACTTGCTCACCCAACACAGTGACAAGTCAGACAGTAAAGTTGATCAAACATTGAAAGTGACAGCCCATATTGCCATTGCAAGCGACCATTTATGTCCGTTAGGTGGAGGTACAGCATTTCCGAATGATTACTTTGTGTGGATTCAAATATATTTATTTGATACCATGTGTCATTTTGTTTCATTTAGGCACACAGGAACAGGCTCGTCGTCCACCAGAAAAAGACCTAGTGCATTCTTACAGACAATGAAATTAGGTGGGTCGAAGTGGAGACTGAAAAACTTGTTTTGGAGAAGGGAAAATTTGAGCTTGATCAATTAACAGACTTTCAAGAGTTTCTTCACAAACCTCTAGGCTGCTAGCCTATCTTAGTTATTTTTACACTTGCCTATCTAGTGCTACCTAAGTATAATTAATTTTATAGGCCTATAGTTAACCATCTCGTCTATAGTTAACCATCTCAATATTTATAAATGGAATGCACACTATTGTAAACAATGTATTTATGAATATATGTATTTATTTAGATCTAGGATTTAGGATTTATTTATGATCACATCAGAAATGGCTGGTTTAATGAACCTGCCCATCTCTTCAATGACTTAGGCTATTATTAACATAAAAAAGTGTAGCTGGGGGTTTCACCTGCTCTTCAGGAGACCGATGCATCACTTCACTATGGACCTCATTGCAGCACGAATGTTGTTGTAGCGCAGCTCTTGCTCCGTCATAGGAGCAAGCACTGGGGTCATGAGCTATCTTTTCGGTGGGTACCCACTGTCACCGAGGAGCAAACCAGTGCCTCTGCCCGCCACAGACTTCAGATATACTCTACTTTCACACAGAATGTGTGAATCTGGATCCAAGCTACCTTGCCACTAAATCAAAAATTTTACAATTTGCATTGCACATGATCTGGACATTGATAGAATGAAATCAACCTCTTCCCCCGTTGGCAGGTGCACAGTTTGACCAAGGTGACAACTCAATGCCAGAGACACACGATGAATGGCACGACAAGCAGTGGATTTATGGACATTTACCATGTCTCCCACTGTGTTTTGAAATGCCCCATTGGCGTAAAAATGTAAGGCCATCAAGGTTTGTTGAGTAGGCAACAATGCCATTTTCAATCTTATGAATGGGTCAAATCAGGTGACAGCTCTTTGATTAGCTCCAAAGGTCCTCTCCTATTCAGCCAGAACCTCACTACCAATTCAGCATCATTATAAATGTCTAATAGATTGTTTATATCCTCTCCCATCTTAAAGCGTGGTCATTGTAGAGTCGATGTACAAGGCGCGCCATTGCAGTAATCTAGTTTATTGTTTAAGCATTGCTATGGAAGCACTTTAGAGTACCACTGTATGTCTACTCTGGACCAGGCCTGGTCTTAGTGAAAACTGCTTACACCCTGCTGGTGCAATGGCCTTAAATGTACCACTCAGAAATTTTGACTTTGCTTACACCTTAGCGTAAGCCCAGTTGGTGCAGCCAACCCCAGTGGTAAATAGGGGGACATAATATTCATGTATGTGTCCGTTGTGTATCGTTTTACACTGTAAGTTGAGGTGCCTGTAGTCAGCATTAGGCTGTGTATATGATTACTGTTAACATATTTAGCATATATTTTCATCCCTTAAGATCTCAAAAGAACCAGAACACAGTTGGTCACAGTGCTGTAATATTCACAGTTTTTACATACAGTATCACTGGGTTCCAAGATCACATGCTTCTCTATCACTCACAGTGTGCCCAGTGCCAGCCAGAATCAGCTGGATTTCATCTCTGAGCTAGATGTTAATTTTTCCTTGCCTCTGTCACCTATAGACTTGTTCTAAGGTTAACTGTAAGATTGACCTTGTCATTCATTGTCTGTAGGATGAAACAGGAGGGACTGGTAGGAAACTGGTCTGTTGAGCAACCATGGTGTTTGATTGTGTGCATTAGAATTACAAAGGTCTATTGCCACATTCGAGTCCAGCCAAAAGGCACCACTTGACAGTGACAACTACTTTCCATCCAGGGAGTATGGGGTTCCCCATGACCATATATGGTCTTCACTTCCGGAGTGTTCTTGGTCAGCATATGCAAATATATCTTCTGTAAACTGTATAGATGAGAGTCACACATTATACTTGTGTACAGAATTCTTGTGTTCCTATGGCCGACTGTGTAATTAAACTTGCCTATCCTTTAGTGCAAGCATTGGGTCTGTCTCTTCATCAACAGCAAGCTTATTTTTTCTTATTTGTATGTATATTACAGTTAACTTCATAAATACTAGGGCTGCCCCCAACCAAAGATTTTCCTAGTCGACTAGTAGTTGTTGGTTCAAGCTATTTGACTAGTCGTCGCACATTTATTATGTCAATAATAAATACAAAGAAATACAAAACCATAATTATGTCTTTAAAATATAATTTTTACAAGCGAACGTAGGAAGCGAGCCGCCTTTTAACAACAATGCTTACGGCAAAAGCGATAATGATTCTGGATGTGTTGGAACAACCAGCAAGGAGACTGAACATTTTGTTCATTCATTTCAACACAGTATAACATCACACAACTTATGAATTTGTAACACCGACAGAATAATAATAAAACAAATGATAAATAAAAAAACAGCCTTTTGTAAAAATAGTAAATAGAAAATATATTCTTGTTTCTTTTTAAAATGTGAATAAATATAAATTATATAAACAAATAAATAGCCTAAATTAAAATACAGCAAACTGAAACAATTAAAAGAGAAGTATCTGTGCAAAATTGTTTCTGCGGTCAGAATGCAAACAAAAATGTAACATTAACGCATATTCCGTTTTTCACAACAGGCCAAATGAATTATCAATTAGCCTATTATAATTAGTTTATTATATTAGGCTAGGCTAATACCTGACTCACTGTCACTGTTTTTTCCTTCAATCTCTGTCTCGAGTTTGTCCCCATTGTCAGGGACATGCGCTCCAATGTTGGTGGACGTGTAAGGGCTGGAGTACATGCGCTTACCTGCTCTGGCAAGCTTAGGACAGCAATCCTCATTTTTTCCCTACCATGTTAGTGTCCCTGAATCAACCTTTGTTTGGTCCACCAAACAAAGTATATTTTAATTTCATTGTTCTCTCCTTCTGTTCTGCTGCTCATCATTAGTAGCCATCAACATGGATATCTCCTGCTGAGTCCTGTTTTGTAGACCCACCATTTGTAGAATGACAGTTTGGTACAGTTGATGTGACTGAATACTGTGAAAGGGAAACAGGGAGTGCACAACACTGGAGAGGAGGAGACAGATTCCATAAAATTTAAAAGGTCCTGTTTTGCATCAAAGTACTGTTGGATATCAGTTCTGGTTGAACTCTAGCACTGCTTACCTAGCAGTGGCAGGGCTAGAATGATTCACCAAGCAGTGGCTTGGCTAGAGTGACTCACATCATTAGAACTCATCTGGTTCTCCTGTGTAGATCAGCTTAAGCTGGTTTTTAAAGCTTTAGCTTCACACTTGTGCTGGGAATGTTAGAGAAACGCACATCAGCAGGCAAACTTTACACACAAATGTGCAAATATAGGCCCATGTGTACACATGCACACTCACACAGATATCATCACACAAACGTGCAAACATGGGGATGAATGTATACACACACACACCATTACACACATGTGCAAACACAGACACGTGCATACACTCACACAACATTAACTTTTAATAGTACTCTGGTGAATCTTGTCTGCAGAATGGCCCCTCTTTTTGAACTGTCAGATTGGCCATTTGAGGATTATATTATTGGATTTTCAGTCCTTAGCACATGCATGAATTATTCAGAACAAAAATAATAGTATCTCTCATAAGGATTTATACACCAATAAGCTATCAGTCTAACAGCTCAACCCCACTGAAGTGCAATACAATCCTCTCTTTCCCCTGTTTACAAGTAAAACAAGGTATCGCAAAACTAATAACAAACTCCCAATTTAACAGTGAAAGAAACAGGCCAGTTCCACTTCAGAGAGTGACACCCCTTAAGCCATAATTCACATTTGACAGATAACCCAATGCGGCTGTGGCAATGAGTATTCCCAATGAGCCGCAATTTTCTCGTGAGATAGTTTCCCAAAATGGGCTTTCCTATAAAGCGTGACACCATGGCAGTTAGCATTCTCCTTTCAAACAGATGTGTCCAGAGAGCATAATGCTAATCAGAAAAAAGCAGACTGCCTCATTTTTCCCCATTTGTAAAGTCATAATCATAAACCATGCTCAGAATTACTAATATTGAAGTCACTATGGAGGGCATTCCAAACTAGGTCACAGTCTCGCAGCGACACTCACACAAAAACTAAATTGGTTATTGATGTGTTCGTGCCAAATAATTACAGCTTCTTTTTCATTTTGACTTATTTTCCCCATAATAATGTTACATACACATACACTCAGGAACAGAAGGTGACAGTGTCCCAAATATCCAAAGAACTGAGAGTAGTTACAGATTAGTGCAATAGTGATAAAATAAACAGTTCTTTTCACTTTTCCCTACCTAGTTTGGAGCTGGCAGCTATAAGTCTTGCAGGGCATGCCAAAGGTAAAGTGGATGCCCACCTCTGATTCACTCTGCTGAGAGCCAGCACGTTTTATACCCTGCAGGAGAGAACTTATGTGAACTATAGGAGGAGCATCTTCCTCACTAGGGCCAGCTGGTAGCTTGTTGGTACCTGGAATAGTGTGGAAGGAGCCAGAGTACCCAGATTATCAAGATAAATCTTGAGTCCTTATTCACACAAACATATTTTGGCTGGAAGAGAAAGATTGTGGACTCCCGATCATGGTCAACTCTTGACCTATCAGAGGCCAGCATTCACACACACACACACACACACACACACAAACCAATGCACACACACATCCTCGCACACCCACACAAGCACACATTCTTTATTCTGTCGCTGTTGCTGCTAGAGTACAGAAAATGCACCAGTGACGTCCGTCCAACCTGCAAATTGCAGGGTGATACAGGCTGTTTGCTTGACATTTGTTCACTGCCATGGGTAAACATTAGTTTTTAGTTTAGTTTTTTTTTTTTACCAGCAGGCAGGGGTGTTTTGTGTTCTCCCTCGCTCTGTATTTTCCAGAAAAAGCTCTGCCCTGCCACCCATACTTCCTGAGTTGTCTCTTTGTTGGTGCCTACTCAGCTAACTAGTGCTGCTCCTCTCCTGGCAAACAGCTGCACTCTGCTTCTTAATGCTCTTACTGAAAGCCCTCACTGAGGGCAGAGGAGCTGCTGGAGGTTTTATGATGTGAATGTCGACCAGCTGAAAAACCCTGAGACTGGTGGAGGTTTATAATGTTGATTTACCCCCCCGGATGCCAAAGAGGGTGGTGCAGTAAACTCCCAAACATTAAAATCAGTGACTCCACTTCTAAAAACAGAGAAGGCTCAGGGGTTACATAAGCTTGGCTCTTCTTACAAAACCATCTTTTACTGGATTCAGAGGTATTGACTTTTTATTCAATGTATTCCCACAGTCTCACTAGCAGAGCAATAGCTGGTCATTTTTCTTACTGTACTTCTTTTTGCTTTCTTGATGAGGAAATGGGCATTATCACCAGAGTGATTAATGTGAGTTTCCCTGTAACCTGATTCCTCAGGCCAGAGCAAAGTGGCAGACATACTGGTACAGGGGTGCTACATCTATGTATTTTAGCCTACAATTTAGGGTAAAGCATTGTTTTGGGGCCTCAGGGTAAAGTGCCATTTTGGGGCCTATATTTATGCTCAGCTGCATATCAGTATGCTTATGCTACACATTATGCTACAGAAATGCTTCTTTATGCAGCCTTATATTGCTTAAAACATTATTGTTTTTTACTCCTAACTTGTAAAATTGCGCTATAATCATTGTCACTGAAAAAGTCACCAAAACTGATAAAAAGTGATTAAGAGGAAGCCTTGAAGCAGGGGGTGGAGAAAATCTAACAAAAGCCGGTTTATTTCCCATCTTGCACGGGAAACAGATCAGCACAGGGGCGGTTAATCATATCAGAGACATATCTCTATGATTTCTGAGCTGTAAGGTGTAGCATGTCTTCCTATCCCAAAGGCTTATCAATCAGCGCTAACTCTGTGTGACTGATCAAGCCACTAAAGATGCAAATGTGTTTGTTCTTTTTGGTTTTTTTCAGAGGAGTGACTCATTGCACAATACCAGGAAAGTAAAAGTTCAAAGAAATTAGCTGAATTTAGGGCAGAGAAGGCCATGCTTCCTGGCGGATGTTGCATAAATTATTGCGGATTAGCTGCGACAACCTCTGGCACCGGAGCAGAAGGAGCACTGCGGACAGATGTCAGCGCACCCCCTGCGCAGAGAGCAGATACAGAGAGTATCTTAGAATCTAACATTATTGTGCATTATCTGTCATCTTTAGCCTGCATGCTTGTGATGAGTGTGTTTGTGAAAATGTATGACCTAATGTAAGTTATCACCTAAGGCTGATAGCCTGGATGCCATTCTTAGGCACTTTCTGTCAACTGCTACAGGCAGGAGCAGTATAGTACTTCCATTCCAGAATCAGCTGCAAGCTTCATACGCCAGACCATAATGCAGTCAGGAAAACTCATGTATACCTTTCATTTAGTGGGTATACAGTAACCTCCAGAAGTATAGTAGTGCTTGAGTGAAATTTATTTTTGCTGTTTACTTCTGTCAGAACTCAGGAAAGGGCTCAGATGCAGAGAGGGAATAATAAACCAAAGTTTATTAAATAGCCAATATATACAAACCAAAATTCAAAGTCAGGGCCAGGCAAAGATCAAAAACCAATAAGAATCAGCTGAGGTACAAAAACACAGTCCAGAAAGAGAGGTCCATAAACAGCCAGGGAGGAGTCAACAAACCAGGAATCAGGCACAGACAGAATCCAAAAATCAAAAATAGACAAAGGAAGGCAGGCAGAGGGAGGGAAAAAAGGCTCATATCGTAACAGGAAATAACACTGAGAAAATCTCACACTGAAACAAAGAGCAAGTAGGGTATAAAAACCCGGACTAACAAGAAAATGAGACACTAGTGAACAACAAGGCAGGTAAAACAAGTAACAGTTAATGAGACAGAAAGGGGGGCAGACAGTCAGGAAATGAAAACAAAACCACATGGACAGGGAAAACATAAAAAGAAAAACAAAAACATGCAAACAAAACCAAAATGGCAGAAAATACATATCACAGAACAGCATTACTGACAACTTCAAGCATTTGGATTTAAAGATTAAAAGAGAATATGAGACAACAATACAGACAATAATACAGACAATAGTATTTTATTTCATATTTCTTTTGATACAGTAAGTTTTTTGGTCAGGTCCTCATGTGTAAAGTGCAATATTTTGTTGCACAACCCTTAAAATCGCCAGATGTTTGGTATCATCTTTGTAAATATCTGTCAGATTCCCCCATTGACAGAAAACAGAATCAAATGAGTGGGGCATGGGGCAATGATGAAGGGGTGGAGATATTGCAGCAACAACAGCAATCAAACAACAATGGTGACGATGCTTGAACTGGTATGTAAACTGGCATCTCTCAAGAAAAACACACAGTGGAGGTTAACGATTTTCAGCTCTGAGCATTTATTTCACAACAGAAAAAGCAATTGGTTTTTTCACAGCAGAAACAACAGTGCGTTTTTTCACAGCAGAAACAGTAGTGTTTTCTTTTTCCACAACAAAAACAGCAGTAGGGTTTTTTCACAGCAGAAACAGCAGTGGGTTTTTTTTACAACAGAAACAGCAGTAGGTTTTTCTTTACAGCGGAAACAGCAGTGGGTTTTTTCACAACAGAAACAGAAACAGCAGTGGGGTTTTTTCACAACAGAAACAGCAGTGGGTTTTTCTTTACAGCGGAAACAGCAGTGGGGTTTTTTCACAACAGAAACAGCAGTGGGTTTTTTCACAGTAGAAACAGCAGTGAGGGTTTTCCACAGCAGAAACAGCAGTGGTGTTTTTTTTTTTACAACAGAAAGGGCAGTTGTTTTTTTCACAGTGGAAACAACAGTGGCTTTTTTTCACAACAGAAACAGCAGTGGAGGTTTTCTTCACATCAGAAATAGCAGAGGGATGTTTATCATAGCAGAAAAAGCAGTGGGTTGTTTAAAAGCAGGGAAAGCAGTGAGGTTTTTCCACAGCAGAAAAAGCAGTGGGGTTTCTCCCACAGACATAGCAGTGGGATTTTTTTCACATCAGATCGCACAGTGGGTTTTTTTTTTTCACAGCAGAAACTGCAGTGGGTTTTTCACAGTAGGGACAGTAATGGGGTTTTTTTCCCACAGGAAGATCAATGTTTTTTTTTTTTTTTTTCACAACAGAAACAGCAGTGAGGTTTCTTTTTCACAACAGAAACAGCATTGGGGTTTTTTTTTTTCATTGGGACTGTTTCACAGAAGAACCAGAATTGGGGTTTTTCCAAAGCAGAAACAGAAGTGAGTTTTTTTCACAGCAGAAAGATCAGTGGGTTTTTTCACAGCAGAAACAGTGGTGGGGTTTTTCACAATAGAAACAGCAGTGGGGTTTTGCCACAGCAGAAATAGAAGTGGTGTTAGTTTTTTCACAGAAATAGCAGTGGGTTTTTTTTGTCACAGCAGAAACAGCAGTGGATTTTTTGCAGGAGAAAGAGCAGTGGGTTTTTTCACAAAAGAAACAGCAGTGGGTTTTTTTCACAGCAGAAACAGTGGAGGGGTTTTTCTCAGTAGAAACAGAAGTGGAGTTTTTCCTATAACAGAAATAGCAGTGGTGTTTGTTTTTTTCACAGAAATAGCAGTGGGTTTTTTTCACAACAGAAACACCAAGTGAGGTTTTTTTACGCAACAGAAACAGCATTGGGTTTTTTTTTCACAACAGAAACACCAAGTGAGGTTTTTTTACGCAACAGAAACAGCATTGGGGTTTTTTTCACAGCAGAAACAGTAGTTTGGTATTTCCACAGCAGAAACAGTAGTGGGGTTTTTTTCACAGCAGAAACAGCGGTGGTGTTTTTCACAGCAGAAAAAGCAGTGAGTTTTTTTTTTTTTTTTTTTTACAGAAGAAACAGCAGTGGATTTTTCAGAGCAGAAACAGCAGTGAGTTTTTTTCACAGCAGAAACAGCAGTGGGTTTTTTCACAACAGAAACAGCAATGGGTTGTTTCACAGGAGAAACAGTTTGGCATGTTTTTCACAACAGAAACAGCAGTGGGGGTTCTTTCATAGCAGAAAAAGCAGTGGGATTGTTTCACAGTAGAAACAGCAGTGGTGTTTTTCACAGCAGAAAGAGTAATGAGTTTTTTTCACAGCAGAAACAGCAGTGGATTTTTTCGCAGAAACAGTGGAGGGTTTTCTCAGTCACAGCAGAAACAGCAGTGGATTTTTTAACAGCAGAGACAGCAGTGGGATTTTTCACAGCAGAAAACGAGGTGGGCTTTTTCCACTGCAGAAATAGCTGTGGGGTTTTTTCACTGCAGAAACAGTAGCGTTGATTTCACAGGAGAACCAGCCGTGGGTTTTTTTCACAGCAGAAACAGCAATAGGTCTTTCACAGGAGAAACAGCAGTGGATTTTTTTTCACAACAGAAAAAGCAGTGGATTTTTTTTTCACAGCAGAAACAGTGGAGGGGTTTTTTCCAGTAGAAACAGCAGTGGGGTTTTTCCACAGCAGAAAATAGCAGTGGGTTTTTTCCAGAGCAGGAACAGCAGTGGAGTTTTTTTTTTTCAAATCAGAAACACATTGGGGTTTCTCCACAGCAGAAACAGTTGTGGCGTTTTTTGCAGCAGAGACAGTATGGGGTTTTTTCCACAGCTGTAGCAGCAACGGGACATTTTTAAAGCAGAAAACATTGTGGGTTTTCTACAGCAGTATCGACACAGTAATGTGAGCCCCTACTGCACTGACATATAGCATCATTAAAGCTGGAATCATATGCATTTCACTCATTCCTTTTGGTTACAGCATCTGCTCAATATGCAAACCATGACACTGTCAATGTAAAACCCATGAGGAAATGTGACTATTTAAATGATAAACCCCATGTAGCTGAGAGAAGTACAATGCTTCTGTTCTGAAAGGATATATTTGTGTAATGATCCTGTTCAATTTCTCCCAACTGAGAAAGACATTGCTAAAATTAACAACCAGAAAATTGGATTCAATGATAATTCTCACTTTATTCACTCATGTAGCTTTCCTTTGAATGGAGTGATAATGATCATGGTGATGCTGATGATCACTGAAGTACTGGGGTCTGAATCCAGAACAAAGTTTGTGCGGTCTGAATAATTGAACTATATTTTAGGTCACCCTTAAACTGTACTTAGGGTACTTGTTTGAAAAATAGACAGTCATTTTGCTTTTGTTAGAACATATTCATTTAAAATCCCTTTAAGTGCCAAATGTAAACATAAGCAAACAAATAAGCCCCAGTGGTGGAACTGGTTACAACTGTCGGGCATTCATAGTCTGACAGGAAAATTCTTGGTTTGTCCAAACAAATGCTTTCCCTGAGTTTTTTTCCTTGGTTAAATTTGGGGGCCTCTTGATACCACTCTTATCAAATCATTTTATTAAAAGTATTAAAACTGCTTCTTATTCATGCTACTTGACCACTACTAATTTCAGGGTTATATCTCTGAAAAAATAATCAGAAATTATATACCACCATGACATGAAGATCTCAAAGTGAAGTGTTACAATGTGTTGCCCCTATTTCTGTGATGGCCTTCATTTTCAGCATGTACAGTCCCTGACAAAAGTCTTGTCGCTTATCCAAGTTGTAGGAACAACAAATAACAACTTGACTTGTAGTTGATCAATTGGAATCAGAAATGGCTTATATGAAAGGCTAGTCAAGTTATTATTTGTTGTTCCTACAACTGAGATAAGCAACAAGACTTTTGTCAGGGACTGTATTGAGGTGTGAACAGTTAAGCTGGGGGACGGCACCCTGAGACAGTTAACCTGGAGGAAAGTGACCTGAATCCTCCATCCTTATACGGTTACCTTCTGGTGCTGAAGGCCAGGGGCATGGGTCCTCTCCGCTCTCCAGCTACACTCACCTGACTGTCATTATCATTACCTTGCTATTTAACCCTATGCCACCCAGTAGTAAGTGCTCAGTCATGCTTAGCCTTGCCTCTTGAACCCATTGTGTTCCTGTTGCCTGGTCAGTTAAGTGAGCTTTCTCCATGTTTGCTTTAGCGCTTTAGTTTGTTTGTTTGGGTTTGTTTTCCTTTTTTGGTTCTCAGCTCTGACTGCATTGTTTTTGCTGTCTGCCCTGCCTGCTTTGCTTATTCTGCCAACCTTTAATAAACTCTCATGTTGGAATGAGATCTCATCCCTACCATTGACAGTATGACTGAGCAAGCACAGAGCACAGCAGAGCTACGGGACCTCCAGCAGATGAATTCTGCCTTAGTGGAATAGCAAAGCCAGACTCAGTCCCTTGGATCATCTCTGGCAGTACTAAATTATGTGCTCCACAAAATCAGAGCGAACCTCCCACCTCCGGTGGCTGGTGGTCCTGACCCTGCCGTGGCGATGGTTGCGGAGATGAGCCGGGTTTTTGAGAACCCCATAGGGCAGAGGGAAGCGGGGAAGCAGATACTTCTTCTGCGCCAGGGACCTTGGCAGTGGACAGTGGCTGGATGGGTGATGCCTTTACCATGGCATTTTACAATGGACTCTGCGAATCTATCAAAGACGAACTTGTCAATTGGGATTGGGGAACTTCCTGGAAGGATTTGATGACACTGGCCGTTCATCTGGTCCTAAGGTGCAGGGAGAGGAGATGAGAGTGAGGAGCCGCAAGACTTCCAATGTCCAATGATAATCCCTCACCGGGGGCTTCTACCCCATCAGCACCTCCACTCACTCCCGAGGGGGGAGAACCAATGAAGCGGAGCGTCAGTGGCAGCTGGGGCTCTGTTTATACTGCAGCAAGTCAGTACACTTCCATCTCAACTGCAGCGAACTCTCCGGAAAAGCTGGAGCCCACTGAAGGGAGAGGCCATGCTGTTTTCACCTGCCTCTTCAACTGCAGTGGTTCAATGACCGGGGAGACCAGGTGAGCTGATCCGCTTTTGTTGTCTCTGGGGTGGTACCAAATCTTCGAGACTTGTCCTTAGCTAAGCAGCTGGGGGTGCCTATGACACGGGTCAACCCTCCACTAAAGATACAGGTCCTGGATGCTCATCCCCTGGGTGCCGGATGGATTACTTGGCGCACTAACCGCATTGTCATGTGTTCTCCCGAATCTCATACATGAACAGCTCCAGTTTTACCAGGCTGAATCCCCCAACGATCCTCTAGTCCTCAGGTTTCCATGGCTGGCACACCACAACCCCCATCTCGACTGGTCTGCAGGGGTCCTATTGGAATGAAGCGACCTCTGTTGCTCTGAAGAGCACCTGTCATGCGCCACTTCCAACATGCCCGAGTTCCAAATGGTGAGTAGCTGCCAGCTGAACTCCGAACGTCCTCCAAGAAAGGACCCCCGTTTAATTTGGAAGCAGGTAACATTCCCCCACCAAACCGTGATTTAGCCAGGGTCTTTAATAAAGAGGAGGCCTCTCGCCTGCCAGAACACAAACCCTATGACTGTGCTATCGCACTGTTTCCAGGCACCACCCCTCCTCGGGGCAGACTGTTTTCTCTCTCTGTCCCAGAAAACACGCGGCCATCGAACAGTATATCGAGGAGTCTCTCCAGAACGGGTTCATCTGTCCATCCACCACTCCCGCTTTTGCCAGCTTCTTTGTGTCCAAGAAGGACGACGGACTCTGGCCCTGCATCGACTATCGACTATTAACAGTCAATAATAACGTTGATTTGTTAAAAACAAATACCTGCTCCCCCTGATATCCTCTGCTTTTCATCACCTGCAATCCGCCACTATATTCACCAAGCTGGACTTGCTCAACGTGTACAACTTGGTGAGAATAGGGGTGAGGGGATGAATGGAAAACAGCCTTCATCACCTTGGGGGCACTAGTGAATATTTGGTTATGTCTTTTGCTTGGCTAATAGTCTCGCTGTATTCAAGCCCTCATCAATGATGTCCTCAAGGACATGATGGACAGATTTGCTTATGTTTACCTTAATGATATACTCATTTTTTCCCACAGCGACACTTAGCATGTATAGCATGTGCAGGCAGTCCTCACCAGGTTACAGGAACATCATCTCTTAAATTAGAAAAATGTTATTTTCACACTCAAGTGTCATTTCTAGGCTTCATTATCTCCCCAGCCGGCACCACCATGGACCCTGAGAAGGTGGCTGCCATCTCCAACTGGCTGGTCCCTTCTCATAAGCAGATCCAATGGTTCCTGGGGTTCGCCAACTTTTATCGTCAGTTCATCAGGAACTTCAGCTCTGTGGTTGCCCTTATTCTCGCCCTCCTCATAGGTAAACCTATCCAATTTTTCTGGTCCAGGGAAGCTCAAAGAACATTCGAAGACCTGCTTCACCACTGCTCCTGTCCTCACCCATCTGGACATCAAGCAACCTTTTGTGGTGAAGGTGGACACCTCCCATTCAGAGGTCAGAGCTGTGTTATCCCAATGCATGGTAGCTGATGGTAAGCTCCACCCTTGTGCTTGCTTTTCCCACTGTTTGACTCCCGCACAGTGCAACTACGATGTGGGGGACTGGGAGTTGCTGGCGATCAAGCTGGCTCTGGAGCAGTGGCAGTTTGAGGGGGCAGCATCCATTCCTCATATGGACGGATCATGGAACCTCCAGTATATCCAGTTGGACAAGAGATTTGATCCCCGGCAAGCCAGGTGGGCCCTTTTTTTTCCTCACGCTTCCAGTTAACTGTCTCTTGTCATCCAGGCTTCGAGTCTGCTGACCCCAGTCCTGTGCTGCCGCCCTTGTTCGCTGTGGCTCCAGTGTGCCTGGCCATGGAGTAGGATGTCCTGCGTGTACTGCCCCGGCCCTGCCCCCGCGGACACCCCAGTTGGTCAGCTATTCATGCCCTCGTCCACCCGCTTGGCAGTTCTGCAGTGGGGGCATTCTTCATCAGTGGCCAGTCATCCTGGTGTGGCTCAGACCCTGGAGTTCTTGGCTCGTTTTGGTGGCCTCACATTCCTAAGGATGTGGAAAGTTTTGTCCAGGCATGCCAGGTTAATGCTTCCCAGAAGGCATCCACCCAGAGACCCCAGGGTTTCCTGCATCCACTCTCAGTTCCATATTGCCCTGGGTCACATATGTCAATGGATTTCATCATGGGACTCCCTCAGTCCAGAGGTAACTCTGTGATTCTGGTGATAGTAGTTTGGTTCTCTAAAGCTGCTCATTTTCTCCCTCTCCCCAAGTTGCCTACAGCCAAGCAGATGGCAGAGGTTGTGATCTGCAAGGTGGTCCACCTCCATGGGGTTCCAGCTGACATGCTCTCAGACCGGGGACCCCAGTTCTCGGCCCAGTTCTGGTGTGCCTTCTTGGACCCATTCAGGACCTTGGCAGCCTGTCATCCGGTCTCTATCCTCAATCTAACGACTAAACTGAGTGGATCAACCAAGAGGTGAAGTATCTCCGTTGCTTCGTCTCAGAAAACCCAGCTGCCTGGAGTGATGTCCTAATGTGGGTGGAAATAGTCCACAATCAACTGCGCAGCACCTCCACAGGTATGGCCCCCTTTGATGGCTTCAAGCTGGCAATCTGTTCCCACTGTTTCCCGACCAGTAGGTTGATGTGGCGGTCCCCGCTGCTGCCACAGCCATTGCTTGCATTGCTCCGCACCTGGAGAAGAGCTTGATGCGCACTACTTACCTCTTCTACTCACTACCAGAGCCAGGCTAAACAAAGACGTCGCCCCACTCCCATTTCCATCCCGAGGAAAGAGGATCTGGATCTCAACAAGGGACCTCCCTTTAAAAACCAGACCCAAGTTCACTCTCCACTATGTGGGGCCCTTCAAGATTCTGTGCTGCATCAATCCCATAGCTCAGTCATGCTTAGCCTTGCCTCTCGAACCCACTGTGTTCCTGTTGCCTAGTCAGCTAAGTGAACTTTCTCCATGTTAGCTTTAGACCTTTAATTTGTTTGTTGGGTTTGTTTCCCTTTTTGGTTCTCAGCTCTGCCTGCGTTGTTTTTGCTACCTGCCCTGTCTGCTTTGTTTATTCTGCCAACCTTTAATAAACTCCATGTTGGAACTTTATGCTTGTGCTCATCCCTACCACTGACAGTGGGAGTGTGTGAGATACAGAAGGCTGGGGTGTGTCTGTGTGTGTCAGTGTGTCACTTTTGGCCCAAGGTCCTAATCTAATACTGGAAATAAATCTGTCTGAACAACACAACAAAAGGAAAAACCTTACTGAAAACAGAATGTCTCTGTATTTGCCTCTCTCTGCCCTAACCAGTGACCAGCCTCAGGAGGAAACACCAAAACCAAGTAGCCTGGCTTGGGGGCGTATTGGAGCACTCCAAACAGAAATTATGAAAAAAATGTCTTTTTTTCATGCAGGTTCTACACGCAGTCAGTAAAAGGCTGCATTAAACAGGTGTGAGTTTTAAAGGTGGTTTCATTTCACTTACAGTTATTATCCAGCTCCAGTTGAACTGTTTGCACCTTTAGAAGGGCCTGGGAATAAATGGCACTATACCCCTGCACTTGTAGACAATGAGGTACATACCCATACTCACTTTCCACAAGTGCAGGGGTAGAGTGCCAAAGCCTGCTCACTTATTTGTTTAAATATTTGTTTATTGCACACATTTGGGTATTTATAATATTCATAATATGTACATACCATTGTCCAGTAAAAATGGAAAAAGTTGTAAAATCAGCTATGCTTAATAAACAAACATGCAGGACAACAAAAAAGCATAACATAAAAGCCTGTCTTTAAAGTAACTTTTGTAATTTGAACATGCATAGTTACATGTTGAAATCTTAATCCTTTATTGCATCGAGACAAATAAAGCTCTGGTAAAACAATAGTATGCACACAGTATAAATTTCTCATTCCTTCACCTGGGTTTTTTTTTAATCAAATATACCTAGTGTAAATAATGGAAAACATTAATACTCAATTTAAAATCCCTGTCTGCAGGAGGACTTATGGCAACAGAAAGACAGAGTGAAGTCTGCATTTTTATCTCAGAACAGTGTCATAACTGACAGGATTACAAAATCTCTATCCCCTCCTGCAGCTTATCTCAACTGCAGAAAGCACCTGCTTTACCCTTGCAGGTGAGCTGAACTCTTCCATGATCAGAGCTGTGTTGAGTCTGTCTGCCTGAGTCTGCCTGGGTCTGCCTAAGGATGCAAGGGAAGGTCAGAGGAGTAGTGCAGGCTGGGGAACAAGGCTCCTGGAGCTTCTGACCCTGAAAGGGTCAGCTCCCAGGAGGTGTGCTGTTTTGCTCCTGAGCATTGTGTGATTCTGTAAGTAGCTGGGCTGTATAAATGGGTCTTGTGCTAAAATATAAGTAGAAGAAGCTGCACTAAACAAGCACATTCACCACACAGCCTCTTCTGGGTAGGAAGTATTTCTCTGAGTGTTGGCAAGGTTACAAGACAGTGATTCCCCATCTCTTGCTCAAGAGTCAGAAGAGTGTTTCTAAAGGGACAATTTTATCCATTTTAATTAACTGTGGATGATAATTCCATCGCTCTTGGTTAGCAGGGTGAATTAACACCGTTGTCCCTGGCAGAGATTTGTGAATGTTCACTGGGAGGAGAACAAGGTGAGAAAAGCTTGTTCATGAGGTCTGAGGTCATTATCATTTATAAAATTATACAGGTCTCAAGTCATTATAATATAGATTACTGAATGACAAAGCAGAAATGGCCCAAATGTCCACATGGGGCATACTTACAGGAGTTTCAGAGAGAGCTCCTCTGTTGGTCAGCCCCTCCATCGGGCCTTGTATGGAGGCTCTGTGAAAGACAATAAGTGAATCAAATCTCACAGCAATACACATTCATTCTCAAGCAGTATACATGTATATGTTTGGCCTGGTTTGCTTACCTTTATGATCAAAATTGCAATTAATATTAATTTTCTGAAGCATACAGATAGAATTTTCTTTCTGTTTCTATCAAAACAATTGTACCATACTCACTTGCACACAAAAACACACAGACATGCACACACACACACACACACACACACACACACACCAGTGTGTGCGCACATTTAAAATATTTATGGTGCGTTCCAGAGTGCAGAGCTCTTGCAGTATGAACAAGCTCATAATTAGCGTCCATTTGTTCTGCTTATGTGCATTTTATCTGATGTAACAAAGAGCGTGCAGGAGGATCAAAAGCAGAATTCTGTTGATTCTGCACCTGCAGCTGTCACCGTATTTTTCTATTGCTTACAAGCATTTTTGAAAAACAAGCCACTTTTCCAAAACAGTTAACAACCCATGAACAGAATTAAGCTTTGCTAAATATTTCAGCACCACTTGCAAAGTACTCCAGTGCAACAAAATCAAATAATTCCATCAAATCAGAATCCTTTGTCACATGAAAAGTTCTGTCACCTATTTCACAAAAGACCACAAAAACTATAACTACAGGTTAAAGCCAAGACACCATGTACCACAGAGCATAGGCCCAGACACTGTGTACTACAGAGCTAAGGCCGAGACACCATGTACCACAGAGGTAAGGCCGAGACGCTATGAACCACAGAGCTAAGGCCCAGACACCATGTACCACAGAGCATAGGCCCAGACACTGTACTACAGAGCTAAGGCCGAGACACCATGTACCACAGAGCATAGGCCCAGACACTGTGTACTAAAGAGCTAAGGCCGAGTCACCATGTACCTCAGAGGTAAGGCCGAGACACCATGTACCACAGAGCTAAGGCCCAGACACTATGTGCCACAGAACTAAGGCCGAGACACTATGAACCACAGAGCTAAGGCCGAGACACTATGTGCCACAGAACTAAGGCCGAGAAGCTATGTACCACAGAGCTAAGGCCGAGACGCTATGAACCACAGAGCTAAGGCCGAGACGCTATGAACCACAAAGCTAAGGCCGAGACGCTATGAACCACAGAGCTAAGGCCCAGACACTATGTGCCACAGAACTAAGGCCGAGACACTATGAACCACAGAGCTAAGGCCGAGACACTATGTGCCACAGAACTAAGGCTGAGAAGCTATGAACCACAGAGCTAAGGCCGAGACACTATGAACCACAGAGCTAAGGCCGAGAAGCTATGAACCACAGAGCTAAGGCCGAGACACTATGAACCACAGAGCTAAGGCCGAGACACCATGTGCCACAGAGCTAAGGTCGAGACGCTATGAACCACAGATCTAAGGCCGAGACACAATGACCCACAGAGCTAAGGCCAAGACACTATGTGCCACAGAGCTAAGGCCAAGACACTATGTGCCACAGAGCTAAGGCCGAGACACCATGTGCCACAGAGCTAAGGTCGAGACGCTATGAACCACAGAGCTAAGGCCGAGACACAATGACCCACAGAGCTAAGGCCGAGAAGCTATGAACCACAGAGCATAGGCCGAGACACTATGAACCACAGAGCTAAGGCCGAGACACCATGTACCACAGAGCTAAGGTCGAGACGCTATGAACCACAGAGCTAAGGCCGAGACACAATGACCCACAGAGCTAAGGCAGAGAAGCTATGAACCACAGAGCTAAGGCCGAGACACTATGTGCCACAGAACTAAGGCCGAGACGCTATGAACCACAGAGCTAAGGCCGAGACACAATGACCCACAGAGCTAAGGCCGAGAAGCTATGAACCACAGAGCATAGGCCGAGACACTATGAACCACAGAGCTAAGGCCGAGACACTATGTGCCACAGAACTAAGGCCGAGACACTATGTGCCACAGAGCTAAGGCCGAAACACTATGTGCCACAGAGCTAAGGCCGAAACACTATGAACCACAGAGCTAAGGCCGAGACACTATGTGCCACAGAACTAAGGTCGAGACACTATGAACCACAGAGCTAAGGCCGAGACACTATGAACCACAGAGCTAAGGCCGAGACACTATGTGCCACAGAACTAAGGCCGAGACACTATGAACCACAGAGCTAAGGCCGAAACACTATGTGCCACAGAGCTAAGGCCGAGACACTATGAACCACATAGCGAAGGCCGAGACACTATGTGGCACAGAGCGAAGGCCGAGACACTATGTGCCACAGAGCGAAGGCCGAGACACTATGTGCCACAGAGCTAAGGCCGAAACACTATGTGCCACAGAGCGAAGGACCAGACACTGTGTGCATGCACGTATATGTGAATCTATGTGTGTACACGTGTATCCAGTGTGTGCTCTCATTCCACAAAGGGTGTCACCAGGAGTAATTAATTAAGCGAATAACAGAGTACTGAAGAAATAACCACCGCAGGGGAATAACAGAGTACTGAAGCTATAACCAACGCAGAGGAAAAACAGAGTACTGAAGATATAACCAATGCAGGGTAATAATAGCATTCTGTAGACAATGAACATGTGAGGAAGAGGAACAAGATGCTGAAGTGTGATTGACAAGATTGACAGAGTTCTAAAGGCAGTTAAGAAGAGGAGGAGGAGGGGATGGAGGCGGACTGCGTTCTGCTGCCGAGAATTTAATTTTAGTGATTATGAAGCGAACAATACATAGATTGGACAATCCATAACACTGCTTTAACTGGCAAGCAGTTCCCTCCCCCACTGGCATCACCCATCTACGCTGAATAGATGTCGTGTAACATAGGAGCAGAGACTTCAGAAAAAAGCTCAGAGTCTGTCTCACCCCTCTTTCTTTCTCCCCTCTCCCTTTAGCAGCACAGTACATGGTATCCAATGTTCCTCTGCATTCATACATATCAATAGCTGATGTCAGGGAAAGAGCACATCCCTGCAGAGCTATTACAGTCATCAGCCCATCGATGTCTGTATTTATGAAAGCACAGCCTCTATGGTATCAGGAGAATATACAATGCTAATGCAAGGTCCTGCTCTGTGCTCTAATAAGAACACACAGTGCTAACGCTAGCCCCCCGCTCTGTGCTATCAGGACAATATTCAATGCTACTGATTGCCTCCTGCTCTGTGCTATCAGGAGAACAAACGGCACTAAAGCTAGCCCCCTGTTCTGTGCTATCAGGAGAATATAAACAGGTAAAACAAACTGAACTCAACAGACAAGGTCACTTTCATTACATAGCATGCTGTTTCATATGATAATTGGGAAAATACTGTCAACATTTAGATTTCAGGGATATACATTCATGAATAATAGTACTGTGTGTATGCATGTGTGTATGTGAGTATGAGGGAGAAAGAGACTGTGATTGAGATTTTATACAAATGTAAGAACATATCTATGCACGAGTGTGCTCATATAGTTACATGTTAGTTTGTACAAATGTTGTTGGTGAGCATTTGTATGAAAATATTTGAAATGATATGAGTGTATGGCATTCTCATGAATGAATCACATAACAGGATAATTACACCTACTTTTCCTTGGCTGCATTGACACTAATCGGGGCATAGAAACTCCTTTGTGTAGCACCACATGCCAATGCAACAGACTGACAAGTTATGGAAATTATCTTCAAAGTAGCTAATTTAAGGAATGCAATTATATATCATGTATCAATGTCATTTGTAATGGGCAATGGGTGACATTAATCTCTTTTATATTTTACTGTACATAAACATTCTGGTAAAAAATGTTTGGAATGACTTCCTTTTTTCCTTTTGCAGATTTGATTACACTGGTGCATCCTGTTACAGTGATTTTGTTTATGGCTTCTTGCTAATCAGAGCCTAGGCCAGGGGTGTCAAACTGCAGTCCTGGAGGGCTGCAGTGGTAGCTGGTTTTTGGTGTGTTTTAGCACTTAATTGATTAATTAAAATCACTGGTTGTCTAAAGAGTCCACACACCTGGTTTCCAAGGCCTAAAATGGCTGCCAATCGAAAGGAAAGAACAAAAACCCGCAGACACTGCGGCCCTCCAGGACTGGAGTTTGACACCCCTGGCCTAGGCCATCCTGTACCTGTGTGCAGCTACCTCTGCAATTACATCATTTGGCCTTACCTGTGTGGGCCCACCTCTGCAGTTACATCATTGGGCCTTACCTGTGTGGGCCCACCTCTGCAGTTACATCATTGGGCCTTACCTGTGTGGGCCCACCTCTGCAGTCACATCATTGGTTCATCAGTCAATGTGCAGAGGCCAAGTTAACCACCCCCCTGTGTATGGGCAGTGTAAGGATGTGATTATGGATTGTGTGGAGCAGAACCCAAAACTGAGGAAAAAGTGCAGCTGTCTTCACTTTAGTTAAACTTTAAAACTTTTTGGGATGGACCATTGATCACTGTTAGAAGGGGTTACACCTGCACCTTTTAAATCTAATTTACAATGGATGAAATCTGATAACCAAAAAATATAACGACTACAGGTTGGATTGTAAATGGAGCAGAAACCATAAACAAAATGTTCAGTTTATACACTGTTCAATTATTTTGAAAGACTGTCATCTATTGAGCTGCCAACATGTGCTTGAGTTTTTGAGATAACACACTTCACTTCACCAAGGACCTCTCTTTAATCAGTGCTGGCTGCTGTTGATTACTTTTAATCAGAAGCCACTCTCCACAATTTTGTTATATAAGACAAAGCCCTGATTGCCATAGTTAAATAACACGCAAAATACTCTGGCTCTTCTGGGGCCTCATTTATAACGCGCCAAAACTCGCATATGCTGATTTTCATGAACAGGTTGAGATTTATAAAATTTCTGCTTGACGGCAGAATGTAAGTACCGCTACAATACGTTTGACCCATGCGTTCGCACATTTTGGGCACTGTGGCGCCGGGAGAGGTGAAGGGAGGAGCAAGCTCCTCAGCTCCTCCCATTGTACTGCTGTTCGTCTCCTGGTTTCCTCCCTCAGCCTGGAGAAGTAACTGGAGCTGCAACAGCAGAGGCCTCACTAACAGGCAGACTCACCTGAGAGTGATTTCTAATCAACTCAGCTGTGAGCACTTGCCTTCAATTAGGCCATTTATTTAAGCATAGCTGAAGAGGCTGAAAGGGTTCTTTTTTGGGTTTGGTGTTTTGTTCCAAATGGCTGTGCTATTTTTTGCATTTTGATTCTATTTTGTGTTAATTCCATTTGTTGTTTTTCCTTTTTTTCCCCAAAAGGGATTAATAAATGGCCTTTGGCCCTTTTTGTTGAACTTTTGGTTGTGTTTTTCCTTCCACTCACCACCCGGCACAGTGGCCATACCTGCCACTGTGTCACAGGATGTATTTTCTCTACATAGCACAGCCTAGAGACCAAAAGAAATTTGCACTATAGTTTCCTTATTCTTGCTGTCTAATTAGGATCACATTATTTGCAATCAATGTTGTTTTTGACCATGAATAAATGAGAAATTAACAGATATTATTAGTAAATTTATTTTGTTAACATTAATAGACCTAAAGCATGTGACAATAGCAAGTCAGCATAACCATGGTTGCCTAAGCACTGTTAGAGGTTTGAAGAGCTGTGCTCTTGGAACACTGTGCTGATTTGGGGCTGGCAATGGGGTGCCCTGCATGTACCAACCAGCCAATACCTACCCATCTGAAAATCCTGTCAACTCTGGGGTTCTTGGCCACGGGGAGTGTCCAGCGGGAAATAGCGGACCGGTCAGATATATCCCAGCTCTCATTCAGTCCATGTCATACCGTGGATGGTCCCTGAGTTCGATGTATATCAAGTTCCACTACACAGCAGAAACATCAAAAAGCAGTTTGCAGCAATGACCGGTTTTTCCTATGTCACCGGTGCAATTGACTGCTCTCACATTACAATGAGATTACAAGGCTGCAATCAGTGGATGAATAGGTGTAAGTAAATCATAAGAATTTCCATTCAGTAAAAGTGTGAGTGATTTGCAATGCACAAATAACACCAACATTATGTGGCTGCCCGATGGCCATGGTCATGTCATGATTCGTTCAATTTGATGAACAGTAAAGTTGGAAATGAACTCCGGTAATCATAGCCAGCCACTCATCGACGGAGCTCAGTGGTGGCACCTTCCATACCGCTGCCCGTTGCCCATACACTTGCAGTTGGGGAAGTAGAAGCCTGTTTGACTCATCTTTTATTTATTTTGATCTGCGTGCGGCTCTCTAAACCTGAGAAATTGACAGCCGCGGTAACCTTCATGCAAGGTGTTTTTGTATTTGTTACCCCGGCGCTGTGGCCACCTGAAATTATAATTTTCTAATCTCTGTTTGGGAGACTGAAGCTTTGATCTCACAGCTTCTTTTGCAGTTTCTTTGTTTCCCCTGTTTGCGGCCACTATTGCATTTAAAATGAATTGCTCTGTTCCACATATTATTTAGATCTTACTTAATTGATTTCGACTTCCGGAGCACCATATATGCTTAAATGTGGGCGTTTCAGGGTGTGGTTGTGGCGCGCGTTTGTAGGATTAGTTGTGATATATAACAGAAGACATGCGTATGTGTTGCATACGCAAGTTTTATAAATCCAATTTTTTTTTGCATACGCAAACTCATAGGTTTTGGCGTACGTAACTATTTAGGCACGAAAGTACGCAAAGTTTTATAAATGAGGTCCCAGGTACATAGCTACAACACTACACATAGCATTTATGAAGCTAGTGCTTTGGGCTTTGGACTACAAAGTAGTAACCTATTTCTCATTTATAGAAAAACACCTTACTTTGTAGAAAGACCCTTTTTACAGGTTTTGCTTTACAGCAGCAATAGAGAAATCCTGTCGATAGTATATGTTGTCTTGCTAAATGAAGGCTGGCCTTTGCTCTACGCACTGATAGCACACTGGTACTGTAAATATCACAACCTTTAGAAGCACAAGGAGGGATGAGCCTAGCCCGATATCACAGAGGAAGTGTGAGTCTTTTGATTACAAGTGACCACAAAAGCCTATTTAATGGTATTTCTCCAGTTCAAATGAACATTTCCAAATGCCAGTAGCTGATTTTATCAAGAGATATTCTCAGCCCTAAAGCACTAAGGATTATACTACAGCTGCCAGATCCCTAATGGACTCAGCAGATTCACGTTTGGTGTGAAACCAGTCAGAACTATCTGGCACTTAAAAGAGCAGTGTGTGAGATATTAATGAAATGTTGTTTTCAAATGCTGATTTTATTTTAAGCAGAACACTGGACTGGATACCTGTCAAAGCAAGAGGAGAGTGGAGGAAATGGGACTTGTAACTTTCTCTTCATTGTTTTAACTGAACAGAGAACATGTTAAGGACTGCACAGAGAATGTGAAAATACACTTTCATTAATGTTTTTGACTAAACAAATAAATCCAGCCAACAAATAAATCCAGCTAACCATACAAACCATGGAATACCTGAATAATCTGGCAAGATAGTCAATAGAAAAGTCTGGAAGTTAAGTGCATATCATGCCATAATATCAAAATATATTGGATTTGACCTGAGATTACTGTGCTCAGCCAAGTTCTTATAAATTGTCATAATTATTAAACAGCTGTTCCTCGCAGCTTTATATGTGGAAATTGCATTCTGTGTGCAGAGTTGAGAGTGATGGCATTCTTTGAGTTTGTCCCTGCAGAAACTTTAATGCATTGGATTGATGAATTGTATTGGAAAGAGCCATGGCATGGCTTGCTGTCTGAGCTGCTCCTTGTATGGAGCCTGCAGCTGAGCTGCTCCCTGTATGGAGCCTGCAGCTGAGCTGCTCTCTGAATGGAAATGGCTATTTTGTCCCTGCCTGTGGTGCTATGTCTTACCAAACTAACAACACACATAAACACATACACTCACACACACATGCGTGCACACACACACTCAAAACAAACAGACTAACAGCACTGTTGCAAGTTTATAAATACTTCAGCTTGCTGGCCTCAGTTGCAGGCTTGACAGGCAGGAAAGTTGTGTCTGACGTGAAAAGTATCCAAAACGAGAACAATTACTGTTATGACTGCCTAAATAAAAAAAAACAGTTTGTTTATAATAGCCTATGCTTTAGTTTTTAACTAATTTTGGTTCTCTGTTAAAATCATTGAAACAACCTGCAAGTTGTTAACAGCAGGTTACTTAGTATATTTCTATATTTTTGGATGTGGAAATTGTTGTAAATAATGCATAGGATATCTGGGTGACAATCATTTTGTAAATAGCAGTACATTGTTTTTGTATGTAACTTGTGTCAGGTAATTTCCCGTATGACCTGTTGAGATGAATCTGAGAGAGGAATGAACATGCAAACAAGAGCTTTCAATCAACACAGGTTTTATACAAATGCACATTTGCGAACCAGCCTCCTCAGAGATCTGACTCAAAGTACATAAAAAATGTATTCATCCTTTGTACCTTTTTTTATGAATACAGTGCCTATCATAAGTATTCACCCCCTTGGATGTTTTACCCTTTTATTGCTTTCATTAATCAATCATGGTCAATAAAATGTGGCTTTTTTCACACAAAAATGTATCGGAAAAAACTCTTTTATGTCAAAGTGAAAACAGATTTCTACAAAGTAATGTTAATGAAACAAAATTATATAAAGAAAAATAATTGTTTGCATAATTATTCACCCCCTTCAAGTCAGTATTTAGTAGATGCACCTTTGGCTGCAATCACAGCACTGAATCTGTGTGGATAAGTCTCAATCAGCCTTGTACATCTGCACACTGCAATGTTGCTCCATTCTTCTTTGCAAAACTGCTCAAGCTCTGTCAGGTTGCACGGGTATCGAGCATGAACAGCCCTTTCAAGTCCAGCCACAAATTCTCTACAAGATTGAGGTCTGAGCTTTGACTCGCCACTCCAGAACATTTACCTGGTTCTTTTTAAACCATTCCTGTGTAGTTTTTGCAGTATTTTTGGATCATTGTCTTGCTGGAAAACAAATCTTCTCCCAAGCCATAGTTCTCTTGCAGACTGAATAAGATTGTCCCCAGGATTTCGGTGTATTTTGCAGCATTCATTCTGCCCTCTATCTTTGCAAGCCTTCCAGGGCTGGCTGCTGAGAAACATCCCCACGGCATGATGCTGCCACCACCATGCTTCACAGTGGGGATGGTGTGTTTTTGGTGATGTGCAGTGGTTGTTTTCTGCCAAACCTAACATCTTGTCTGATGGCCAAAAACTCACTTTTGGTCTCATCAGACCAAAGAATCTTCTTCCACTTGACCATGGAGTCTTCCACATGCCTTTTGGCAAACTCTAGTCGAGATCTAATATGAATTTTCTTCAACAGTGGCTTTCTAATTGCCACTCTCCTATAAAACTTTGACCAGTGAAGAACCCGGGCAGCAGTTGCTATATGCACAGTCTCTCCCATCTCAGCAGCTGAAGCTTGTAACTCCTTCAGAGTAGTCGTAGGGGTCTTGGTGGCTTCTCTCACTAGTTTCCCTACGTGCACGGTCACTCAGTTTACGAGGCGGCCTGATCCAGGCAGATTCACACATGTGCCATATTTCTTCCATTTCTTGATGATTGATTTCACTGAACTCCGGGGATGTTCAATGCCTTGGGAATTTTTTGGTATCCATCCCCTGAATTGTACTTTTCAATAACCCTTTCCCTGAGTTGCTTGGAGTGTTCTTCTGTCTTCATGGTGTTATGGTAGCCAGGAATAGTGATCAACCAGTCTCTGGACCCTTCAGACACAGGTGTTTTATACCTCAATCACATGAGACACACCCACATCACTCAGGTTATCTTCAATTCACTAATTGTGAGACTATTTGCACCAATTGGATGGACCTCTATTGAATTAGACCATTAAATTTAAAAGGGGGTTAATATTTATGCAAACAATTATATTTCTTTATATATTTTTGTTTCATTGACATTACTTTGTAGAACTCTGTTTTCACTTTGACATTAAAGAGTTTTTTCCAATAAATTTTTGTGTGAAAAAAGCCAAATTTTATTGACCATGATTGATTAATGAAAGCAATAAAAGGGTAAAACATCCAAGGGGGTGAATACTTATGATAGGTACTGTACATAATCTTCATGGTAGGTGTGGAGATCCCACCTCTAACATTTCATTGGTCAACAGTTACTTCAATGCCTTTTAGCTACTTCTTTTTGATGAGTCTTCAGTTCTCACAAAGCTTGTTTTCCTCACCCGACGATGGCAATCCGCCCAATTTCAGTTACTCCCCAATATAATCTTCTACAGTTACAAACAGTTCTTCTTTCTTCTCCAAAGGACATCTTATTCTCATGGGAACACTCAACAACCTAGGGAGTGGTTACCTCTTATCTTCACACACACACACACACACACACACACACACACACACACACACACACACACACACACACACACACACACACATTCTTCTTTACTTAGGACTACTGGAAATTTCCACACCATCTGTCTATTATACAGAAATTACATTTCAACTTCACATTCAATTTCTTTATACATTTTATATACATAACTCCTTGCAACTATAATTTCTATAACACTTGTAAATTACTGTTCATGACCTGTCCTACACCTACCTTTTCATTTTTAATTTAATTTTATATCATATGTGTTTTCACTATTATTTTTGTGGCTAATTGTGAACAATAATTAAAATTTAGGAACATTTAAGTGTGGTATTGTGTCATTTATATCAGACGATAGTGGGTGTAATTCATACGTGGCAACTAAAATGTTGGGTAAACCACCACTCTCACAGGAGACAGTGGTTTCCAGCCGGTGCCTTTGGTGCTCTCTGACCCATCCCAGCACGCTCCCGAGGCATTGGTGCAGTGGCCTTCCATTCCCCTGGAGTTCCAGCCAGCACACCTCACACCCGCTGGACAGCCCCTGCACGCTCCTGGGACCAGGATGCTGCAGAATCTCGGTCCCCCAGCTGCTACCATCCCAGCTGATGCCGGCAGGTTTCATCAGGTACATCATGTGCCCCTGGCCTACTGTTGCTAGCTCCCAGCGGACCAGTTCAGCTGCCCTCAGCTCACACTTCGTATCCTCCTCCATATCCTTACTAGTGTCCTCCCACTACTACTGTTTCTGCTGCTGCCTCTCTCTCTTCATCTCTTGCAGGTGCCCAGTTTTCCCCTGTGACCACTCCTATGACCTGTCTACTGCCACCATGATGCCGCCTCCCTGACTGCCTTCGTTTTCAAACCAACACCCGTCTCCACTCGGTCGCGCTTGCAGATCCTCCAAGCATAGACTGTAGGGTTTTGGAGTGCAACAGCATTACGGCCACTCTCAAGGCCCCTTCTTCCTCCTCATCTACGTTACTGATGTTCCCCGAATTCTGCTCTCGGTGTTCCCTCACCGTCGCAGAGGGCTGGCAGATTATATGGCCATTATGGCGGAATTGGAAGTCCATTTTGGGGGGTTCCCATTTTTATGTATATCATAAATTGTTTTCGGCTAAGTGTGCTGCTAAAGTCACGCAATTTAATGTGTGTCCTATTTGGGGGTATTAGATTCAGATTTGTATTGCTGTGTTTTCCTGGGGTTGAGAGCTTCGGCTTGCAGCATATGTCAATCCACCAAACACTCCACTTGCTTGTGCTCCATGGTCACCCAGCTACCACTCAAGAAAAGAAAGGATGAAGGTGGAGATGGGGAGGAGGTGGGATGCCAGAAATGCAGGTGGGATGCCAGAAATGCTAAGCACGTTGGGAAAAAAGGTACATGGTGTTTATATACCTGTATGTACATTTTTACATGTTTGCACCTTTTATGCCGGTGCCCACGTGTGCACTGTTTGTCCTGTCCGCTGTCCACTTCCTCCTTCTCACTTCCCGCCCTGCCTACCTCTGACCCGCTCCCCTACTCTGTTTCAGCTGCTAGCGCACCCGACAATGGTGAGCTGAGCCCAGCGACTGCCTCGCTGATTGCCCATCCCCAGCACTCGTACCCTGTCCCCCCTGCCACCGCACACATCCCTCCCGCCTTTGTTCCCTATCCTTGCCCACAGGCCCACCCCCCAGCCGCTTCCCATCCCACCCAACCCCCCCCCCCCCCCCATGGCCCCGTGGTCTCTACACCACCACTTTGATGCCCCTCCCTCCAACTGCCCCCGTGTTCGACCCTGCTCTCGTGTCTGCAGCTTTCCTGTCTCAGATTCTGCAAGGTGCGGATGTTTGCCTCGCTTCCCTGTTGTTCCTATCCCCGCCCTCAGAACACCAAGTACTGGAATGCGATAGCATCTCCACCCCCCTCCAAGCTCCATCATCTTTGGCTTCCAAAGTTCTCACATTTTCAGAATTGTGCCTAGCATTCGGCCGGTACACCAACATTGTTCCGTTTTTTCCCACCACCGTAAGGAATTGGCCAACTACCTCGACATCCTGGCGGACACAGCTGCCATTTTCTACACATTTGCAGTTACTGTGGGGTTTGCCCTGTTGCTCACTGCTTTCAACCCCGAACAGTCCCTTTGAAATCCTCTAAGCATCCATTTACTTCCGTTCATCCATCCCCACACACCCATCGACCCCCTGTTCATAGAAGGCAAAGTCATAACTCATCTCTGGTTCCAAAAAACACCTAAGGAATGTTTTTAAACCTTTCTGGCTTCCCTACAAACCATCACTCTTCCCACTTGTTCAGGATCAGCGCAGCCACCACAGCAGCCCATAACGGACTCCCCGCCCATCTCATCAAAAACCCAAGTCGTTGGTCTTCAAATTCATACCAGACATACATCAGGTTAAACCCTTCACACATCAAACATGCCTACTTGGCTCTCATCCACTGCTCCCCCTTCCACTCCCAGCCATTATACACATGCTTCCAGGCTGGATGTCTTTTGGATGGGGGTTCCCAGCTGAATGCTCCACAAGGTGTCTTCAAGCCCAATATCAATTTGTTGTCCATGTAGCTTACTTTTGCTTCAATAAACTTTTGAGGGGCAATAAAGTTCCTCTGCCCCTCCCCCTTGAACTGCTGTCAGTTTCCTGGTTCCCTCCCTCAGCCTGGAGAAGTAACTGGAGCTGCAACAGCAGAGGCCCCACAAACAGGAAGGCTCACCTGCGCGTGATTCCTAATCAACTCAGCTGTGAGCACTTGCCTTCAGTTAGGCCTTCAATTTAACATATGTTGTTGTATGAAGAGTTCACTCTACTGAATTAATGTTGTTTTCACAGAATATGCAGTCAATTAACACGTTTCAAAATGCTTAATTTTCCTTTCCATACAAGCGTACCTAATACCAAAATTATAGATCATTCTTGTCTTATTTACAAATGCTTTCACACAGCATGCCAGAGATAAAAACCTAATGTTCAAAACCTTAAATATAGTATAAAGCATCTACTTCTACAACAGCAGCAGCTCAAAAGCTATACTGAAACAGCTGATAAGCATTTTTGAATGAACAGATCATTGAAACATTGAGAAATAGCAGATTTAAGTTGAGTAAAATAGGCTAACCACAGCTGATTCCAATCTCAATTCCAAATACACTGTAAAAAGGGTACTTTTTGGATTGATTTTGTTCAATGAGGATTGAGAGAAGAGAGAGAGAGAGAGAGAGAGAGAGAGAGAGAGAGAGAGAGAGAGACAGAGACAGAGACAGAGACAGAGACAGAGACAGAGACAGAGAAAAAAAATAATGAATGTCTGGACAAGGGAGAGGAAAAGGACCAGAGGGAGGAGTGGCTGGACTAGGCAGAGAGGAAGTAAAGGGAGAGGAGCATGTTGGTGTCCAAAGGAGATTAAGAGCTGTTGTCACTGATAAAAGAGCCACCATCATAGACCATGTGATAAACCATGGTCTATCGCTGAGAGAGGCTGGTGAAAGAGTCCAGTCTAATCTCAGACGGTCAACCGTGGCTTCCATAAAGAATTTTCAACAAAACAACAGGTAAGTAATACATTACACAAGGCCTTCTTCTATCATTATTGTTGCTATGTCCCACAGTAACTGTAGGCCACCAGTCCCAATGCTAATACATATGTTGTGTTTTTGTTCCTCTAAAGCAGCGTTTCTCAAACTATGGGCCACAGACCAGTGCCAGCAGGGCTGGCTCAAGCCATTTTGGTGCCCTAGGCGAGATTAGGATTTGGTGCCCAAGACAAATGTAGCGCAGCTGGATTATTATTCTCATATGGGCCTTTAATGTGTGTAAATATGTGTTAATAGACCGCAGGTTTGTTAAACGAGTGTGTGTGTTTAATATTTTTATGGACTTCAATAACACTGCGGTGGGGATGTCAGCACTGCAACAATCTTTAGGTCAGTGGTTAGCGTGTCAAAAACCTCGACCTGGAGCAACAGCATCAAATCCCAATGCAGACGGAGAATTAGCAAGACAGCTGTATGGGTGTAGATTGGGTTAGATGATGATCTGGAGAAAGTGCGGGGGACATATCCCTCATGGCTGCAGAGCCCGTGGAAAAAAAAAAAAAAAATTTTTATTTGTATGACAATTAAAAAGAATACTTGTAATTTTCTTTCCAGATAAACCGAATTCCACTCATTTGTTACCACAAATTAAATGTTGTGCACTGAAGAAATGGCAATAAGTTCAAATGCCAAATGCATTACACACTTAAAAATTTTTACTTAAGACTTACTGCCTTTCCTCCAGAAAAATTTACATTTGTATCCTCAAGGTGAACAAATACTGCTAAGGGAAAACAGCTGTCATCAGCAAAACAACGTTCGTGTAACAGGTAGCCTAACATCTAAGCAAACTTTGTGGCAGTAAGCCAAAATCCTGGTACAGTCTGTCAACTCGAAATGCAAAGTGTATATTTTATTTGTTCAATGGAGAAGGGCACCCACCGGCTAATTTTTTTTATTTATTTTTTTTTCTTTCAAGGCGACCAGTGCCCACCAGAAGGTGACGCTCTACGCGACCGCCTATATGGCCTATGCCTTTATCCGGCCCTGGGCGCCAGTCCGCAACGCAGAAACTGCTGATCCACCGAGCGCTGCCACTGTGCCAGTCAAATTATGCTTGGTGCTTCTGTCACTCGTCAGGTCCCCGCCCCCTTGACTGAACTTCTTGCTTTGAAAATAGGAAAAATTATACTCTAGAGTGTTAAGCGTTCTTAACATACTGACAACATGCATCCTTTGTTCTCCCAGTCATTTCAGAAGGCATGCTACTCTAGCTGTTGTTTACATTTACATGTATTCATTTTGCAGACACTTTTATCCAAAGGGACAAATAAGAAGTGCATACAGTCGGCGAAATACAGGAAAGTGCATCATTTAAACATTGCTACAGCAGTTTAGTCATGGCATATTCCAAGCAGGCAAGTCTAGATTCCTTTTTTAAGGAAACAACCACAGCATCAAATAATACTAATTTAAACGAAGAAGAAGAGGCAAAAATCATTGCCCATTTACTCATAATTACGACTCATATATTTGGTTTCATTTCCAGCAATAGCTTCCTCCCAAACCAGTTTTTGCCATTTGCCAAACCATGCTAAGCAATGAGGCTATGAAACCATTGAAATCGTGCCGACATTTGGAAACAAAACATGCACATCTCGAAGAGGATTTATTTAAAAGGAAAAGGGATTAATTAGCTCATCAAACTAAAAATAAATCTGTCCGTCTCTGATGTGTGTTGGGAATGTTCATAAAAATCTGTTTATAGGTCATTTGGCATTGTTATTTTTGGCAGTGATTTTACGTTTAGCCACAGCACTTCTGTTGTAGGTTTCTTGATATTATTGTTGTTAATAATGTTTTATGGGCACATAGTCCTATAATAATAATAATAATAATAATAATAATAATAATAATAATAATAATAATAATAACTGTCCTTACTGCAAAGGGGTGTGGGCGGGGGGCATGTGTGTGTGTGTGTGTGTGTGTGTGTGTGTGTGTGTGTGTGTGTGTGTGTGTGTGTGTGTGTGTGTGTGGGGGGGCATATGGGACCTTGTGACCCCAAAGTCTGACATGACTGGACCCTAGGACAAAGAAGTTTGAGAAAGGCTGCTCGAAAGGACGCAACATCTTTCTACCTTTGGGGGGAAGTGGAAAGCTCATCAGCAAAGATGAAGAGCATGCCATTGTAGGATTGGTCATTGCTGACAATGCAATAAAACTGAGAGAAATTCAGACCAGAATTGTAGAGGATAACCTGGTATTTCATAATGTGGAAAGCCATAGTTTGAAAACACAGAGTTTGAATGCACCATTCCTTTTGTCAGGAACAATGAGCGGGTCAAGGAACTCCGGTACCAGTATGTCCAGGTATGGTGTCTATCCAATATGTCTTGTTTTACACTGTGTTTCTCTACATGTAAACATGGGTTACAGTATATACAGTTGGACATACTGTGTTTGATTTCTTGAAGAGAGTTATTGAATTGAAGGCTAATCAGACCCCAAATGAAATCATTTATGTAGACAGGGCAGGGTTCAACCTGGCAAAAACACGCTGGCGGGGAAGAAACGTCATTAGGAAAAGGGCCACCATTGATGTGTCGGGTCAGAGAGGAGCGAATATCACAATGTGTGCTGCAATATCGAGTGCTGGTTTGGTTCTGCAGAAATGTCAAATTGGTCCCTACAACAACTGGTGCCAGAAGCAGAAAGGGAACAGGTGGGAGGAAACATGAGGACATTTGTGATTGCATGGGACAATGTAACATTCCACCATTCACATGGTTTGATGGTTTCCCTTCTCCCACCCCCCTCCACTTGCCTTTCCTCAACACCATTGAGGATTTTTTTCCTGCCTGGAGGTGGAAAGTGTGTGATCATTGGCCACATGACCAAATGTCCCTCCTGGATGCAATGGATGCCGGATGCAGAAACATCTCAGCTGAGGACTGCCGGGGTGGATAAGGCATGCCAAGCGTTTGTATTCAAGGTGCATATCGAGAGGCGACATAAGATGTGATGTGGACGAAACATGTGGCCTCTTCTGTGCCTTTTTTACTGTATCTGTGTATTTTTTAAACATTTGGAACCAAAGACCATGTATGTTGGGTATTTTGTTGATCACTGTCAGCAATTTCATGTTGCTAATAAAGCTTTTTTACTGCAGCAATTCTATCATAATAAAGTAAAGATGACTCATTCACTTTTAGACAGTATGTTGCCACAAATGCTCACATGCAACACTCAACCAAAAAATATGGAGTGGTTTACAGTAAAAGGAAGCTGAATTATAAAAAATAATGGATTTCATACTGCCTATTGTATGTAGGTACCTGTAGAACTGAAACATGACAAGTAATCAAGTTTTGTAATGTAAATGTTAATCTGTTATTGTAAATGTTAATTTATTATTGTAATGATTGACTATATGTTCCTCTTGGATAGAAAACGTGCCAGTGTTTTGAAAGAATGTATCGATATTGAGTGGGGACTGCTGTGTTTTGATAGTCAGTGTATGTAGAGAAAGTTTTTTTGCATTTTGAGTTGGTATTTGAGTAAAATGTGGTTTTGAGCAGCCAATTAACTATTTGGCAAATTGTGTTATGTAGGGGCATTGCTGTGTTAAGAGTTTAGAAAAAGGTATCTTAAGTATAGGTAAACACTTGTTTGCAATTGTAAAAAACCTGTAATCTGTTTATTATGCTCTGTGGCACCAGGAGAGGTGGAGGGAGGGGAAAGCTCCTTTGCCCCTCCCCCTTGAACAGCTGTCAGTCTCCTGGTTCCCTCCCTCAGCCTGAAGAGTTGACTTTACTGTGCACACACATGGTAAACAAACAGAGTTACAGCAGAGCTATACACACTGTAAATAAACTAACAGCACACACACGTACAAACAGACTAACAGCACACCTATCCCAACAGTAACAGTGCATGCACACTCACACATGCATGGTAAACAGATTAAGAGAACACACACTTACTCATTAACACCAAATAAACAGACTAGCAGCGTGCACACACACACATTTAACAGAATAAGAGCATACACACGCACAGTAAACAGACTAAGAGAACAAACACACACACACACACTCATTAACACTAAATAAACAGACTAGCAGCATGCACACACACACACACACATTAAACAGAATTCAGTAGTATAAATATTCTTAGACAAGACTGAGCATTAAAGTGGAGTTATTGATAAGGGATATTGTTACTGAGAAGAGTGTATTGATTCAAGGTGGGGTGGCGTCTCCATGGGGTGTCAGTTAAAATGCAGGAAATCCTTTCCTCAATTTATGAGCAGGTGGGAAGATGGGAGTATGTGTATATAAGTGGCTACGAAGAAAATAAAACATAAATTCAATTACTTAAACTGCACAAGCATTACAATACAGTACAGGGATAATTCACTAATTGTACTATATATGCATCTTAGGAACAACACACATAAACAATCAACCAGCGCCTTACTTGTAAGTATACCATAATTGTCAATCAGGCCGTCCTTCGATAAACTAAACATCTGATGACTGGTGCAGGTTGGTTCCACAACTAAATCATAACTAGCCAGCACAATTTGTTGTAAAATAACAAATAATACAATCTTAATCACTTTAAAGAAACTAATTTAGCTCTCAATATTATGAGCTTTATACGTAGTGGAGTCACTATCAAAGCAATGTTAATATTCTATGTGTTCTTACAAAAGTTCACCATGAACTATGGGAGATGACTTGCTGGCTGCTTCTGACGTCTCTCCAAACTCGCTGTCTGCATTTGCTTACTCTGAACGCACTGATTGGCTGAGTTGGGGGTCATAGAATCTGCGTGTACCGATGCTGCTTTGGTCTCAGAGCCTCTTGAACAGATATGGTAGAGAATGTACTGTGTATGTGAATGTATGGTTTCGTGCATGGCTAAATGAGTTATCAATTATTCAAAGAGCCATGCGGAACAGATGACTGGACAGTTTAACCTGATATAAACTTGCATGCGTTGGATGACTGGCGACCCAGGCATATGATTAAGCAGTCCAGGAGTCCGTTTGTGCCGCTGTATATTCGAAGGAATGGGAAGAAAATGAATGAGTTTCAACCAATGACAGGTGACGACTCTTTTTAATTCATCAAACGAATGGTGGATCAGTAGGGGTGTATTACGGGAATTAATTGAAAATTCTAGGACCGCTCTTAACGACCAAATGCCAGATGCACGGCAAAGTTCTTTCACCACACCTGACTCAGCTTAGGCCGACTGAAATGGTGAAAGTCATGATGTGTCTGAAGGTGCATTGCGGTGGGCTACTGGACTCACATTGCACTTATGAGCGCCCGTGCAGTAGCTGCAGATGTGTAAAAATTTACATCCACAGCTGAAGCATGCAGAATCATTAAAATGAATGCACATGGACATACCCTGGACGCGCAGAATGAGTTGTCCTTTAACATTGAGCTCAGAGGAGGGGACAATGGAGGCAGATGCCAGGGGGCAGTGTGGACGGAGCTAGCAGGGGCGGTAGTAGTGGGGGTGACCATTGTGCATAGGTGAGTGACATGTTCAGTGGATTGACAAACTGTGCACCGAAGGTTTCAACCCTAGGAAAGTATGGCAGTATGAATCAGGGTCCAAAATCCCCCAATAGGGACACACATTAAATTGTGACACTTTTGCAGCACACTTAGCAAAAAAAGTTTGTGATATGTGTAAAAATGGGAGAAGGTGAAAGTATAAGCTAAGTATACACCTGCACCTTGCAGGATCTGTGAGCACGAACAAGTGAAGAAGGGAGTTGGATCAAAAACGAGGGCATTTGGGGGAGGAGGTATCATGGTGGCAGTAGACAGGCTGTAGGAGTGGTCACGGGTGGCGGGTGGAGCCGACCAGGGAACCTGGGAACCTGCGAGAGGCAGCAGCAGAAACAGCAGTAGTAAGAGGACACTGGTAAGGATATGGAAGAGGATACGGAGTGTGAGCGGGGGGCAGCTGAACCAGTCTGCCGGGAGTTAGCGACAGTAGGCCAGGGGGCGCCCGATTCGCCTGACGACACCTGCCGGCTCAAGCCGGGACGGTAGCAGGGGCTATCCAGCATGTGCGCTGGCTGGAACTCGTTGACTCCAGGAGGGACGTGGGCAGCCAGGGGAAAGTGAGATCGCTGCACAACTCCTTGGGACGTGCAGGTCAGGAAGCAGGGACAGGTCAGGAGAGCACCGAAGGCACTGGCTAGAGCCTGCCGACTCCTGTGAGGATGGCGGCCAGGGGGAAGGATGGCAGAGCTGTGTCATACATCAGCCAAGGAGGGTGAGGGTGGTGATTGCCAGGTCGGAAGGAATCAACGTACACAACACTGGGAGACGCTGCCAGGAAGCCGGCTCCAGGGGTGAAGGACAGGTCGTCATCTGAAGCATGGCTCTGGATATCAATAGATTCAAAAGTAGTACAAACTGAGAGAGACAGGAAACTCTGAATGGCGGAAAATAAACAGACTAGCAGTGCATGCACACACACACGCACAATAGACAGACTAAGAGGATAGACACACAGACACTCACTCATCAATACTAAATAAACAGACTAACAGTGCATGCACACACACACGTGCACACAATAGACAGATTAAGAGACACGGTGTCATTTCACGCTTGCCTTCCTAAAGATAACGCATCTCCTCCCTGCTGACCGGTTACATGGTGGCACCTGGCTGGACAAATCGACATCTCTTGTCACTATTGGGACATTAAAATGCCATGTGCATTCTACCCCATGGCTGGTCATTTGTCTCTTATCTATTTAACCTTGCCTCCTTGGTCCTGACCCTACTTGACTTATGAACTGGATGATTATTGTTTAGGGGAATTGTGCTTGTGGCACCTGTTTCTCTGACAATGGAGTCTCTTTTTATGATGAATTACAGATGCCACTGCCTCTGTATGCTTTGGTGCCTATTACAGTGGATGCTGGTTTGCAGCTCCCTGGCCAGTAGAACTGTCCTCACTTCCACCTACCAAGGCGTCCTTAGCGTTACTCAAATTGTACCTCGTAGTTGTGGCCACAGTCCTTGGGGTGTCAGAATGGGGACAAGAGAAAGTTTTAATACATTCTGACAATATCACTGCTGTAAACATTATAAACGTCGCACTGTAATTTTTTATGCCATTACTCTGCAGTCTCACCTGGGTTTCAGTTTGCAGTCATTTTATTATCCACCCAAACTACGTTTCTAGACACTATAACACTCTCACTTTCACTTTCAAACTATCGACACAATCCTGCAAGCCCTATCACCACATACTCTACAGTCATACTGCACTACACTGAACTGCTTTAAAGCATTCCACGGCCTTCATAACATCCCAACCCTTCATTCAAACTATTCACATATTCCTCCTTCATCGCATACGCCCACACCCAGTTACAAATCAAAACATCTACCATTGAAATCTACCTAAGCAGCATCCATCCAGTGTGTGTGTGTGTGTGTGTGTGTGTGTCATATGTTAGTGATGTACGATTTCACTACCAAACTCTTTTCAAGTATGCTTCTGGAGACCCCTGAATTCAGAGCTGCTGCATTATGCTCACCTCACACTGGCAATCATCCGAAATGTCACAGCTTGTTAAAATACACATAGATGTATGAAAATTATTACAGACATTTCACATGTCATCAGATATGGCATTGTCCCATGCTGCAAAGCCCCAACATTTAATTTATTTATCTGCAGTACGAACATTTTAGGCCCGATTACTGTGCATGTGTATGTATTTCCTTACCATATAGTCTCATGAAATTACAGTATAGTTACAACTTCTGCTTGTTCTTTCATTTACGCATAATAATCAGCACATATTCAAAGTCATAATAAAAATGTACACATATATTTCTGTATCTATGTTCATATAATATACATTGTAACTCTTATTAGTAAAATATGGCTGCTTTTTGAAATTTTATAAAGTACTTTACTGTATGGGAACCTTTGGACATGCCATTTTTTGATGGTTTGGATATGATGTGCTATTTTACATTGAGTCATAAAAAAGAAATAACAAAAACAATATCATCATTTAAATGATATTCCAATATCCACTGTATTCTTGAATTATATTACACTCTTAAATGTACAGCTTGCTTCCTATCCGTCATCAGCTAACAGCTATAAGTCATATGTAGCATGCAGCAAAGAATATAACATTTTTAAGATTGTGTATGCTCTGATAGGTTCCAGGCTTTTATGGAGGAACAAGACCATTTGTCTCTGGCCCGCCACTTATCTCAATCCTTTGTTATGTATGACCATGAACTGTATATCAGCACACCACACAACTTGATTCTTTAGAGATTCTCTCGGCATAGGCAGCCCGAATGTTCTGAGTTTGTCTCTCCCTTGCACATTGTAATAAATCAACATTCTCTTAAGAGAAGTTGTCAGCGTGTTCTTCATTGTCCTGCTCTTGGTTCCACAGAGAGGGGCAAACTATCCAGTTTTGGCGACCACAAAGGGACTGGAAACATCTTCCACTTTGACCAACAGGAATCAACAAGAGGGTGAGTATATTTTCTTGGAAAAGTCTGTACCACCCTCATTAGGTGTTGATTTTCCTTGGTACAACTTCTGTCTGAATTTTGTAGAAATACTTAGGTGGGTAAGACTTTGCTGTAACAGCTGATAGTTTTGTTTTTTAGCGTGGTTGTGTTTGTCTTTAATGTGGTACACAGGGCATGGGAGCATCAGGTTTTTTTAGTTATGTCTGTGTGCTGGTTAAGTCACATCAGTGTGTCAGGTCATGAAGGAGCCAGGACGCAGGAGCGTCAGTTTGCTTAGTAACGCTGGTGTCGGGATTTGGCACAGGTGCGTGGCAGGTCACGTAGGACCCACAGGACAAGGGAGCGTCCACCTTTCAGGCATGTGCTTGTTGGGATTTGGCACAAGTGCTTGTCGGGTCACGTAGGACCCACATGACGAAGGAGCATCCATCTTTCAGTCACGTGTGTTGGGATTTGGCACAGGTGCATGTTGGGTCACGTAGGATGCACAGGACGAGAGAGCATCTGCCTTTTAGTCACGTGTGTGTCGGGATTTGGCACAGGTGTGTGTCGGGTCATGTAGGACCCACAGGATGAGGGACCGCCTGCCTTTTGTTACATGTGTGTTGGGATTTGACACGTCTGCGTGTCGGGTCACGTAGGACCCACAGGATGGGGGAGTGTCCGTTTTGTTGGACAGATTTTGGAGTTGATGCCATTTGGGGTATGCTGGTTACTGTTAGCGGGTGCTTCTGAGTAACATTGCGAATTGTGAGAAAACTTGGCTGTGTGCTAACAGTTGGAGCATGAATGCAAATTTGCCAATGCAAGTGAATGCCTGAGAAAAGTGCACCAAATGTTGTGTTGTCCTGAGCTCAATTGGTGTTTTGTGTCTGGAAGCTTTGTGTGCAGGAGCTGAAGTGTTGGAATGTCTATAGAATAACTATTGCATTGATGAGTTAGGCTAATGCGATATGTATGTCTGTTATATAAAGTCAAACATATAACCTATATAATATAACAGAATTGGAGCGCATAAACTTGTTGAGGTGCCAGTCCAATAGTATAAGGACTGTGGTCACCATGAGCCCCTAAATATTCTGAATTTATGAGCCTGAAATAAGGGAGTTATAGTCTATGAGCCCAAGATAAGGGAGTAACAATAACACTGAATAAATAAAAGGTAGCACATATAGGATTAACCCCTATAATGTAAAATTCAAAAGCACATATTTTCCTTCCATGTATCAACCACCCTACACATGGGGACGTAGCTACCGACAAGTATCTTAAGTAGGAGAGTCACTTTATAATGGCTACTCTGCATATATCTGAAGGGTTACTCTGTATGTGCAGACAGATCCAAACTGACCTCTTAGTAAGAAATTATGTAAACTTAAACATAAACCATTTCTCCATCTGTTCCTGGGTATGTAAAAGTGTGTGTGTGGGGTGCATGTGTGACAACACAGCAAACAAAAAGACACTCAAGGTGTAATACTGGATAAGTAGTGACCTTTTGGCTGCTTTGCTGTTGGTAGAGAGATGGGGGAGGAAAGAAAAGTAGTCCTTTTGTGAGCCAAGAGGTTGTAGTTTAACAAGATATGGTTGACAGTTGAAGAAATAAGCAATGATGTGTATAGTTAATGGCTGTGCCATTTGTGTAGACTGCCCATGGTGAAATTAATTCAAACTTTGATTTCTTTGAATTGTATTGCATTGAATATTGCCATTGTATATACCAATGTTCCTTGTACTTGTCACTTATATTGTATATATTGTTTTTATATCTTGCACTGACACTTGTCACTTTCCTTGCACCTTGTGGCCTTGCCAGCTAATTTCGTTGTTCAGGCAACTGTACAATGACAATAAACAATCTTGAAGTCTTAAAGTGTCAATTGTGTCATCTAGGCTTGTCAGGGTATAGAATGTATTATAGAATGGGTATAAACATGAAGTTTGTCTGTAGTGCAGCCACATACAGAAACATGTCACAGGACCTCTGAGTGCAGCTATGAGATTCAGCATTGTGCAAGTGTGGGTCAATATGATGTTCCAGATCCTCTGAAACTCAGCTCAGAGCGGGACAGTATTGAGATATAACTAACATCATGCAGAACCAAGGTGTGCACATCAGGCAACTTGTTGTCAGGAGGGGAGCAGACAGACGACACACAGTAGTACACAGCAACAACCACTCCCAAACAAGCAGTTTAACTATGCAGACATGTTTAGAGGTTTAACAGTCAAAATAAATATACTCCATTTCAGTAAGAACATAATGCTTCAGATATCCCAAACACTGTGGCAATTATTGGGTTAACCACATTAACATAACATTTACTTGTCTTATTGGGTCATGCTGCATCTAATAGACCAGAGACAAGAATATATTGTCAAAATTCCAACCTAGAGCATTGGAATTTGTACTAAGCAAATTCCTTGGTGGTAAATAAGGTTAGATTTTTTATTTCCCTGGAGGGAATTAGTTTCAATAGAAGTTGGGAAGACTTTCTTTTTTCCGAAACTGTTCGATATGAGTACAGTTTATGGAATACATGTGGCAGCAAGTCCTGCACTTGGTTCCATGGAGAAGGGAAAATATCCTAACAGCTCATAATAGTAAATGTACACATCTGTTATGTTAACACATAAAACTGTCCCATAAAAGTCTCTGTGTTTTAGTTAGGAACCATTACAGTTACAGTCAGTTACTGTGTTTTAGTAAGAAACAAACAAGAAACACAGCTACAGTTAGTTTAGTGTTGTTTTATATGTGTTTATGTCCAATTCAGCATCACAACAACCAGCTTCTTCGAATGCACTTCTTCTGTTCTAAGAACAAAACCATCCAGACTGCACTGTAGTCAGTGCAGGAATCTGCCAGTGGTTACACAAATCAGGAACTAACTCTATAAGTGCTGAAAGGGGAATTCTGGCTCATGTTAGTGTTGTGTGGTGCTTTGGAGGAGAGGGGTTTGAAGCAGGCTACTGCTTTCTGTATCATTTTCCATTAGGCAGACCATCAAAAACATGTCCATGTCTGCTCTCTGTCTTTTTTTCTCTCTCTCCAATAGTAATTCAGTGTCATAAGTGGATGTATGGGGTTGCAGATAGCCCTCAGTCCAGTGATATGGCATAAAGAGCACTTATTAGCTTTCAGGTCAATAATGGATCCAGTGGGAAAGGCCAGCTGGAAAAGGAGCTGGCTGCACATTGACACTGGCTCATTGAAATGGAGGCTGTAACACAGAGCTCTGTGACTCAACTGATTGTGCTAGATCTGGAGCTGAGGTGAAATGGAGGCTGTAACACAGAGTTTTGTGGCTCTGTTGACTGTGTTAGAGCTGGAGCTGAGGTGAAATGGAGGATGTAAAATTCTGTGACTCATGATTGTGCTAGAGCTGGAACCGGAGCTGGGGTGAAGGTAGACACCAGGCCCACCTGGAAACTGTTAACAAGACAGTAGAAGTTTACTGTCAAGCAGAACAACCTGTCAGCCCAGTTCCAACTTACCCGGGATTCTCCTGCTGCTGCGACTCCTTCCTCAGTGCTGGTTACCACTTCTCCTGGAAGATAGCTCCATCTGCCGCCTCCTGAGACCTACGCGGATGAGCCTGGGACCTGCCGCTCTTTTCTCTCTCAATGCTCCCTGGTGTTCGAGCTGCAACCCTCCACCTTCCCTACAGACTGAGCAAAGATTTCCTACATCATCACCCTGCTTTCCGGTTGGGCCAGAGAATGGGGGACAGCTGTCTGGGATGCCCGCTCACCCATCTGCATCTTAATTCCCCATCCATCCAACCACTGCTATCTGCCACTCTGTCTGTGAGCAGTTTCTCTCAGGTTGTCTCTATCCTTGTCAACTCTGGAGCAGACAGAAACTTCATAGACGCCTCCCTGGTCTCCCAATTTCGCCTTCCTCGAGTTCCTCTCCAGACACTGCTAGTGGCCCTCACCATCACTGGGAGCTCCCTCACTCACATCATCCATGTCAATGTCACCACTGAGTCTGCTCATGTCAGGGAGCCACAGGGTGGACATTATTCTGTACATCATTGATGCCCCAAAGCATCTGTATCAGTTCCCTGATCTGTCAGGTGTACACTCAAGTTCATGGACCTCAAAGGGGGCAAGATAGATGGAACGTTCAGCCCCTGCATTGACTAACAGGGTTTTTACAACATTACTGTGCAACATTATTTAATGATTAAGTACAACAACTACATGGGCCTTTACAACATTATTTGATGGGTAAGTACAACATTACCCATCAAAAGGCCATTAATATCTACTGACTTTGAGTCTCTGCAGGGTGCCTCAGTCCTCACTAAGTCTGACCTGCACAACACCACAGAGGGAAACAAGCGAAAGACCATTTTTAACACCCCTACTGGCCACTATGAGTATTTGGTTATGCTGTTCAGCCTTACTAATTCTCCATCTGTATTCCAGGCGCTGGTCAATGATGTGTTGTGGGACATGTTGAGGAGATTTGTGTACGTGTACCTGGATGACATCCAAATGTTTTCCTGGTTCCCAGCTGAACACTCCCTTCATGTCTGCCAGGTCCTGCAGAGGCTTCTTGAAAACAAGGTTGGAGAAGTATGAGTTTCCTGTGACCTGGTGACACTCCTGGGGTATGTGATTTTGGCGGAAAGTAAAAGCGGTGGTAGACTGGCCTCAACGTACATCTCACAGAGAGCTGTGGAGGTTCATGGGCTTTGCTAACTTTTCTCTGAGGTTTATCCATAATTACAGCACGGTGGCAGCTCCACTAACTTCCCTGACTTCCTCCACCACAAGGTCCTCCTGGTCCCCGGCAGCAGAAGGAACTCAAGAGCGCTTCACTTCTGCCCCTATTGGTTCAGTCTGAACCAATCAGTCAGTTTGTGGTGGAGCTGGATGCCTCAGACATGGGGGTAGGGGTGGTGCTCTCTGAAGTGTCTCGTCAGGACAACAAACTTCACCCTTGTGCCTTCTTTTCGTGCAGACTGTCACCAGCTGAGTGCAACTATGATATTGGTGAGGAGCTCCTGGCCATCAAGCTCACTTTATAGGAGTGGAGGCACTGGCTGGAGGGGAAGAAAGGACCTGTCCCTGGTATGGAGTCTGGACAGGTCACAAAAATCTGGAGTACCTACATTCTGTCAAGCAGCTTAATTCTCATCAGGCACACTGGTCACTGTTGTTTGCCAGATTAAACTTCTCTCTCTCCTGTCGCTGGGGATCAAAGAATGGAAAGCCTGATACTCGCTCATGCCTCATCTGAGAGCTCTCTTGAAGGGGTCACATCCTGCCAGACTGCTGCTGGCTGGCAGCAGCGCACTGGGACATCGAGACCATGGTCCGCACAACTCTCGGTGGTAATCCTGTCCCCAACTCCTGTCCCTCTAACTGTATTTGTTCCTCCTCAGCTGCATGGGTTGCCGTTAGAGATGGTGTCAGATAGGGGGCCCCAGTTCACTTCTCAGTTTTGGAAGGAATTCTGTAAATTGATTGGTGTCTCTGTTAATCTGTCATTGGGTTTTCATCTCCAGACCGATGGCCAGACTGAGCAGGCCAATCAGCAGCTGGAGATGCTGCTGCAGTGTCTATGTCAGGGACGCCTATGCTTGGAGTTGGCAGCTCCCATGGGTTGAAAACTCCATCAACTCGCTCCTGTCCTCCTCCACAGGATTGTCTCCTTTCCAGTGCTGCCTCAATTATTAACCCCCGACATTGGGGGGACTGGGAGGGCTATCGCTCTGAGGAGAGGGACATCCTTGACCCTGCCCTTATCACGGACTTTCACAAACAACATCCCTAAACGCTGACTAGAATGCCTGCTGGCATTTGTTGGGGGGGGTTACTGTCAGTAATTCTGTATGGTATTGCGTTTTTTCTGTCATTTTATTTTCGGTTTTGTTCGGTTGTTTTCTTGTGTATTGGTCTTGTCCATGTGTTTTTGTTTTCTTTGTCCTTTTGTGTCTGCCCGCCCTCTCCTCATTACCTGTCTAGCTGATTGCTCATTTGTTTCACCTCCCTTGCTGTTCAGCTGTGTCTCATTTTCCGTTAGTCTTATGCATTTATACCCTGTTTGTTCTTCTGTTAGTTGTGAGTGAGTCTCAGTGTATTTGCCTGTTACGCTATGAGCCTTCTGTTCATGTTATCTGTCTGCCTATTTTGAGTTTGCCTGTTTTCCTGTTTACGATCCTGCTTGTACCTAATTGCTGTGTCTTATTGGTTTTGACTTTTTGTCTGCCTGCTCTTGACCTCTCCTTTTGCCTTGTGTTTTTGTTCTTTTGTCTTTTTGGTTTTGACCTATGATTTCTGGATTGCAAATTTCTTTGCTGCTTAATAAACTCTGGCTTATTATTTATCTCTGCCTGGGTCTCTCTGAGTTCTGACACCACAACACAGCTGACAGGTTAACAGACTACACCCTGCACATTGTGTCTCTAAAATAAATGTGCAGTGTTGTCTTTATTATTCTATTATCTCTGCTCTTCCAAGGTGTAATGCACTGAGTACTCTAAAATTATAATTGACTTCATAATGGGTTATGTGCAGGGAATGTATTCTTAAATACTAAAATTACAATGAATGTAAACAATATAACCAATCACAAATTAGAAACACTATATAATTAAAACAAAAAGAAAGTGGAATAAAAATGAGAATAACAATCACTGTCTCATTACTTACCCATATTTTGTGCCCTGGAGTTAAGATGGCTCTGTGTGTGACTGTGCTCTGGAGTTAAGATGGCTCTGTGTGTGACTGTGCTCTGGAGTTAAGTTGGCTCTGTGTGTGACTGTGCTCTGGAGTTAATATGGCTCTGTGTGTGACTGTGTGCTGGAGTTAAATGGCTCTGTGTGTGACTGTTTTGGAGTTTAGTTGATGATCTCTGTGTAACTGATATTTTGGAGTTAATGGCACTGAATCACAAAGATGTAATAAAGTTGATCCAACCTAAAAACAAAACCAACACGATACAGTGTCCAATTATGGCTCTGTTATAAAAGACTGTACTGGAGTTAAGATGGCTCTATGTGTGACTGTGGGCTGGAGTTAAGATGGCTCTGTGTGTGACTGTGTGCTGGAGTTAAGATGGCTCTGTGTGATGTGTGACTGTGTGCTGGAGTTAAGATGGCTCTGTGTGTGACTGTGTGCTGGAGTAAGTTCAGTGTGTGACAGTGTTTCGCTCAAACTACCGTTCTCCTTTTATGGGGTAAAGATTCCAGCACAGAGGATTTGTGGGTCCTGAGTATTTGAGGGGAGCACTGATGGGATACATTACAGTATGAGCTGAATCAGTGTCTGTTCAACAAGGATGCAGGTAAGCACAGTGCCAGTGTCACAGAGAAGCACTTTCTGTGTGGGTTTATTAAATTAGAAGCAGTCATAGTGCAGGAACAGCTCTGTATATCCGATGAGAGGGACAGTCTACAGAAGCAGTCATAGTTCAGGAACAGCTCTGTGTATGCAGTGAGAGGTGACAGGCTAGAGAAGCAGTCAAAGCGCAGGAGCAGCTCTGTATAACCAGTGAGAGATGATAGGCTACAGTAGCAAGAATGGTGCATTAGCAGCTCTGTATAACTGATGAGAGTTGACAGGCTAAAGAAGCAGTAATGGGGCAGTGAGAGGTGATGGGCTACAGTTACTCTTGATTGACAAACTTGCTAGCAAAATTGGCTAGCTATAGATGATACAGAATGACTTCTGGCATGAACATCTATGATTGTTTACAACTTGTTGTTGTATGTATTTGCTGCTATGAACTAAAATGTAGGGAGTTGTGATATCGTAACAGTTTCCTCTGCATGAGTGTGATGTATTGCAATTAGTTAACGAATAGTTTGAATATTTGCCATCTAGGGGTCTTTAAAAGCAACTACATTCTAGTTTATAATTTTACACTAACTTTGTCGCAATTGGTTGTCTAAAACGTATGACGTAAAACTAAATATAGTCACGTTTTTTGTGGAATTTTGGGTTTTCTGGGAGAATTCTAGAAGCTGTTTCCTGAGTTCAAGTGGAGTCCTTGTGAAAGCATTACTTGTAAGTTTGTTTTATACTACATTATATATATTATACACCATGTTTGTTATCCAAATCTGTTTTAAAGTGTTATTTTAGACTTTACTCTAGACCATTTATCAGTATATAATGGAGTTTATGAAGTCATATATTTGTTTTTTTTTCAATTGAACATAATGCTGTAGAAATATATGGCAACTATCTTTTATCATTTAGTTAGCAAATCATAGCAAAGATAAATAGGCTATCCTCATGTGCTATGTATTTGGCATTATAGTGATTACCATTTGTACTTATTTAAGTTCACACCTTCAAAGGAAGCTCTTCAGCACAATAAAAAAGGATGAAGACTTTCTTGGTGTTCATCAATCTGTTTATTTGTGCAGCCACGCACATTGAGAACAGAATAGTAAAAAGCAGTTTCACAGCTTAGCGCAGCAATCACAGGAGATCAAAGTCTGCTTCAGATGCTCGGTTCAACTCCCTACTGTCCTCATCCAGCATCTTTATGGCACAGTACTCACCTGCAAGGTCCATCAGCACTTCAGGATGACGGAGAACAAGGACAACACAGAATTACAGAAAGCATTTTAGATCCAGTCAGCTGTTTCTGGCACATCAACATGGTCATCAGCTAGCATGGCGGTAGGTAAAGCACATGCCAAGTTAGAGGCTGCACACGCACGTGCCACCTTTGCTAAGAGAGAAGGTGAAGTGATGCTAGAAAAAGCTTGCAATAGAAGCCACTTTAACTGCCCTACAGCCTGATAAAGAAGTAGCAGCAGCTGTAGCAGCTCACTCCAAACCATGCAGATCACACATTAGGACAAACTATCTTTGAAAGAACAAGTGACGACGACAGAAATTTGCACTTTCCATTGGGGATAGGCTGTTTTTAGAAATCATAGACAGAGAAATGTTCATTGATGTGTCTAATGGTTGGGTGGTTCTCCTTCCTCTCCACACACCTTGTCAGTGACTACCCAACAAGAGAGAGATAGCACTGAGTCATCTTGCTTCTCTTCATTGCACCTTCCAGAAGAAGCCACAGATGAAATAGGATTTTGTGGCCTTTATGAAAAGGATCTTTGACAACAATCTGCTGAGGAAGCACCGCCTTTAGAACAGGGAGAAGAATGCTGGTACCTCCCCATTTTTGGCGTGTATCACCCACGAAAGCCAGATAAAATTAGAGTCGTCTTTGACTCAAGTGCAAAACATCTAGGTGTGTGTTTGAACGGCATACTGCTTACTGGCCCAGACTTAAACAACAGTCTGTTAGGGGTCTTGCTGTACTTTAGATGAGAAGCAGTGGCCATAACAGCAGACATTGAGAAAATGTTCTACAGTTTTATTGCGAGAAAAGACCATAGGAACTTGCTTAGACTCTTATGGTACAAGGACACACACCAAGGACATAGTCGAATACAGGATGACAGTCCATGTATTCGGCAATAGTTCTTGCCAGCTTTGGTGATCTATGGGCTGCGGTGTGCTGCAAAACATGCCAAGAGTGAATATGGCACAGATGTTAAGTAGTTCATGGAACGGGAGTTTTATGTTGATGATGAACTGATGTCTTTGCCTGCTGCCTCCGAAGCCATCAACCTGCTGAAGACGACTAAAGCGATGCTTGCCACCTCAAAACTGAGACTTCATAAAATAGCTTCAAACAGTGCTGCAGTAATGGAAGCCGTTGCTGCTGAGGACCATGCAAAAGATTTAGAAGAATTGGACCTGCACATTGATTCTCCCCCAATTCAGTGCAGTTTAAGAGTGAGCTGGAACCTCAAGCATGATGCATTCACATTCCATGTCACCACTGAGGTGTTCGATCAACCATTAACAGTTTGTTTGACCCACTTGGATTTGTAGCCCAAATTACAGTTCAGGGTAAGTTCCTGCTCCGGCAGCTAACAGCAGAGACTCTAGATTGGGACACTCCCCTCCCAGAGAAGGAGGAATGGGTATGGGGGCCATGGAAAGACTCCTTACAAGATCTAGAAAAACTGGAAATACCCAGAGCTTACACCACTATTTCCCCCACTGCAGCAAAGAGGAAGGAAATTCACATTTTCTCAGATGCCTCAACTAAAGCTATAGCAGCTGTAGCATATCTTAGAGTATGTAATGAAAAGGGTTTGAGTCAGGTTGAGTTCCTCATGGAGAAAGAAAATCTCCACAGTCTGTACTCACCATCCCAAGACTAAAGCTAGGTGCTGCTGTACTTGCAGTTGAAATTGCGGAGCTAATTACAAGGTGAAGTAGACATCGAATTAGATGAGCTAAGGTTTTATACAGACAGTAAAGTTGTGTTAGGGTACATTTGCAACAAAACAAGGAAGTTCTATGTGTACGTTAGCAACCGGGTGCAGCACATCAGGAAGTCTACGACCCCGCGGACCACGCCACACAGTCAATTCTTGCAGGTAAATTGAGCGACACAATATGGCTCACTGGACCAACATTACTGCGTCACCCAGAAGAAATTCTTGATGCAGAAGAAAAGGTTTATGACCTCACTGACCCAGACTCCGATGTTGAGGCGTGTTCTCTCAACAGAACTCTTATCAATCATTTCAGTGAAGGCCGACTAGGATCACATCGATTTGAAAGATTTTCCTCCTGGAAGTCTCTCACATGAGCCATTGCAAATTTGATTCACATCACGTGCTTCTACAAAACCCCAGAGGGTGAAAAGAAAAATTATATCAAAGGTTGGAATCAGTGTGCTGAGCCTCGGTCTGATCAAGAGCTCACCAAAGCAAAGAATGTAATATTAGATCTGTACAGAGAGAAGCGTATGCAGTCCCTTATGCAAAATCGACCCCTTCGTGTGCAAAGAAGGTTTTCTAAGGGTTGGTGGATGGCTAAAGCATGCAACACTTGACTCTGAAGAAAAATGTCCATTGAGAATTCCAAGTCGCACTCACATCGCTTCTCTTCTCATAAAGTATTATCAAGACATCAAGGACGTGTTTTCACAGAGAGTGCTATCCACACTGCAGGACTTTTGATAGTCAGAGCAAAAGCATGCATCAATAGCATTCTCCACAAGTGTTCACATCACATGCCAGAAACTATGTGGGAGAGCTGCGGAACAAAAAATGGCAAATCTGCCCATTGACCAGCTGAGTACAGAGACCTCCTTCACTAGCGTCGGACTTGATGTATTCGGCCCCTGGTCAGTCACTACACACTGCACACGTGGCGGTCAAGCAAACAGCAAGGGTGGGCTGTGCTGTGCACTTGTAAGAGTACTAGTGCTATGCATATTGAATTGATTAAATCAATGAGCACTTCTAGTTTTATTAATGCCCTAAGAAGGGTCTTTTCTGCTTTTTGGGGCCCTGCAAAACTTATCTGCTCTGATTGTGGCAGTAATTTTGTTGGTGCATGCAAGGAACTAAAGATGCTTCTGAGTGACCCTGGCAATCCCATTGTCAAGCGATATTTAGGTCAAGAGGACTGCAAGTGGGTATTCAACCCCCCTCACTCTTCTCACATGGGAGGATCCTGGGAACAAATGATTGGGGTCTCAAGACATATGCTCCAGCAAACTTCCTGTCTCCCGGCTCACTCATGAAGTTCTGTCTACACTAATGGCTGAAGTGTCTGCCATCATAAATGCCAGACCACTTGTGCCCATCTCCAATGATCCAGACTCCCCTTTTCTTTTAACTCTGGCAACGTTGCTGACTCAAAAGACAGGCACTACCCTTCCACCTTTAGGAGCCTTTGAAGAGAAAGGTGCCAGCAATGGAAGCAAGTACATCTCGCAAATGTATTCTGGGAAAGATGGAGACATGAGTATCTTGCAACTCTGCAAAGCCATAGCAAATGGAGGTACAGTCGTCCAAACCACAAGAAAAAAGACTTAATTAAGTTTTAAATAAAGTTCTATTAAAAGACAGCCAAGTGAAACAAACTGAGTGGCCAATGGCTGTCATTACCAAGGCCTTTTCAGATGATGACGGAAAGGTTAGAAAGGCAATTATAATTATAAAAGCAATTATGTCTTGTTTAATTATTGTCAGAAGCCTATGTTAAATACCTTTGTATACAAGGCATATTGTTAGCTTGTTGTGCAACACGAGTTGTAAGATGGTAGCTTACTATGTCACTTATGTATCAGCGCCATGTTTGTTATCCAAATCTGTTTCTCAGTATTGTTTTAGACTTAGCCATTTATCAGTATATAGTGGAGTTAATGAAGCCTTATGTTTGTTTTTTCAATTGAATATAATGCTGTAGAAATACATGGCTACTATCATTTGGTTTTGATAATGGATTCTTTGTAAGCAAATCATAGCGAAGAAAACTAAGCTATTCTTATGTGCTATGTATTTGTGCGTTTTAGTGATTACTATTTGTATTTATTTAAGTTCACACCTTCAAAGGAAGCTCTTCAGCACAATAAAAAAGGACAAAGACTTTCTTGGTGTTTATCTATCTGTTTATTTGTGCAGCCACACACACTGAGAACAGAATAGTGAGTGCCTATTTTGTTCCACCTGGTGAATGTATCAGAATGTAAGAGAGGCTGGTGAGTTCACCAATCAGCCTAATAAACATGCAAAATCATATTAGTGAAAGAAAAAAGACCATTTATTTAAATTAAGGTCAGGTTAAGCATAAATGCTGACTGAATGAAGGCTGTAGATTTCTCCAATGCCTGCCCCCTCCATTAAATATCATGTGACCAGGAGCGGAGGAGGACATCAGTGGGCCCAGTCTCTGATCAAACTTAATTCTGTAATGCCCCCTCCAGACACTCAGCTCCCTGTTAAATTAGAGCTCAATCACACCGCTCCCGCTGGAATCAGAGCACAGCTCGGCAGAGTCACAAGAACAGGAAGCATAACATTGTGATTGCTGCCAGGACTGCATGACAACCTTTTAATTCAAATGGATGATAATCACTGGCACCACAGAGAGAACATTGTGTGAAGCAGGATGAAAAATGAAGCTATTCCAATGCTGAAGTGCAGGGAAAGGGGGAAACAAATTTCCACCAACTAAAACACAGGTGGGTGATTTTTGAAAGAGCTGAGTGGCACCACTTTACCTCAACCTGAATGTCACCTTGTTTTAAACAGATTTAAATGGCACAGAATGTAAACAAACAAATAATCATCCCACTTCCATAACTGGCTATATCTCAATACCATTTAGCTGTCTGTGAAATTTGAGCAATTCCAGGGTTAAACTTACTTTATTATGACACTGAATTACATAGGCCTGGTGAGGAAAACTGGGTTAGACCCAGTGAGGAATGCTGGGTTAGATGGGCCCAGTGTGGAATGCTGGTTTACATGGGCCTAGTGAGGAATGCTGGGTTAGATGGACCAAGTGAGGAATGCTGGGTTACATTGGCCTAGTGAGGAATGCTGGGTTAGATGGGCCCAGAAAGGACTGCTGGATTGGATGGGCCCAGTGAGGAATGCTGGGTTAAATGGACCCAGTGAGGAATGCTGGTTTAGATGGACCCAGAAGGAATGCTGGGTTAGATGGGCCAAGTGAGGAATGCTGGGTTGCATTGGCAAATGAGGAATGTTGGGTTAGATGGGCCCAGAAAGGAATGCTGGGTTAGATGGGCCAAGTGAGGAATGCTGGGTTGCATTGGCCAATGAGGAATGTTGGGTTAGATGGGCCCAGAAAGGACTGCTGGATTGGATGGGCCCAGTGAAGAATGCTGGGTTAAATGGACCCAGTGAGGAATGCTGGTTTAGATGGACCCAGGAAGGAATGCTGGGTTAGATGGGCCCAGTGAGGAATGCTGGGTTAGATGGGCCCAGTGAGGAATACTGGGTTAAATGGAAAAGGTGTGGAATGCTGTTTTAGATGGACCCAGTGAGGAATGTTGGGTTAGATGGGCCCAATTAGGGATGCTGGAAGGGATGCTAGATGAGGCCAGTGAGAAATGCTAGGTTAAATGGACCAAGTGAGGAATGCTAGGTTAAATGGACACAGTGAGGAATACTGGGTTAAATGAATTTTCGATTAGCATAAATCAACGCCCCTGAAATACCATATAAGGAGCTTGTAATCCCTTTGTTGGCAATCTAAAGAGATGGCAGAGAAAAGGCAAAAGAAAAAAAAACCTTTCTGAAGCGGCGACTGAAGTTTTGTTGATGGAAATAGAATCCAAAAAAATTTTGTTCAGTAGTGTAAATTGTGGAGTGTCCGGCCCGGGGATGTCCAAAGCCTGGCAAAAATTAAGTTAGAAATGTTGTTTAAATTAGAAATGTTGCAGTAAATTCGCTGTCAAAAGTTCAGCGTTTGCTGGAACAGGTTAAAAGAAAATGGTTTGACATGAAACTGGAGGCAAATTATTGGAGAGATGTCATTGGCTGGAATTACCATGGAGGGTGACAACAATCCGTTTTCCCATCTTAGATCAATCACCGTCCAACTCTGAATCTAAGTTTTTGCATACCAGCCTTATTGTTGTCATAATTCCTGGGGGGCAGCTGCCCGTGAGGAGAGGCATGGTTGGCCAAAGTGATAATGACACATGCAATACGTCACGTTTTTTCCAAAATCAACTTGGAGCGAATCCCAAGAAAATTATTTGTTCAAATTAGAACAATTACATATTTAGGATCCTCTATAATAGTGTTCCCTCCCTCGCCTTTCCCTCCACTCTGCAGTCCCTTTCCTTTTCAAATGCAAACTCCAACATCATTTTATCTTGTATAAAAATAACAACAACTGTAATATTTAGATTTATTTTTAAAAGACAGAAGAAAATGTGATCAAAAGTACCTACACAGTAAATGGCCCAATCAGCTGGCTATATTAGTCAAATAACATAAGAATGTATGTTTATGAAATAAGAACGTAAATGTATTATGACAGACCTATTTCTGTGGTGTGGAGATGTGTTGACTGCTTACGTTTTTCTTAGTGCTCATAGAGCAAGGTCAGCCATAGCAATGAAGACCTTAGCAATGGTTTCTACTCCTTATGTATAGCAAATATTGTTCATGTCTTTTATGAAATTAAAAAATTCCAAATAAGAATTAATTTGATTAACCAGGATTACACAAATGAAGCATCACCTGTTTTAATGTTGAATCCAATAGTGATTTTATAACAATTTGAACATTACAATATTACTATATTACTACCAAATTATGTGCTACTCATTTTTAATCCAATGAAAGATGAGTGAATGGAAAAATAAAATCAAAAACATGCTTTACAGCTGTGTTTTTATATTTATGCACACTACACAACCAGTTGTGAGTGCTCGTGAAATTTCTTTGGATCCTATGAACAAACTGATATACGGAAACTTTGAATGAATCCCAATTTTTTTCGCATTATGAACGATTTACAATCAAATTCATTTGGTTCATGTTTGATAAATGACACCAATTGAGTTTGTTTTAAATAGCAGAAAACATTAATTAGCTTACTCTGTATTCACACAAAGCATTGTATGAATACAGCTTCCAGCATAGTTTTCCTACAGGGCTGGCTGCCATTAGCACTTGTTGCTCCCCCATGGCCATGCAGCTCTACCCTTCTGACACTGGATTTCCAACCCATACAGGACAAAATCCTTATATTTTCCATGAGCATAAAATCATTTTAAATCGATGTTTTTATTTACGATAAATAGATGTGATGTTATTTTCAATAAAGTTGCCAAGCTTTTCCAATGTGAAACCATTTATTTGTATGCACAATTTAATAATCATATTGAATAATTATCACAATTATAACAATAGTTACTATAATTATTTGTGTAGCACCTTTTGAGCAGGGTGAATCCCGAAGTGATTCTCATAGACAAGTAGAGATAATTAATAAAATCGGTAACAATAAAATATTGTAAAACAGATCAGTAACTAACTGCAACAGTAACCAAGTAATGATAAATAAGTGTGAGGTGTAACAGGGTTTAAAAGTACATATGGTTAGAGACAAGTAAAATGATGAACAAAAAATAAAAATCAATATCAATATCAGAAGAATTAACCCGAAATTATGCTACGACATACATAGGCAATTATACTGGTATGTTTAAATGGCGATTTAAAAACAATTTGTGCTCAACAGAAGATTCTATTTCATGCTGTGTGAATGATTGAAGCTAAAGGTAGCATAACTGTTACATTTAAAGATTCAGAAAATGTAGGTTATTCTTAACAAAATGCATGGCTACGGCAGCTATGCCTCCACCAGCTTATGAGAGCTTATGAGTAAAAACGTCTATTTTTTTGGACTACCAATGAACTTGATAAGCAGTTATTGAGTTTGGACTTTCCTTTGAATCTGTAAGATTTGATAAGCAGTTATAGCATTTTGTTGGATTGTATAATCAATTGAATCTTTAAGATTTAAATGTTCTTTGGTAGCAAGAGCATAATATTCAAATAAAGTTTAACACATAGCATTTTAGTGAATGGCATTCTGGGCAATATCAATCGGCAACAGATGATTTTTGTTGGCCGTTGGAGGGAGTGAACCTGAGGGCTTGAGCAAATTAAAAGTCGCCCTTCCCTCAACAAATCTGGATTGGAATCGCCCTCACAGTGGCAGCCATCTTACATACGGGACTTTTTGGGGATTCCCCCCTTGATTGAAGGGAAGTGAGCACGAAGAAGCAAGCATTTTTTCAGATTGGAACGCAGCCTAGGATTCCACACAAAAAGAAATCTTCAGGAGCCATTGGCTCCTACACCCAAATTATTTAGGAGCCAAATCAAATTTTTAGGAGCCAAAATCTGAGGCCTGCAGAGTCAACCCAATGGCCTTGCTGTCAGCTGTGCCATCCCCACATGTTCGGCCAGTCCCTGTCCTGTTTTCCATGGTCTGCCGGCTGTAGGTGCACCCACAGCTGGTGGATTCCTCCTGTGCTGTCAGCTGCCGTGCCTCTACATGCTCCGCTGGTCCCTATCCTGCCTTCCTCCTCTCCACACACTTCCACACAAGCAGTCCCAGAAACAACTTCCACCTCGACCTGGTACACCGCCTTCCCCGCTTTTGTCCCTGCCACAGACACACTCACACACATACACCGTGTCATACAGAGTTGGAGAACCCCTCTATGCAGCTGTGCTATCGCGGTCCAGCCACTCCAAAACCATGGTCCAGGTCTACTGGCTGCTTATTCTTTTTCAAACTGCTTCCTCATTGCCTCCTCTTTAAGATTTATCTTGTTGCATGCATGCACACATGTATGTGTGAATGCACATGCACTCACACAGGCACTCTCAGACACTATTTGTTTCTCTCTCCCTCAGGCTTCCTTCCCCCGCCCATGTTGTCGACTGCCCCACCACCCAGCATTCTGTCGGTCCCAACTCCTGGTCTCCCCCTTTTCTACTGCCAGAGCTGAGCTTCAGATTTTCTACTCAACATCGTCTCTCACGTCTACCTCGGTATTTACTGCTACTCCCCAGCGGTCTAAACCATGCCTTTCTTTGTACTCCGTCTTTTTGCGGGGCCAAAATCATAACAAACCATGTCAATTCACTCTGATAATACAACTGTTGCTAACATTATAACAAAGGTAAAATTCACACCAACACCATTTTACCGCTCCTATCATTTCACATAGGTCCTTATGGTGTTAAATGGGACCTGTTGTTCGATGAACATGCAGCTTCCATCAGGAACAGGAGAGGGGTGCTCCTGCTGTCCACAGCCCCAGGGTCACACTGTGGGTAGGTGTGAGAAACCCTTTAACCTTTTAATGGTTTAGCTATGTCTCAAAGACATCTTGGCTACGGTCACCAGGTATTAAGCAGTCATGGATTGTTTTAGGAAGCCACTGTTTTGGGAAGTAAAACCCAGTATGTCCTAAAAGGAGGATGAATTTAGCTCTCTCCTTGGCTGGTTGTCTTTGGGGAGTTCACCTCACCCAAAAAAGTGAGGCATGATGCTGCCCCTTGGACTCCAAGCCCAAGATCAAATGTCCATACAGTTATACAACATGCCACATCCAAAAACTCCTTCCAAACGCATTCAATGTTCATTCTACTGAAATAAAAAACAAAAAGTTTTATTTAGTTGCATGACACATTTCATTAGCATTATTTTAGTTTCAGCTAATCAGTAAACTCAGTATCAGTAAACTAAATATTACACTTAATCTTGCTTGGTTTAAAGCCCTCATAATCAGTGAAAATAATAACTCTGAGAAGATATACAGACAGCTGTAGTTGTTTTCCATAACATTTTTTTCCAATTTGTTACTGTAATTGCATTCATCTGCAGAAATTATTTCTATTTTTAATTTCATCTCATTTTTGTTGATCATTCAGGTAATTATTTTATTACTCTTGTAATTCAAGGATAATCATACAAATGTTGTAGCATGACTGTTTGACCTTGCATTCACCTGCTTCAGTGCTATGGCATGACACACATAAAATCAATCATTTTTATTGGAAGATTCAAAAATATTTGCTTATTTACTGCAATTAAATAGTGCATTGGTTTCCTTTTGCAATGCTGTCATATATTTATGTCAGTATTACAGGCAGAAAAATAGCCAGAAGACCCTCCCCTTTATAAATTCAGTCATAGTTATCACATTCAGCACTTCTGCAAATGACCACTCAGCCAGCAGATGGCGCTATGCCAGGGCCATTGATCAGTTTAATTCACTGTAAAACTGAATGATATTTATTTGAGAAATTACTTTGGGCTCAACAATCAAAATTTCTTTCCAGTTTCTAATTATATAGTATAAGGGTAATTTAACTCAGGCTTTATCAAGAAGATAATAAATAAAAAAGATAGATATAATATAAGAGGTTATATTGATAATGTAATGTAATGTATAGACTGTCTTACAGCTGGAGGACCAAACACAGACTCCCATTCATTTTGAAGACCTGTGTCCAGTAGGGCCTGTTTCAAGACTACTTGAATTTTGGCATATCCAGTAGAAAGATCTCATTGCTGGGTTAAAAAGGAATATACTTTCAGGTGAAATACTGATTAAAATGATGGAGCTGAATTGCCCCTCATCAGTAAAATGTCAAAGTAGAATTTCCAATCTCTCTGGAGAAGTCATCAATCTCTCCTCAGCCCTCACTGTCAGATGAGTGAAAACCCCATAATTCACGACACAGCAGCTGTGGTGGACAGCAGCCAGAAACTGCCTCTCATTTGGCAGAACATGATACAGAGAGTTTGTTTGGTTTGGAAATCAAGCCCCAATGTTCTGTCAGACAGCCTGCAATTATGGTTAAGCCCAAGCCATAAAGTGGCAAAAGGCAGGATAGGACTTTACCACACAAGGCTGTCCCACCATGCCACTTCAGGTGTTTGGGTGGGGCTGCAGATATGTTTGGGTGGGGCTGCAGATGTGTTTGGGTGGGGCTGCAGATGTGTTTGGGTGGGGCTGCAGATGTGTTTGGGTGGGGCTGCAGAGGTGTTTGGGTGGGGCTGCAGATGTGTTTGGGTGGGACTGCAGATGTGTTTGGGTGGGGCTGCAGATGTGTTTGGGTGGGGCTGCAGAGGTGTTTGGGTGGGGCTGCAGAGGTGTTTGGGTGGGGCTGCAGAGGCGTTTGGGTGGGGCTGCAGATGTGTTTGGGTGGGGCTGCAGAGGCGTTTGGGTGGGGCTGCTCCTATGTGTGCCTTATTCAACCACCTGAGGTAAACAAAGGCAAGGCCAAAACATGATGTCTTCCTGATCTCTTGTAGCAACCAGGTAAGAAGAGTTGTATTTCATTGAAAGGAATACGTACCTGTTCTATGTATAGTTAAACTGTTCAAGATTCTCTGTACAAGATGTCATGTCCTCATTTTAATAAAACTGGAAGGTTCTGCAATAGGAGGTCAGCTACATTATTTTTTTCAGAAGCAACTTGCACAGAGGAAGACAGTGGTTATGATGGCAAATTGAATGCTGAACTCAAATACATGTCATCAGCAAAAGAGGAAATGCAACAAGAAACATAGGAGAACAGATAAAAGAGTATATGATGAACAGAAAAAATAGAACTGGATTAAAAAAACTGAACTGGCAGAGATGCCTTTGGGATATGTAGCCATTAATCCAAACAGCTATAGATTTACTGAAAAGAATATGTCTGTCCCACTGAAATGGATAGGGGAAAATGTTGTACATGGAGAGCTGTGCAATTTAGCTTTTATGTCAAATGCAGTAAATGGGGATGTTAAGTGAAATAACTGTACTTTCACCAAACAATTTCATTAAGTGAGATCACCAGTTGATCTTGCATAGAAGTGGTGTGCTTTGAGGAAATATGAATTCCATAACTATCAAACCGGCCAGATATAAATCCCCTTTGAAGAATACTAAGATTAAAAAAAAACTGTATTGAAACTCAGCATGGAAGGGGAAAAACAAAAAAAGACATAACCATGTAAACCAGGTGACGCTGACAAGGAAGTAGCCCCGTCATACAGGCCATCTACAACGAGATTCGGGTGCTCAGGTCGGATCTTAAAAGTGAGATGAGTGAATTCCAACTTTCCTTTCGTAACGACATGAAGAAGGAGCTGAACAAGTCTAGAGGAGAAATCAAGTGAAAACTTGAAGAAGCTACAAGTGAGCTACAGGCTACCATAGCAAGAGTGATGGAGGCAGAACAGCGCACAACCGACATTTAAGAATGGGACAAGGCAGCGAAGGAAGCTCTCACTCAGGCTCTAGAGAACCAAGAGGCTCTGCAGGCAAAGCTAACCAAGCTGGAAGCACGCTCACGCCTGAACATTCTCCATATATATACGGTTACAGAAGGAATCAGAGGGGTCCAATCTATCAGAGTTTGTAACGAATCTAATAAAATCAGAAGTCGGCCCACCGGTGACGGACATGGACCTCGGAATACAGCGCTGCCACCAGGCACTTGCCCCAAAGCCTCCCAAGGCGCACCGCCTAGATCACTGGTGATTTGCTTCCTTGAGTTCAGAGTGAAAGAACAGGTGCCGCATACTGTTGGAGAAAGAAAGATGTTCGCTACGATGGGAAAAGGATTTATTTTGACCAAGATTATACTCCAGAGATTCTGAAGAAAAGAAAGGCATGTGGGGATATTGAGAGAACTAAAAGGAATCCACTTCCAAATGCCACATCCAGCTAAGTTGAAGGTGTTTTTTGACAGCGGCACCCAAGACTACAAGAGCACGGCAGAGGCTGCTAAAAACTTGAAGAAGAGAGGATTCCCTATGGAAAATGTTAAGGAGCCAGACTCTACAGTGTTGAAGCAGCGGAGTCTAGCAACGTGGGAGAAGGCAGGTGCAGATCACCACAGACAGGTAGTGGACCATGGGCAGATAAGGGAGAGACTATGGAGCTTTCAGTGTGCTCCACCGGGAGCATCTGTTGCTGGAGAGTGAGACGCCTGAGGGTAAACATCTCCATATGATCGCGGGGTAAGTGGCTGGAGCCATGTACCTCCACAGATGATTCCTGTGTTTCTCTACTCTCAGCCAATTTATAAAGAGACTTAATATCACTATTTTCCGAGTTTGTTAAAGATGGAACTTTATACTGGTTATGGGGGAACTGTCTTGAAAGGAATGTTACCGGCGCAGAGTATCTTCTCTGACACTGATGAGAGGCCCTCAATGGACGTGAGGATCTCCTCTCAACATGAGGTTTGAATTGAACATGACTTCCTGTTTTGTTGTTCACTGTTCTTGTTCTGGATATCATGGGTAACATTACACAAGTGTACACATGTTTCATCAGGAATATAACATCATCAGAATAAACGTCAATGGGCTACATAATACGATTAAAAGGAGTAAGATTATAGCTAAAATGAAACGAGAAAAGCTGCAGGTAGTTTTTTTTTTTGCAAGAGATGCATCTTTCTTCTTTAGAACACGAAAAATTTAAAAACTTGGATTTCAAAATACCTATTAGTGATCTCATAAATCAGGCCATAGGAGGGCAGTGGCTATACTGATCCCTAATGCAGTAAATTTTGAATTTATTTCAGAAGTGAAAGATAAGGCAGGGAGATATGTACTAGTAAAGGGCAAATTAGATAATGAGGAAGTAACATTACTTAATGTGTATGCCCTCCAGGGAGCAACAAATCTTTTTAAAAAACTATTTAAATTGATAGTCATGTAAACACAAGGAATTCTAATTTATGGCGGTGATCTTAATGTCCATCTTCAACCTAAATTAGATAAATTTAACCAGGGCCAAAAGAAAAGTCCAAATGCCATCATCGTCCAGTGGATGTTGCAGAGCTGGGTTTGATTGATGTGTGGAGAGAGTCTCATCCAGGTGAAAAACAATTCATGTATTATTCCCCATGCCACTCTGTATATTCAAGAATTTACTATTTATGTATAAATCAGATTGGCACAGACTCAGGGATTGTAAAGTAGTGATTAGAGATTTATCGGACCATTCAGGTGTGTACTAACCCTGCACCTAACTAATCAACGGAAAAATACACTTTGGACACTTAACACAAGCATTTTAAATGACAAAAAGGTAAAGAAACAGATTCAACAGGAATTTGACACATATCTACAAAATAATGATAATGGAGAGGTGTCTCCAAATACTTTATGGGATGCAGCAAAGGCAGTCACTCTGGTGAAAGGTGAAATTATGCCCTCACGGCTTCTCGGAAAAAGGAAAAACAGAGAAGACTTATTGAACTACAAGAGAAATGAAGTTATTAGAAATAAGACACACTGAACAAAATGATCATCAGATATTAACTAGAATAAACAAAATTAAACAAGATATAAATGGTATGTATGATGAGGAAATTGAAAAACAACTTAAATTTACCAAACAAAAGTATTATGAGACTGGGCCTAGGGCAATTAAACTTCTTTCCTGGAGGATACAAAAACAACAGAGAAAGAATACAATCCATAAAATTAGGAACCCTAAGACACAAAATGTTTGCAGTGAATCAGAGGATATTCAATGTGCATTGGGACTATATTAAAAAGACCTATATACCCAACCGGCCATGGCAGATATTACAATAATAGAGGCTTTTCTAAGTTCACTAGACCTACCATCCACAGGAGAACAACATAATATAGAAATTATGGCATAGATAACAGCAGAAGAACTGAATAAAGCCATTTCAAGATTAAAAGCTAATAAGGCTCCGGGCAAAGACGGATATCCATCTGAATGGTATAAAACGTTTAACTTAAAATAACACCTGTGCTGCTTAACTGATTCAATCATACACTGAGAACAGGGAAGCTCCACAATCATGGAAGGAAGCAGTTATCGCTATCATCCCGAAAGAAGGTAAAGATAAAAAGAAATGCAGCTCATATAGACCAATATCAGTCTTCAATGTAGACTATAAATTATTTGCTGCAATCCTATCTAAGAGACTGGAATCCATTGTTCTGGAGCTGGTAGATTTAGACCAAACAGGCTTTGTACTAAATAGACAGACACAGGATAATTTAAGGAGAACACTACAAGCGATGAGTCATATTACATCAGAAAACATTAGTGCAATGTTGGTCAGCCTTGACGCTGAAAAGGCATTTGATTCGGTGGGTTGGGAATATCTTTATAGGGAACTTGCAAGGTTTGGCTTTAAAGATGGCTTCATTAAATGCATTAAAGTGTTATACTTCTCTCCAACAGCCAGGATCAAGGTTAATGGACACTTGTCGCAAACTGTCTTTTTGGAAAGAGGGACACACCAGGGCTGTCCCCTGAGTCCGATTCTATTCACGTTATTTATTGAACCCTTGGCTCAAGCAATTAGAGAGGACTCTGATATAAAGGGGATTATGATCAGAGGAGAAGAACATAAGAGCTGTATGTTCGCAGATGATGTTCTGCTTTTTATTACAAGCCCTGACTCAAGTATCCCTAATTTGATGTCCCTGCTAAGAAATTAAAATTCATACTCTGGATATAAGCTAAATATTCAAAAAACTCAAACTCTCGCATTTAATTATACACCCCATCTAGATGCAAAAGGGAAATATAACTTTAAATGGGACTCTCCCACAATAAAATATTTAGGAATAAACCTAACAAAAGAAATGCCTAAACTTTTTGAAAACAACTACGGCCACATTAATAAAGAGATAAAATCTGACGTTTCTAGATGGACTCTCCTCCCACTAGGATAGGATAGAAATAATCAAAATGAATGTGTTGTCATGGCTTCTTTATCTCTTCCAGTCATTGCCTCTGGAGGTACTCCAAAAACAATTTGATGAGTGGAATGCATGGATTTCAAGGTTCATTTGGATCAGTAGAAGACCTAGGGTACAGTTCAAGACACTGCAGCTGAAAAAAGAAAAGCTGCAGGAGGAAGAGCTTCTCCATGCTTACAGGATCACTATTTTGCCACGCAATTGAAACCCTTAGTATCCTGGTGTGCTCTGAATTATGAATCTAAATAGAAATCCCTGGAAATTACAAAAATAGAAGCTCCAATACAATCTATAGTTGGAAATAAAAGCCAAGCTGAAAGACATTATAACAGTTTGAATCAATGGACTTTATTCACTCTTAAGCTATGGTTCAAGGTACTGAGGAAGTTACAAATAGAGAGACAGGCTCTTGAACTGGGTAGCATATGATCCAGAATTTGAACCTGCTAGGTTGGATGGGGGCTTCAAACAGTGGGTTAGGATAGGTATCACATCTTTCTGTTCTCTCACTTAAAACAGTAAATTTCAGAGTTATAAGACAATTTCAGACACATTTGGATTGGAAGAGCAGGAAAGATACCTGCAGGACTTTATAATAAAAAAACTACAAATAAAGGAAGAGACAGAATACAATTTGAATCAGAATACAATTCTATATTTCATGATGCAAGACAATAAAAAGTTCAGAGACTAAAAATATTTATGATAATCAAAAAAATGGGAGAGAGAGTCAAAACACACATAAGAAGAAGAGACATGAATACAATTTGATTTCAGCTGGAAAAATGTATTTTTATCATGATGCAAACAGGCAAAAAGACAGACAATAAAAAGTTGGTCTCAAAATCCAGCTTATATGGAGGGAGGTGGCACAATAAACAAAATAATTAGAGTCAGGCTTGGAAACAGTCCATGATAAATACTGGTGGGGACATAACCCCAGGGTCCCAACATTGAATGTAAATGAATGGACTTGCTTTGTTTTAAGACATGGTTGGAGAATTGTATTGAATGCTGGGAAAAATGGAATGTATCACTTTGAATAGTGTAAATGGAAAAATATATTGGAAAGGAGAATTGAGTGTGGGCAAATTGTTAGTGGAATTTGTGTTCATGATGGACTGATAATAACCACTGGAGGAGATGTTGCCATGATTATGACCCTGTCAGGGTGAAGGACTCTGTTTTCAGTTTTGTTATCAGTTTGTTTTGATTGGATGTAAATTTTTTGCGCCACATTGGCCATGAAAAAGTGGTGGGGACTTACAGGGTCCCCAATGTAAATGAATACAGTTTTCTGGTTTAGGACCAGTTTTTGCCCAGCATGGAACCATTGTGAACTTCCATGAATACAGTTTTCTGGTTTTAGCTGGAACCCTGAGATTTACTGGATGAATGCTTTGAGCATTAAGCTATTTGGGGAATTGGTGGCCACCAGGCTTTTAGGGAGGATGGAATAAGTATACCAGTCCCTGTCTAAATACATTCAATGATGCTGTGTGCAATAATAGCATGGCCATCAGTAAAACATTCTGACTATGAGGCAGAACTACAGAAGTCCTTTAGTGAGTCCTTTTCAGCTTTGGTGTAGCGGTAAGTTCTTCTTGGTATCATCCGGGATTTAGGTAGTAAACATCATACGTGTTGAAGTGAGGTCAAGCAATGGCCTGAGCTGCTAATGAATGACAAGGCGAAAGATATGAAAAAGGTCCAGTCAGTGTGCCAACTCCTGTCAGGATCCCCTGTCAGGTCAGGATCCTGAGCATGTTCTTGAATCAGCTGCTATTGATAGTGTGACAGAACCAGCACAGACAGAACTATTCCAAGAGAGGGATTAGTGACACCAGGAGCAGCTCACAGTGTTTACTGCTCATCACTACTGTCTGCTTCTGTTTTATAAGTACAGTGGAACCTCAACATACGAATTTAATTCATTCCAAGACCCGATTCGTAACCCAAAAAATTTTAACTCAAAATAATTTTCCCCATTTAAAATAATGAAAAAAATGTAATCCGTTCCGCCTTGTTGACAATAACACTTACCTTGGAAACAAACGTCAGCAGCTAACGGAGGTGGCTGGCGAACGGAGGTAGGTGGCGGAGGAGGAGGAGAAGGGAGGCTTGAACTTGCTACTGTACATACGGTACAGTACCTACCATACTTAAACACAATATTTTTTCTGCTTTTTTTCATTTTTACTTAACTGAACTTAACTAAAACACACAAAACATAACAAAACTAAACTTTTAAGGAAAAGGAAAAGTTAAGGAAATTGCGGTATTAATTCCAAAAAAAGCACAACTCAACGACACAGTACACATACGAATGGATGCTGCTATGAACAAGTGGCCAAGTGGCCGGAGAAGCAACAAGGATGCTGGGCTGTATGTGAAGCAACGCATATGGGCAAAACAGGGTTTGTGTGCAGGTTGGCAGACTGATTTGCCCCTGGCAGTCTGTGCACACAATTCGAAAAGATGATTCGTGTCGTATCTCAAAATTCCTGTCATATTTCAAAACAAAAATTCTGTGGAATTTCAAAACGTAACTCAAAACATACGTATGTTAGAGCAATCGTATCTAAAGGGTCCACTGTATTTCTTCAGGTAAAATCAGGAGGTAAATTAAGCTGGGGAGGGCAAGAACATGGTGATGAAAAGTGTGTGTGCCTCTGTGTGTGTGATGGAGTGAGCAGCATGTTTCAGAGTGTGGACGGTATGGGGACCGGAGGCTGTGCGAGACAGCAGAGAGCCCAATGATCAGTGGGAGGTCTCAAAGGTCACTCCTGTTATTTGCCCCTCCAGGTGAATTGAACTCTGGGATCCTCATTGCTCAAGCACATCATGTGATTGTGAGCTGCAGTGCAGGGAGAGAATCAGAGAAACTGTATGAGTAAGAAATTCTCATGTTAAAATCATGTTTCTGAGTAGCAATCCAGCTACACTAGCCTTTATTAATGTATTAATCTGTTAATTAATTTAAGCTGATTTTTTAATGTATCTTCACAGATGTTTGAAACAAATAAATATTTTGTAGGCATAGTGTTTGCTCCAGATAGGTTCTTCACCTGGTAGAAATATAGTCTTTGTTGAATAGTGTATTATTAGTGTATTTAATTAGTGGGTTTATTTTGAACAAACTAATGCTGATAATCAGTCTCATAAATTTTAACCCAGTTATGTTATTGTTATTAATTCAGTAATATTTTTTAATAAATACATATTAGTTATTAGTATGAATAACCCCATTGAATATAAATAACTTTAATATTAATTTACTTTAAGTAAGAGTTCTTTGATAGAGAGTTGGCTTTAGATCGATGTGTGAACAACATTGAGACAGACACCACGTTAATTAAAAACTGTTTATTAGTACTAGCTGGATAAATAGATATGCTAACGTGCAAAATTTAATGGATAACTGAAGTGGGAAAAGAGAATAAAGAGAAGTAAAGAGAGGAAACAAAGCAGTGCTCATGTCCACCAGCTAAATGACTGTAATGCAATGTAAGGCAACTGAAGTTGGAAATGACTGCATTCTGTACAAATGACACTAATAATTTCCTTTACCAGTAAAAATTTGTATCTATTCTTTCCTCAACCCCTAAGGTTCTTACACAGGGTATTCTGGCAGTGAATATGAGAAGATTCGATTATGCTCCTAATTCTTTGGGCAGTTGGTTAATTGTAGCTCATGTTGTCTCTGTGGCCCCCTGTTTGTTTTACAGAAGGAGTGGGAGAATGGCTGGGGAATAATTACTAGTATTACAATGCTTGTACATATGTATGCAGCACTGAAATAAAATATTAAACACAGAGCAGAAACTCACAGCTATTAAAGTCAATGTGCCCCCAGGGATCAGACAGACTCAAACCGGAAATTAGCAACATTAATCACTTAAAAAGACAACAGAACACTGAACAAGAATTTTCTTTTTTATTACTTATTCACACATAGCAGCACAGTGTTTTTTTTGTTTTCAATGAGGATCACACAGATTGCTCAAAGAAACAGAAACCTCTGTCGCACCATGCACAAATATACACACCTGATTAACACACACACATACACATGCAGACATTCACTCACACATACTCACACAACATGCATGCACACATACACAACACACACACACACACACAAACATGCACATACACACGCTCCACGAATTTGACGACAAGCTAACCATTCTTCCAGAGACAGCCTCTAATGCCAGTTGACCTCCCCCTGCACACTCCCATGGATCTGACATCACAGCCTCCCTTCCCCTCAACTGCCCTCAGCACCAGTTGTCCTGCCCCTGCACACTTCCGGGTTCAACGGCACTGCGGTCCTCCTTTCTCCCAGCCACCACATTCTAGGCACGTGCTGAACTGCCCCTGCACAGTCCAGGGGCCCTGGTGCTGTGGTACGCCATTCCCCCACTGCCATCGTCCCCAGCTAACCCACCCCTGCATGCTTCCAGTGGACCGGTCTAGCTGCCCCCAGATGCTTCGTATCTGTATCAATATCAATATCCTTTCTAGTACCCTCCAACCTCTGCTGTTTCTTTTGCTAGCTCTCTGTCTCTCTCTCTCTCTCTCTCTCTCTCTCTCTCTCTCTCACACACACACACACACACACACAGCTCCCCAGACCTCAAGGTTATTATTTTTACAAATACCATAAACTGTGTGTTAAGTTTGTGGCTAAAGTTTCACAGTTTAACAAGTGTTCCTGTTGGGGAGTGTTGGACTTTGGAACTGGTATTTCTGGGGTTAAGGGCTTCAGTTTGTGGCGTGTGCCATTCCACTGAACAATCTACACGTCTGTACTTCATGGTTACCCCAGCTAACAATGCTCTACTTAGCCACCAAAATGTACCTCACTGCCGCCCTCTGAGGTGGTCCCAGCATTGTTTGAATGGCACCCACGCGTTGCAGTTATTTGGGGGTCAGAATAGAGACAAAATAGTTCTGATTTATGCAGACAATATCGCGTCCACTTATGCTCTAATTTCACTATGTCACTACTCTGCCGTCCCACCTGTGTTTCAATATGCAATCAGTTCATTATCCATGCAGCATATGTTGCGGATACTGTAATGCAGTGGCTGGCAGTCTCTCTCTTGCTTTCACTTCCAGATATTCTTCAAACTGGTCAGATGTGGTTCAAGACCCCGTTCTCAGTTAAGTTTTCTGCAACCCATCCACTCAATCACCTGCACCTGCAATCAATTGACACAATCACTGACAACAAAACCATTCCCCTCTTTCTAAAGCACAGTAAAACTGATCCAACCAGTAAAGGCTGTCCTGTAAATTACTTCAAATTGTCATTATCCACTAGCCCCTATGTAATCCTTTCAATACTGCTCCTGTACTTCCATTCCACGTACCAGCTGATACACTGTTCATTGATGAAACCGCCAAAATTGTCACCCGTCATTGGTTCCAGAAACAATTAAAAACATTCTGTGCTTACCTTTCTTTCATAATTAGAGCAGCAACTACAGCAGTACAAAACAGACTCCCTGATCACTTAATTGAACACCCAGGATACTGGTCATCCGATGTCTTCTTACATCAGGTTAAACTATGTATACATCTGCTCCGCCCTCTTCCCTTTAATCCATTAAAATCTCACATAGCGCACACATTGGAACCACATTAAATTATTATATTTCCAGGTGGCAGTCTTTTGGGGGAGTCCTCCTCACCTACAAGGACAGGGACTACTCCTCCCCCATTGGACTCCAAGCCCAAGATCATACTTTGTCTGCATCTCAATACCATTCCTCCATCAATAAATCCATCTTACAGTTTTTTTCAATTGCTAACAGGCATTGGTCAATACTAAGCCACTTTTTCAAAACTCTTCATACAGTCTGCATTACCAAAATCCATCTTGGCAAAACAGTTAATCTCACCTCCAAAACTCACTCAATACCCCAAAACACTTCATACACGTCTCAAAAGAGGCTCATTCGACCATAACAGAGGCAACAATTCTCACTCAGAAAGCATACATTGTCACTCATAACACACTCATCTAAAAAACACAAACACCAGGGAGCATTACATAAATGATGAACTTTTATCTTTGAAGTTTGAATGATTTTTCACATAAATCAGAATTTCATGATATAATAACACCTTTGCACTTTATTGACTGTACTAAAGAAGATGTAACAAGAATGAATCAGAAATGCAACAATTTGCTTCAAAATCCTTTATTTTTTCTATATATTTGCATATAGTAATTGTGAAAAATAAAAAGTTGAAACAAAAATTCCTGAAATTCCAGGGCTGCAATAATAATTACAAAAAATACATCAACATGTATAGTATAATCACTCATACTGTACAGTACTTTGAGGGTTCTAGTTCTCTCTCTCCTGCATATGGCCACAAGTTCTCCTCAACATCACATCTTATGTCTTCTCTGGTGATGCATCTTGGTATCTTCTGGAATGTCTAATCCAACCCTGGCAGTCTTCAGGAGAAGTGTCTCCACACCCTGCATTCATGGCATCCAGTAAGGACATCTGGTCATGTGGATGGTGGTCATGAACCTTCCACCTCCACGCAGAGAAAAAATACTCTATGGGGTTTAGGAAGGGGGGAGTATGGAGGCAGGAATAGTAATGACTTTAAAAATAAAGATTTTCTGTATATTTCTATATGCAGAAATGCACAAAATTTGCCATCAGTCTGTTCTGAATGTGTTTTTACAGTTTTTTTCAATTGCTAACAAGCATCGGTCAATACTGACGCCACTTTTTCAAAACTCTTCATACAGTCTGCATTACCAACATGCATCTTGGCCAAACAGTTCATCTCACCTCCAAAACTCACTTAAACCCACAAAACACTTTCAGAAATCATTCAGAAAATCATTCAGAAACCATAAATTGTCTCTCATAACATACTGACCTAAAAAAACACTAACATTACATTACAGTAATTTAGCTGATGCTTTTATCCAAAGCAACTTACAGTTGATTAGGCTAACCAAGGGCCAATCCCCGTGGGAACAGTGTGGGGTTAAGGGCCTTGCTCAAGGGCCCAACAGCAATGGTGTTCTTGCTGTGGCTGGACTGGGGCTGCCAACCTCCGGGGTCCCAATCATGTACCTTAGCCACTAGACTATAGGCTTCCCCTGTACAGAGGCAGGAATAGTACTGACATCCTGGGATGTGCAGCAAACCAGGATAAAGATTTTCAAGATATTTCTATATGGTTATGGCAGCAATGACAAAAATTGCCATCATTCTGTTTTGAATGTGTTTTTAACAGTTTTGAAAACAGTGTTATCATTTGAAAAATGTGCTGTGAATATATAGTGTTTTGCAGGTGGTGGAGTATGAATGAGAAAAGAGTTCATGGATTTTGGAGAATGTGGTCATTGAATGCAGTCTGTGTGAAAGCAATGAAAAATGATTCCCAGTTTGGTCCACATAGACTTCTGTTTTGTTGACTGTGTGAAGAGTTTTGACAATGTGATTTCAGTTTTGACCAATGCATGTTAGCAATCGATAAAAATTAACAGTTTTGAAAACAGTGTGTTAGCATTTGAAAAATGTGCTGTAAATATATTGTGTTTTGTAGGTGGTGGAGTATGAATGAGAAAAGAGTCCATTCAGTTGATGCATGTCCAAAAGCATTTGCAATTTGTTGGAAGGAATGAGAAATGCTACTATGATGTGCACAAAATGAGTAAATGTTGTGCAGTCTGAACTAACTGTTGTGCAAATGTTAATAGTGATGTGAGAAATGCACCAAAGCAACTGAGAAAAACTGTAAATCACCCCTTAGTCTCTTCTTGTTGAGTCTAAATAGGATAAGTAACTTGAGTCTTTCCTCATAGCTTTTGTATTTCATGTCAGGAACTAATTTAGTTGCCCTCCTTTGTATTTTTGCAAGAGCCTTGATATATTTCTTATAGTGCGGTGCCCAGAACTGCACACAATATTCCAAGTGGGGCCTGACTAAAGCATTTTATAATTTTAATATAACCTTCCTTAGATTTATAATTAATACTTTTGGCTATATATCCCTGTTTGCATCCTGTTTGCCTTTTTTACTGCTAAAGCACACTGCCAAGATCAACTATTAATGACAAGTCTTTTTCAAACTGAGCACATTCTAGTTTACTTCCTCCCATGGAGTAGTCTTGCCTAAGGTTCTTATTTCCCACATGCAAGACTTTACATTTAGCTAATGTCATCAGCCAGGTATCTGCCCACTTATGGATACTGTTTAGGTCTTCTTGTATTGCCTTAGTTGTTTCTATACTGTTGGCTAGACCCCCTAGTTTTGTGTCATCTGCAAATTTTACTATTTTGCTCCTAATCCCTGCATCAAGATCACTTATGTAAATTAGGAAAAGCAAAGGCCCCAACACTGATCCCTGCAGCATTCCACTTCATACAGGACCCTGCTCTGACACCATTCCTCCCACAGTTACACTCTGCTTTCTACATGACAACCAACTTCGAACCCATTCAGTGATAGCTCCTGATATTCCTGCAGATTTCATTCTCACCATGAGCCTCTCATGTGGAACTTTGTCAAATGCCTTTTGGAAGTCTAAATAGATAATATCATAAGCTTTGTTTGCATCTAAACATGCTGTAGCTTCCTCAAAAAAGTCCAGGAGGTTTGTTAAGCATGACCTCCCTCTGCAAAAACCAGGCTGGCTGTCATTTAAGATACCATTTTGTTCTAGGAATAATTCCAAATTGTCCCTAATGATGGATTCCAGTAATTTACATGTGATACAAGTTAAGCTGACAAGCCTATAATTTCCTGGAGCTGTCCGGTCTCCTTTCTTGTAGATAGGTACTACACTGCCTAGCTTCCAGTCATCTGGTATTTCTCCAGTTTTAAGAGATTACTTAAAAATAAGCCTGCTGCCTTATTTGTTTTAAGTTTTTGAAGTTTATCTAGTACTTCTGCATCATTTAAATCAATTTCCTCCATAAGACTCTGAGAACTGAATGCACCTGAAGGCATATGAGAAAAAGCTTCACTACTGAAATTCTCCACAAAGTAACTGTTTAGGGTATCAGGAATAGCCTTTTATCATAAAACATAAGTCCATCCTTGTTTTTTATACCGCTTATCTCATCCTTAACTATCCTTTCTCATCCTTAACTATCTTTTTCTTTCAACTTTTAGCTAGTTGTGTATTACTGAAATCTTATTTGTCATTCTAACTTGTATTTTCTAAATATTACACAGAACCAGGTCTAGAACTGTGTTCTCTTTCACTTCTGTAGGTTGAGTAAAATACTGTTATCAAAAACAGTCATTTACAGGATGTCCAAAAACTTTAAATGTAACTTCCTCACATGACCAGACTCAGCTTCCTCTTGTATTAAAAATAATGAAGGATAATTTAAGGGTAAGTCCCCCATTACTATTGTCTCACCCTCCTGACATGCAAGTTTAATGTTATCAAAGAGCAAACTGTTAATACTACTGTCTGAGGCTGGTGGCCAATAACATACTCCGACATTCAGACCTTTTTCATTTTCCCCAGTATTTTAATCCTTCTGTCTCATGTCTTCACTAACACCAAGGGGCTCCATATCTGGAATTCCCTGAATATTAAGCTAATCCTTTACATAGAGAGCTATGCCCCCTCCACTGCTGTTGGTTCTATCTTTTCTTAGCATCTTGTATCCCTCTATGTTGTACTCATCCCTATCTCCTGCACCAAACCACATCTCCATGATCCCAACAACATCATAATTACTATTACTCATCAGCTTCTAGATCCAAAATTTTATTTTGTATGCTTCTAGCATTTAAACAGAGTAATTTCAGAGTACTGCATGTGCATTTCCTATCTTTCCACTCCACTCCCAGCTGCTCAAACCACCTCTATTACAGTGCTGCTCTAACTGATTGCAATCATGGTTCCCTCACTACTAATAAAATATTTATCCATGATGTGTTCTATTCCGGCAGTCTGTCTATCCCTACCCATCTCACCATATAACCTCCCTGCCCCCCAAGTTCCTAGTTTAATTACCCCTCTGCTACCCTAAGCATACGCTGGCCCAATGCAACTGTACCCCGCCGGTTCAGGTGTAACCCAGCCCATAAACCTGTACCCTCTTTCCTGCACCAGGTTTGTAGCAATGTTTTAAACCTCCATATAAAGACTTGCTTCCCTTTGCTTGCACTTGATAGAATTCCAAAGAAGACAATTGTGGAGGTTCTCCTCCTAATCTTCCCTACTAGCTCAATGAATTTGTCCTGCAGAACCTCAAATTTGCCCCACTCTGGCCAGGAGCTTGTCCGCATGTTCCAGGTAGGCAACAGACCACACGAGATTCCTTGTCGCGCAAACACACTATGCTATCTACCCCTCTAATGACTGAGTCCCCCTCTATCACTAACTCCCTTTTCTTGGAGGATGAGGCCACCTGGGTGCCCTGGGGCTCTTCAGTCCTCCCAATAAGAAACGGTTGGTCCCCATGATCTCTGGAGATGCCACTTGGAATTATGCGGCCCTTTCTACGTCTACGCCCTACTGTAACCCAGCTCTCTCCCCCTATCTGGACTGTATCTTCCCCCACCCAGCTTCATTGAGCTCCCTATAGGGTGTACTAAACAGTTCCTGGAATTCTAACAATTCAATATTACTGCGGAGTACAGCTAATTGGTCCTTGAGATCAAGAATCTTGTTCTCCAAGTGCTCAATGAGTCAGCAACAGTCGCAGATGAACTCATCCGGTGGTCTTCCTCTAGAAATCCGGCAACTCTTGCTCAGTTTTGGTTACATTTTCTCCCCTAACTCCTAAATAAAGCCGGGATTTACCACTGAGACAGAATTACCGACTAAAAAGTACTAAGAGTACTGAGGTGGCTCAGAACAGCCAAAGGCAGAGACCAAACAAAGGAAATGCCACTGAGTACATACAATACAATAAAAATACACTTACAGTTATGCAAAATTAGACATGCTAACACAACCAGAATCAGGATATCCTAAAAGCAAACACTGGAGAATGGTAAAAACAAAGTAAACAAGGGAACTGGCTGGCTAACTAACTAACTGACTAACTACCCGACTAGCGAGCTAAAGTATATTACTTAAAGATTTGCTACTGAAAGATTTGCTCCTGAGAGGGTGAAAAACCACAAAAAACCTCTTGTCAGCTAGAATATATGCCAATTAGCTTCATTTTCTAAAGAGCTAACAGTGGAAAAAAGTGGAAAATTCCCTCTCTGTTCCATAATGGCAACAAAAGATTAAACTTTCGGAGCAGATCAGGCCTACCTTATTTAATAGCTAGGTGAATAGCCCCAACTTTTATTTTTATCCAAATTTATGTAAGAGCACAGACCACAGGGACCACTGCACAAACAGAGCGAGCCATCCAGGCTAGAGCAATCGAGCAGAGCAGAGCAGCAATCAAGCAAAAAGGGAGCAGCAATTGAGCAAAAGGTCAATGATAACTCATAATAATAAGATGATTAACTGTATCAAATGCCTTCGATAACTCTAAAAAAAAATACCTTCAGTGTTTTCCTTTCTATCTCTAGCTTTGTATATTTCATTAATTAAATGTAAAAGCATATATATGTAATATATATATGTTGATATATAATATTATACTTATTCAAATGTTCAATTAATATTTGGAAGACAAGCTTTTCAGATACTTTTGATATAACAGGCAGAATGGAAATGGGTCTAAAGTGATTGAAAACAGCTGGGTCATCAACTTTATAAATAGGAATGGTCTTAGCTATTCTTAGTTGAAAAGGAACAATTCCCTTTTCAAATGAGAGATTAAAATGTGAGATACAGGTTTCACAGTCTACTCATGGACGGATATCAGTAATTAACTGTCAATGTTATCATAACCTGGAGAAGAATCTTGTAGATTGATTAAGGTCTCCCGAACCTCATCTTCTGTAACTGGTAAGAGATGGAAATTAATGTTGACTGGAGAACTCACTGAAGAGGACTATGATTGTTAAATGAATCTTGGAGGCCAATGTTAGACCAGCTTCAGAGAAAAAGCTATTAAAGGTATCGTTAGCAATTAATTGTGGATCCATAATAAGACCCCATGAGCCTTAAATTCATTAGGTAAATTTTTGTTTTTATAGTTTTTGTTGAGAAAACTATTAATTGTCCTCCAAAGAAGGGTCATATCATTTTTATGTTTAGATAATTCAACACTGAAGTACTATTTTTTATTTTTTTGCTCTTCATAATATGGCTCAATTTATTTCTATAATGTTTAAATTGAGCAAGATTAAACGGAGCGGAACTGAAAAGATATTTTTTTGTACAATCCATGTAAAATTTTGTACAATCCAGTTTTCACAGATTTCATGATGGTTGGAGTTATCCATGGTTTGGTCAATTTGTGATGAAGTCTGAAAGACACCAGACCTAAGGGAAAGTCAAATCGTAAGTCTGGGAGATACATTCTGAAAACAAAGTAAAAGCCTTTTGTGGATCTACAGACTCTCTGACTACTGATTTGAACCTTGAATGTTTGTTTCATTTAATGTTCTCCTTATATTTGGGATATAATTTAATTGCAGGCTTATCATGTTCCTTAAATGTTAATAAAAAGATCGGACAATGGTCAGCGATGTCACTGCACAGAACTCTTGATTTAATGTTCTTACCCAACACATTTGTAAAAATATTATCTATCAGGGTGGCAGAGGTCTCTGTCACTCTGGTTGGCACTGTAATAATAGGATTAAAATAATGAGAATACATTGTGTCAATAAATTCCTAAATTAAATTATTAGTTTTGTCATTTAAACTTTTCCCTTTAGAAATAATGGAAAGAACATTTGTTATGTCAGTATTGAATTCAGAAAAACTAGAGCTAGGTGATCTATAAATACATGCAATAATGGTCCGTCAATAATCACATTGTTTTGTCAATTCTGATTTTCTAAATAATCGATTTTAGATATAATGTCTTTGGTTTCAGAGTTCATACACTGAGAGGACAGAGACTGCAATTAAGATTCAAATGAACCAACTTCCTTCTCCATCTCCCACAAGTCATCAATTTAGGCTTGAGAGAATTGAAGGTTGGATTTGACTTCCTGAATCTCTTTAATGTTTATACCTATTCTGGTGTTTGAAGATTCCAGGATCATCTTGGTAAAGGACATAAAGTTAGCCTCTTGTCTGTTTAGCATTTCCACATAGAAAAACTTCTGTTGTTCCATCATATCACTTAAGACCTCCATAGAGACATAAATCCTCACCATGAGTGAAGTTTTTTTATTACTGCTATGGAACATGTTTACCTGGTGTTGAAGTTGCAATGGATCAATGGCACTGAAGATGATCCAATGAAATCTAGTCAATCTTGTTGATTCTTGTCGACAAGATTAGGTTTTAGCTAATTCAGCACAACAGAAGGAGTAGCCTGGGGTAGAGTGAATCTACCAAATATTTGAGATCACAGAAACCATTCACATCCTTAGGCTGCCTGACCACTTCACTTTTCATAAGAAATCCAGTATCACATTAAATTGAAACTTAAAAAAGACTTTAAAATGTTAAAATCCAAGTTGAAACAAGTTGGGGTGTCAAGAGCCCAAACAAATTTAGCTACCAAACAGGAAAAAAGAAAAAGAAATAATGGAAGATAAGCCGACAGCTCAGATACACCAAACTTTTTAAAATTCTTCAAAAAGGGCAGAAATGATAAGGAAAGGATTAAGACTGCAAATATGGCCTTGTCCTGATTTGCACAAGTTGTCAAAATGACATTTTGCATAAACTTCACTGGAACAAAAGGAAAGCTCTGGCATAATCCACCAGCTGTCAAATTATAACATTAATAGAGAATTCATACCTACCCCGAAGATTCTCTGTACTGACATACTTTGAAACAACAGAGGTTATTACAAAGTACTTGGTGAACTTTCATTCTTTTTGTAGCCTCGTCCCTGTCAAAACCAGCAACTACCGGCTGTGGTCCACTGAGGGGTTGGTTTTTATGTTAAAAGGGCATCCCATGTTCTTAGATAAACATTTTTTAGATTAAAAAAAAATTATTAAAAAAAAATTATACATATACATATATATCAGTGTTGTTATTGTACAGTGATTTATATTTCACAAGACTTCCTGGTTAAATGAAGGTTACAAAGAAAATGTGCAAAGCACACTGTGTTGCAGAGTGTTTGCAGCAGTGCAGGTAACAGTTAAAATTGCACTCAATTTTGGATCTAAGCCAAGACAAATGAAGAGTTACCTCACTTTTCCTACCTAACTTTCATTGGATGGTGAGCCGGGCATAGATCTGAATTTGACATCAGGGCCATCCTTTGGGTTGGGCAAGACATGGCAATGGCAACTCAGCCTAGTGGTCATATTATGGGTCTTTATTAGGCAAATCCATTCCATTACTTTAATAATAGTTGCCAGAAAAATAACAAAAACATAGACTTTTTCACTTTGCATGAGTGTGATGAAAATGTCTGACAAACTGAAATTTGCTGTAATGTCTGGAATTCAGTGTTGAAAGTTTCTGATTCACCACTGTAGTTCTCATGATTTGATACTGTTGGTCCAATCAGCAGAGGATCTACAGAGCCACACCCCCATTACCAGGCAACCCTCCTGGGGTTCTCTCTACATCACTTGTTACCATTGAGAGCATTTTAAACATGATTGGTCTGGAGCAAGAAAACAAATACAATCTTCAACCTAGCTCAACACAAGCCATGTCCCTCAATACTCAAAAACCCATGCACTGTAATACCTAAACAAACCATATCCTTTAGTATCAAAACAAACCATGTACCTCAATTCCTACAAAATGCCTAACATACAAAACTCCTCTGTCTAGAGCACAGACAGGCATAAGCCTGTCCACTGTCTTTTATATTTATTGTAATTTTCAGCTCTTTATAAGAAATATTCAGCTTTTTCACTATATCACTTTTTCGCATATATTCACTTATGGCAGTTGACAACATGTAAAATCTCAATTCAGGCCAGGCTGAATGTGCAGAAGAGCAGAGGTGTAAAATCTCCATTCAGGTCAGGCTGATGCGTGGAGGAGCTGAGTGGTGACATGCCTTCCAGAAGACCAGAGTAGTGACATACCCTCCAGAAGAGCAGAGGGGTGACATACCCTCCAGAAGAGCAGCCAGGTGACATATGCTCCAGAAGAGCAAAGAGGTGACATACCCTCCAGAAAAGCAGAGGGGTGACATACTCTCCAGAAGATCAGAGGGGTGACATACCCTCCAGCTGCAGCCTCTCCTGTCTCCCCAGCTGGTACCCTGACCCTTTGGCTACACCCATGTGATGTGTTATTGGCAGAGATCACACTTTGAACAGGGACAGCTGTGACTACAGGGGCATCCACGTGTGAAAATGTGATTTTTTAACTACAAGGTTCAGCCAGAGTCCAGCCAGGTTTCATTGGTGCACAAAATTTTAACAGTTGGGTCAAGCTTATTCACAGTTGAACTGCCAATTTCATTCCCTATCACTCTGAAGATAGACAGGGGTTTCTTTAATTATAAGTTTTTGTAATCAGTAGCTGCAGCAGGGAGATTGGTGCATTCTCACATTCCCTGAGGATAGATTTGGCAATTTGGCTGATATATCCAGATGGATTTGTCATTTTTTGTCTATGCATTTCAATATTTGTTGTAATTTGTTGTGCTGTTCTCTTGTCCTGAATTAACCAGGACAAAAATACCACCCCTGCACAATAAACTCTTAATATTCTTTCACTGTTTGTTAGTTGTGCATAGGAATGCAGTGTGTAATCTGATTGGTCTCCAGAGCAGGTCCACTCCACTCGTGCTGTGCCCTGATTGGTCTTCAGAGCAGACCCATTCCAACAGTGCTGTACTGTGATTGGTCTTCATACCGTGCCCCATCCATTGTTGCTGCGCTCCGATTGGGCTTCAGACCAGGTCCACTCCCTTAATGATGTACTGTACATCTTTAACACTTTACACATCATGCTGCTTCAGCTTCAATCTCAAAGCCACACCAGGGGGCATGGAGTAGCCAGGGATCATAACTGGCAGTTGAGGAGTTGGGGGGAAAAAAAGCAGATGAAAAATAAAGCCTGTTATCTGCCTTTTGCATGGCCTTTTCTAATACAACCTTGTCAGCACATCTAAACATACGTAAACACTGCAAAAAAAGATTAAAAAATGGAAACCTCAGCTTTATTCTCCCTCTGACTTCATGGGGGATCTTCTTAAAAAAGTATGCTCTAAAAAGCACCACTGTAACATGCTTTTCATCAATATTCCATACATTCCTGCACTTTGTAAGTTGCGGCATGCAGTTTTTTGCTTATGCCATATCTCACAAAATAAACTTTCCAAAAGACCATTCTCTAATAAATTTGTGCCGCCCTGTGCCTGTATGAGCTTTCACCTAATCAAACCTTTAGTACTTTTTTTTTTTATTATGGAGAAAGAGGGAAAAAAGTTAAAAGCACACAAGATTCTCTGCTGTAGACAATGATTAGATAGAAGGAGAAGCCATTTACTGGAACAGAAAGCTTTCATGCTGTGAAACATGTCTTGGATTTTCTAGTGCACAGACACTATTATCTCGGCAATGTGTTTCGGTTTTTCTTTTCCTCCAGAAAATGTGTTCATTTAAATAACAGTAGAATGAGAGCCTTAGGCTAGAGTCTGAAATGGAGAATAAGGTCCTGTGCCTTTTCAGAGATGGAGAAAAGTGTGGTTTTGAGATACCATGAGCACAGTTGTCTGTCCAAGCTTAAGATATCTGCATTTCTTAGGAATAAAGCTGAAGCTTTATTGCTTTTTACAGAAACTTGTAGGCACATACCCCTGCCATTAACAAATTACAGAGGATGTTTCATTGGAGCAGTCTTCAAATACTACTGTGACTGTTTTACTTTGTGTGCTGAGTGAGTGACTGAGTGCCTAACCCCGGGCTAGTACGAAGGCACCACCCGCAGCCCCAAAAGGCGGCTGGGGGAGGGAGCGGCGCCAAGTAATATGCCCGAGAGAACAAGTAGGAAAAGGAGAGAGATCTAGCAGAGTCTACCCCCACTGGTGACCTGGTAATGTCCAGGCGGTAGAACCTAGCAAATGTGTGAGGAGACGTCCAGCCTGCGGCTGCACAAATATCCTGCAATGAGGCACCACAGAACAAAGCCCATGCCATTCCCCTTGTAGAATGAGCCCTCAGGCCCCAGGGAGGTGTAACCCCCTTAACGTCATTTGCCATAGTGATAGCTTCCACAAGCTAGTGGGACAGCCGCTGCTTAGAGATGGCTTTCCCTTTGCACATGGGGCCCCAAGCCACAAAGAGCTGGTCGCTCTTTCTGAAAGCTCTAGTCCTTGCAATGTACGTGTAGAGAACAAGTACATTACATAGCATATGTAGCCTTCGCTCCTCACCCGAGGAGAAGGGTGGTGGGTGGAAAGCAGCTAGCTCCAACACCTCGCATGTAAAAGCAGAGAAGCTTTTAGGCAGAAATGCTGGATTGGGTTTGAGTGAAACCTTATCCACGTCAGGGGAGAAACTTGCACACGGGGGATGCACAGAGAGTGCTTGGCGGTCACTGACTTGCCTAGCTGAGGTGAGTGCGAGTAGCAACGCTGTCTTGAGAGACAGCAACTTAATATCTATCCCATTAACAGGCTCAACAGCCATTGAGATAGAGCCTCAAGCACCAAGGCCAGATCCCATGAGGGGATGAGCCTTTTAATGACAGGTAATGAGTGGCAAGCCCCCTTCATGAACCTGCGAACAAGGGGGTGTTCCCCGACAGTATGGTCAGGGAACCCTAAGTGACAAGCAGCAATAGCCGTTAGGTAAACCTTAATGGTAGAAAAGGATCTACCTTTATCCATTAGGTTTTGTAGAAAGCACAGCACATCGGGAACAGAGCACTGGTGGGGCACTCTCTAACAGGAGGCACACCTCTGTAGGGGTTATTTAAACCTCATGTGAGACCAGTTATGTAGGAACTTACTCTATTCCTCACACTTGGTAGCAAATATACATAGAACAATTATTATTATCTATATCCTCAAAAGAGGCAACAGATGATATGAGGATAATGTGCCGGATTCTAACACGGTGACACAAAATAACATTAATATTCTAAATAAACATGAGTGTACCAAGGTTTTACCCTTAGAAGACTCACGTGGAAATCAGTCTAGTTTTATTAGTTAATCAGTCTCATTTTTGATAATTATGAGCCATAATTATTGACACATTATTGACTATAATTAAAGATACAACATTAATTCATAATGGTTGAAAGCATTACGTTCAGATTGATTTGACCTCGTCTCATGTTCTTACAATATCAATACAGACACAACATTTAATAAAATATATTTATTAAACAGTGAAAATACTAACTAAACAGTTTCTATCATCTAAGGAAATTGTATATACGTGTGTGTATGTGTGTGTGCGTGCATGCATGGGTTGGGAACAATGGGCTCGTTCCCGTTTGTATGTACGCATGTCGGTAACGTGCACGGCGCTTAGTAATGATCCAAATTCCACGGCTAGTGTGGCAGCTTTGGAGGAAAATGTACATATCGTGTTAGTCGTTATGGAGACCGCATGCAGAGGTCTCGGTTAAGAAAGTTAAATTATAAATTCCTGTTGTGGAAGATATAATAATTGATTGCTTGTATAAAGATAATTAGCTGTAGCTAGCTAGCCAATACTGTTCTTAATGCAGACTATGCACGGTTATACATAATACAGATATTGCAGTCACATTGCATTGTAATTAAACTGAATGAGAAACTTCCAATGCGAGTGCCTGGTGTGTCCGTCTTACGTGTAGTTGCTATCCAAGGGGTTTGTCCTTTTGTCCGTCCATTTTTGGAGAAGGAATCCCGCTGCTGAACTTTCTGAAACGGCACGTTGTCCGAGTTTGCACGTCTGGATTGGTTCGCTGTTGTTGGATGTTTCAGATGCTGTGAAGCAAGGTTACCACACAGGATGGCTGTGGATCCGTGGCTTAAAGTAGGCCAGTAATGCACTGTGCTGTGCAGGATGGTTGACGAAGTGCTTGCCTCCGAGATGAAGCGCAGGTCTGGAGCAGAAGTTTCTTGCTTGCGTTCTGCATGCCAGGGGCGGACAAGCAGGAATGAGCAGGAGAGGAGAAGCAACAGGAGCAACAAGAGCAACAGGCAACAGGAGTTTGTCTGTCCTTTTTTTGCTGAAGTTATATTTCCCTTTGTTTCCAGCGCTACAGTATTGGTGTAACGTAGCGCACATGGGCTGTCTTAACCAGTGAGACTGTTCAAAACGCACGCTCACTGGTGATGTCAGGGTGAGCATGTGCACATTGGTAGAGTTGTTTGCTAGGGACCCTACACCACACTTCAAAAACCTGCCACCTATTGTCTGACTGGTGACTGGTGACCTAAAGTGACTGGGTGGAGAGTGCCCTCGCATTCTGCAGGGTTGCCACCACGCAATGGCACTGAGGTTGTGCCTCTCATGGGCCAGGCCCAGAGATCCACCCACTCCAGACAGGGGTGGTATATCTCCCCGTTCGCCTGAGACAGGAGGTCCGGGCAGAGCGCCCACGGCTGAGCATAAAGGAGAGGGATTATCTCTGCTAGCCACGGTAACTTCAGCCATCTGGACGCTATTAAGATCAATGTCAGGCCCCGCTCTCTCACTCTGGCAAGAGTGGGAGAAATCAAACGGAGTGGGGGAAACGCATACAGGAGCACATTGGCCATGGGTGGGCAAGTGCGTCCATGCGAGAGGTGCGTTCACGTCCTGTAGCAAGAAGAACATAGGACAGCGGGCATTTTCGTGTGAGGCAAAGAGATCTACGGCTGCACGGCCAAATCACTGCCACAGCATTCCCATGACTTGGAGATGTGATCACCATTCCCCGAAACGAGGGTTTGCCCTTGACAAGAGATCCACTCCTGTGTTCATAATGCCCGGAACAAGGGTCGCACGAAACAACAGAAGGTGGTGGCTGCCCCATACCAACAGCTTTTGAGCTAAGTGGTGGAGATGAAGCAAGCACATGCGGCCCTGGTAGTTGACATATGCTACTGCTCTCATGTTGTTGCAGCATACTAGCAAATGGTGTCCCCTTAGACGAGGAAGAAAATGTCTGAGACCTATCCATACAGTCAGGAGCTCCAGATAATTGATGTGAGCTGAGCATAGTCGAGCAGGCCACATCCCGTTCATCACAAGCCCTTCCTGGGTAGCAGCCCAACAGGACAGGGATGCGTCTGTTGTTACGACTTTCCTCATGAGAACTGTCCCAAGCAGGGTTCCCTGAGCGTACAAGGCCGTATTCCTCCAGTGACGGAGAGTCGCAGCGCACTCATGCATAACTATGAGGTAGCGATGGAGAATGCACACGGTGTTGAGGTGGAGGGAGGAAACCCATCTAATAAAACCCAGCATCAACAGCAGGCCCGCCTCCACACAAAGACAGAACACCCATGGGGTTAACGAAAGTCCAAGAAGAAGAACCGTAAACTCGTAGCAAACAGCGTGGTGGGTGAAGCAGAGAAAATTTGCATGGGGGGGATAGATAGCTATGTGGAAAAAGGCATCTTTCTGATCGATTGACGTGAACCAATCATTCTGATGTATGGAACGTGAAAGAGTGCTGTATGTTAACATTTTGAAGTTGTAATGCCTCAAATGTTTGTTCCACACTCTGAGACCCAAGATAGGACGGAAGGAACCATCCTTCTTTGGAACCAGGAAGTAGCGGGAATGAGAGCCGTGATGAGCTTGATCCCTGGGAACCACACGTATTGCCCCTTTCTGCAAGAAGGAGGAAATTTCCTCCTGTAAAATGTGGGCTGAAATCTCTTAAATTTGAGAGTAAATGACTTCGTTGAGGTGGGGGGTTTCACCGCAAACTGGAGCATGTAGCCTTTGGCTATTGTGAACATAACTCACTCTGGGGATGACACCACCTGCCAGGCTAGAATGTGGTTCGTAAGCTCCCCTGCCGGGATGGGCAACCACAGGGGGGCACTCCCTGGTGCAGCCACGCTGAAAAATGAGGTTGGAGCTCCTTCTAGTGGCAGAGTTTGAAAGCCTCGTCCTCTTTCTTCTTATTGTCGCACCCTGTTGCATGAGCGTCAGAGTGGGGCCGAAAAGAGCCTGGCCTGGTTCAACAGGGACGCCTGCAATACACCTCTCCTCACCGTTGGGCAGGCTAGAGAGGTTCAGCCAGAGAGCCTGTTCGCTGACTACCGAGAGCGCAATGGAGCCACCATACGCCTGCACAATCTGGCACGAGTATCGCAGGACCAGGTCAATAACCGTGACAATTTCTTGCCACAGCATCGAGGAGGGATTCCCCTGCTCCAGTTGTTTCCTCATATCCTCAATTAGCTCAGCTCAGTAAGCTGAAAGGAGGCAGGAAACATTGAGGGCTCTGATAGTGAGGGCTGAGGGTCTGTATCAAACCTGGTGGATGGACACCGTGAAGTGGTCTATCTTGTAAGGGTGGGCGGGTTTAGGAGGGGCCAGGAGATCTGTGAAGGGTTGAGGTGCCGAGCTACGGATGGCTCGATAACTGGGGGTTCCCCCATGGCGTGGGCGGCCATGCCCTTCACTTCTAAGCCAGAGAAGCCATGCTTGAAGTCTAGGGGGTCACTCCAGTAGTGCCTCATGCGCTTAGCACATGTGGGGAGGAGGGGGAAAAAAACCCTGTCGTAAACATCCCTTTCACCGTCCACCCTGTTTAGGAGAGCTGGCCATTCTATGCCGAGGTGGGCCCACTCACACACCTCCAGGAGCACAGTGTAGGGTTAGCCATCCCTACAGCAGGTGCTAGGTGGGCAGAGGGAAGGGATTCGTCCCTGCCAGAGTCATTTGACGTGACACCCATGTTGTCATTGTCTGACTCGATAATCTCTCCTTCCAAAATGGGGGTAACGGAGAGCGAGGGGAGGAGGCCCGCTGAGTCCAAGTTGGGCTGGTCAGCCCAACTTAGGGAGACAGCAGGGAGCGGCCGTGGGGCTGTCATTCTCTTTTTCAGAGTCCTCGGGAGCGAGGTCATTGCTGGTCGTAGCAGCAACTCTTAGTCTGCACCGTCTAAGCTTCCTTGGCAGTGCAAGGCAGTGGCTGCAATTCTCTGGCATGTCTAGGGCCTCCTGGGCATGTTTTAAACCCAGGCACACAACACAGTGGGTGACTCTGGCAGCAATGAGGGCACCGCAAGCAGCCAGGCAGGCACGCAAGCGGGTCTCCTCGGAGAAGTCGGGGGCTGACTTGGAGAGAGCCATTAAGACTGGAGGACGGAGATGTGCAACTAGTTAGCGTGGGCAGCTAACTGAGGGCTGGATAAGATCTGTCCCACGGTTGCGGATGGAGGAGATGAGGAAATTTGGGTGGGCAGCCCAATAAGTGTATTTCACTTGAGGAAACACTAGTGAGTGGGTAACAGGCTAGATGTTTTGGGGGCTAGCAAGCATGGTTAGCAGGCTAGCAGTGAGTGGACCTTCTAGCTTCAACTAGAATTTTGAACCTTGCATGCCCGGCAGAGGTAGATCAGGGGATATGTCCTCCTGCGGGCAGTTAAGCGCCAAGGCCAAATAAAGCAGCTGTGAGCTGAATGGAGCACTCGAAAGGTCGCAAGGAGCGAATGTCAACTGAGGATGGGCAGCACTGCACTGTTTTCAGGAGGGCAGGGCCTCTGGGAGCATTAGACAAGTGCTGCTGTCTAGTGCAATTTGATGCTTCTGAAAAGGTCATGACAGGATGCCACTCCCTATAGGTGGATCTCAAACGATGAAAGAGAACCCAGCTCTGTCTGCTCTCCCCTCAGTCTGAACACCCCAACCCTGTCTGCTGTCTCCTCAGTCTGAATAACCCAGCCCTGTCTGCTCCCCCCTCAGTCTAAGTAACACAGACCCATTACCCTGTGTGTATACCTAAAATTCACTGGCCTGTTCCCTGGTCTACTAACTAAAATACACTACATTGTTCCCTTATGTGTACTACATAAAATACCCTGCCCTGTTTCCATGTGTACTAACAAAAATACACTGCCCAGTTCCCTTGTGTGTACAAACTAAAATGCACTGCCCTGTTGCCCTTTGTGTACTAAGGAAAATAAGCTACCCAGTTCCCTTGTGTGTACTAACTAAAATGCATTGCCCTCTTTCTTGTGTGTTCTAAAATATGTTGCCCTGTTCCTTGTGTATTTGTGTGTGAGTGTGTGTGTGTGCATGTGTAGCAGAGAGCATGTTTTGTTTCCTCTCTGACCCAAGCTCAGGAGACAACCCCTGTTCCAGTGACAAAACCCAGGTCTGTGTACCAGAGAGCAGCCCAGAGACCTACATAACACTTTAATGAGCTCTTGGTGTAATGATCTGAACTGTTCCCTTCCATGAGCTACCTTGTCCCTGTGTGGACATAACTGCGTTTCAGACACCCATCATGCTTCTGATATGGAGCTGTGCCTAATGGCCCTGCTGCATGCGAAAAGCAGAAACTCCCTCAGACACAGCCCCTCAGTCCACCACTTGCCTCTGCTGCCCCTGGCCAAGCAGAGCCAAGGCGGAACCACACAAACACCACCATCAAGGTGGAGCCACACAAACACCACCAAGGCAGAGCCACAAAAACACCACCATCAATGTGCCACTTTTAAGGCAGAGCCACATGAGCAACACAATCTGAGCGGAGCCACCTGGGCCACATGGTCAGCACTGTCAGGGCAGAGCTACGAAAACAGCACAGCTATGCCTTTTCTCTAAAGTAACTCCAACAGAACCTGCCCTTCACCCAGAAGGGGAGCCCCTCCCAGCAAACCAGCCTTCACCGCCCCTGTTGCCATTGCCGTTGCCATGGAAATATGTGCAGCTCTCCCGCCCAGCGTGGCACAGTGGCTGGTAAATGAAAGTAGCTGCAGTGCATGCTGGGCCACATCATCTGAAAGCGCTTAATCTCAGGGGACCTTCGTCACAGCATCCCAACAGGAGAGAGTGTGATAATCTACCCCTTACTCAAACAATGCTGCCACCTAACCAAGCACAGCCAAGGACAACTAATAACATCTACTATCTAGAAATACTATCACTGAGGGGTAAATCCAGTATACAGTATGTATCCATATCACCCCAGTGAATAAAAGTAAGCCAGAGAACTACTACTGTACTAAACCCTGGGTATCAAGGGAACAGAACCAGAGGATTGGTTTAAGTTATCTTGCATTTACTAAACTGTCAATGCAGAATACTGCCCTTGTAGGCTCACTTTCAATGGAAAAATATATTTGGTGCAATATTGACCCATGTCAGAACTTACACATTTATATTAACTGTCATCACTACCACAGAATATTAGATTTCCCATAGGGGAAAATCAGGGGAAAAAACAAACTGGAAAAAAATGTTTACACTTTAACAACGACATCAGAGAGAAAACCTCACAGTTTGTGGAAGCTATAGTCCCTGGAAGGAAAGAGTTAAGCACATACCCACATCTCTCTCCAGAAAGGGCTGAGTTATGAATGGGGGTGGCAGAAGATCTGCATCATTCCAATTATTTTCAATGTATTCTTCATTGAATTTTGCATATTACAAACTTTGCAATTTAATTCAATCCTAAGCAATAATCATTTTCACTTGATTGCTTCAAATAGGATTGCATTATCTTTCTGCAGATAGCTTGCCATCATTCCAGTTTCATTCCACAAAATCTATTAATTGTTTAAATGAACAAGCCAAACAGCTTTTAAATGAAAACCTCACAATATGGTTGTTACAAGCCATGCCATAATGTAACCAAGCATTACTGCTATAATTGAAATTAAAATTAAGAGAGCATGGAGATGTTCAACTTACTGCTGCAGCACTTGGAGGGATTGAGGGAGGAACAAGTTCTTCTGCTCCTCCCCTTGGACTGCTGTAAGGTCCTGTTCTCTCCCTCAGCCTGGAGAGCCAATAGGAGCTGCAATAGCAGCAGCCTCACAAACAGGCATGCTCAGCTGAGGCGGATGATTATTATTACGACCATAAGGCATTGTGATGTCAGAAAGCACAGGGTCTAGTGAGGAAAATGTGTTGGTTCCACCCACAAGATGGTCCACTTGTCACCAAAACCTGTCTAGCTGCTAAAGCTAGCTTCGCAATGGCTCATGGTATTGGGAATTACAGGAGTAGATAGACTTGGGCATAGGTTGATGGGGGACAGTGAGGACAGTTGGAGATGTATACAAGTAACTGGTTACTCCCAGACAGATTATATAAAGGAGCTGTGAAGGATTTTATGGTCACATTCCAATTAACATAAACAATACTTCTTGTCTTAACATGAAGAATAACCATTATAACTCCAGGACAGTTAGCTAAAAAGCCTCTTTTGAGGTATGGAACTACCAGTGACAGGGCAGTTCATAGACTGTAACAGTAAGTGAACCATCTTGTTGTAAAGAATCTTTGGCTAAATACATTCAAATTCACCCAATAAAAACACTGTCATGCACAGTTAAACTGCCATCTACCAGAACCTTAAGTAACTTTAGATCTAAACCTATCTACTCTTTTGGAAACAGTTATTGTTGCCTGATTGAATCTGACATAAGTGTGGCTCTTTGAGGAAAGTGTACTCATTACTCTCCATGAAACAGTAGAGTGCGGTGAGACTGTTCTGCAGTATTCGCTGATGCGAGACTGGTCTGTACTGCAGTACGCACTGTTCACTGTGCTCTGGCAGAATGCAGAGGCTGATGTGAGACTGGTCTGTACTGCAGTACGCACTGTTCACTGTGCTCTGGCAGAATGCAGAGGCTGATGTGAGACCGGTCTGTACTGTAGTATGCACTGTTCACTATGCTCTGGCAGAACGCAGAGACTGATCTGAGACTGGTCTGTACTGTTGTATGCACTGTGCACTGTGCTCTGGCAGAATGCAGAGGCTGATGTGAGACCAGTCTGTACTGCAGTATGCACTGTGCACTGCGCTCTGGCAGAATGCAGAGGCTGATGTGAGACCAGTCTGTACTGTTGTATGCACTGTTCACTGCGCTCTGGCAGAATGCAGAGGCTGATGTGAGACTGGTCTGTACTGCAGTATGCACTGTGCACTGCGCTCTGGCAGAATGCAGAGGCTGATGTGAGACCAGTCTGTACTGTTGTATGCACTGTGCACTGTGCTCTGGCAGAATGCAGAGGCTGATGTGAGACAGGTCTGTACTGTAGTATGCGCTGTGCACTGCACTCCGGCAGAATGCAGAGGCTGATGTGAGACAGGTCTGTACTGCAGTATGCGCTGTGCACTGTGCTCTGGCAGAATGTAGAGGCTGATGTGAGACCGGTCTGTATTGTAGTACACAGGGTCAGCACACAGAATGGGTGGGCACAGGGTCAGCAGAGAGCATGTCAGGGCACAGGGTCAGCACAGAGCATAGGTGGGCACAGGGTCAGCAGGGAGCATGTCAGGGCACAGGGTCAGCACAGAGCATGGGTGGGCACAGGGTCAGCAGGGAGCATGTCAGGGCACAGGGTCAGCACAGAGCATGGGTGGGCACAGGGTCAGCAGGGAGCATGTCAGGGCACAGGCTCAGCACAGAGCATAGGTGGGCACAGGGTCAGCAGGGAGCATGTCAGGGCACAGGGTCAGCACAGAGCATGGGTGGGCACAGGGTCCTCATATCCACAGCATTGATTCTATACAGCAGTTATGCTAAGCGCAAACTGGTCTTTTTCCTTCCTCATACAAATAAAGCTATGTAATTGTGCTGGACTAGAAAAAAAGCCTTCACCCACACAGACTGTCAAATAAAACACACCCCTGCTTCAATACATACACTTTCTGAGGGAAAATGCAAAAAGTAACGACACTTAGATTTCCACATGGGAAAAATATGGAGAAGGATATCTGTTCCCATATAAAGAGCCCACCCCATCCCCCACCATTTTCACCTTCTTTTTATGGCACTCGGCTGCATATGAGCTGTCAGAGGGGATTACAGTAAAGAGCCACCCTGTGCTTTGAGACTTTGAACAAAAGAGTGAAATACATACTAATACATAATAAATACTAAATCTTTATTTAGCAGTTTATTTTTCCAGTTTAAAAACACAGAAAATGTACAGAGGAGCAGTTTTCATTTTAATTTTATTTTTTTCACAGACAGATATAACATCACTAGCACCATCATGCATTCCATTAAAGGTAAAAGGTTTATTAACCGAAAACACAAAATAAGGACTTCACACCACAAGTACAAGTGGTTGTGCAAACGCAGGCTTGAGGGCTCAACAGAAACTGAGTACACTTAATGTCAAAGCCACAGAAATAAGCATGCAATAAAATCTTTATTTTTGTCACATACAGTTGTTCATTTTCAGCAGAGCGGTTTCTCATACGTCCTGTCAATTTCTGTAACGTGGTAAATGTTGTAGAACCCAGGTACTTTCTGCTGTTGTTTCTGACAGAGCGCTGTGTCTGTGGGGGCTGTGTGTGGGCTGCCAGCAGAGAGGATTACGTTCATGCATACGCGCATACGTGTGTGGTGTTCATATCAGACTGCTCATTTGTATGCCTTGTACATTTCAAAAGTGGCATCTGACTGCTTCACCTGAATCTCTCCCACTCCAGCTGTATCTCACGAACTTGGGCTAATCCACCATCCATGTTTTTACTATGCATAGGTATCTCTGTAATTCCAGTGTAGAGAGTGCAAATACCTCTCTGCCCCACCCCGACCCCCAACACACACACCTAACCCCGCACCCACACCCATAAACAACACTATACAAAATGTTCTTTCCCTACATACCAGAAACCAAATGCTCCACAGTCAGATGCTCCAAGATGATGTTGGTAGGGAAAGAGAGTGCTGTTGATGAGGAGTTCTGGGAGGTGCTTACAATCGTCCCTTTAGGGAGCCAATCAGATATGTGCATGGCCGCAGGTTTGGTATGTTTCAGAAGACAGTCATTATGTGTGCCCGTGTGTGTGTGTGTGTGTGTATGCATGCTTAGGTGCGTACTCATGCATGCGTGAGGGCATGCATGAGAGGAAGCATGTGCACATATGTGTGTGCATGAAAGCGGATGTTGCAGGCTCTCTGTACCTGTGTATATCCTATGTTACAGGCCCTCCCTTTGTACCCGTATATATGCTGTGTTTCAGACCCACTTTATCTGTGCATATCCTGTGTTACAGGCCCTCTGTACTTGTGTATATCTGTACTTGTGTCCTGTGCAGGCCCCTAATACCACTCTGCAACCCCACACCTGTCCTGTAAACATTTTTAGATCGATGAGCTGCAGCTTCAGGCCTGCAATGTCTGATGTTGTTCACAATGTTTCAAAGAGCTCTGAAATCAGTGGCTGCCAGTGTACAGCCATGTAGGTAACCACCAATCAGAGGGATAGAGGAATGTATGCAGATAACAAACAATGAGAGTGAGAATGGAACTAGCATGGACAATCACCGTTCAGAAAGAGAGTGACCCCAGCACAATCACCAGTCAGAAAGTGCCTAAGCCCTCAGCACCCAGTCCCTTAGCACTCAACATAAAGTCCCTGAGCACTCAACATCCAGTCCTTAAAAGCCCTAAGCAGCCAGTCCCTTAGCACTCAACATAAAGTCCCTAAGCACTCAACATCCAGTCCCTAAGTCCTCAGCAGCCAGTCCCCAAGCACTCAACATAAAAGTCCCTAAGCTCTCAACATCCAGTCCCTAAGTCCTCAGCAGCCAGTCCCTAATCCTTCAGCATCCAGTCCTTATGCCCTCAGCAGCTAGTCTCTGAACACTTAGCATACAGTCCCTAAGCCCTCCACAGCCAGTCCCTAAACCCTCAGCATCCAGTACCTAAACCCTCAGAATCCAGTCCCTATGCCCTCAGCAGCCAGTCTGAATCTGATTCAACTAAACAATGCCAAGCTTTACACTCCAGCAAAACAACCACCACCACCACATCATAGAGATAAAACGGGAAGAACCACATGCATAGTGTGACAACCCCACCATAACTTGTCTCTGCTCCTTTCATCAGCGAGAGAAAAGTGAGAGCCAGACATTTAGAGCACAAGTCCATCAACCACATCAGTTTAAAAGGGAAAGAACATCATGAAATTAATGCCCACAGAGGTATGTGACCCTGTAAGTCTTCGGTCCAGGTAAAGGTCATGACTGTCTCCTTATATCGAGCACTCAATCTGTATCAGTGCATACTGGATATTCAGGTACTCCAGGTTAAAGTTTAAATATTAAATCTGCCTGCATTCAAGTCACATCAAGCTAAACAGATTCTCAGTCATTACATAGATTCTCAGTCATTACACAGATTGTCAGTCATTACATAGATTTTCAGTCATTACACAGATTCTCAGTCATTACATATATTATCAGTCATTACACAGATTCTTAGTCATTTTTCAATTTTGGGCAGCAGCAGGTAATGAATTATACATGATGATAATTTCTGTAATGCATAAGTACAGCATATGTCATAAGAATATATGATGTTCATATTTAAATACTACAAGATATAGGTGCCTATCTACTGAATTATTACATAAATACAACTAAAAACCGAAGGAAAACTAGGATTTACATGAGCTGGTTTGACTGGATTCCCATTAGTGCTTTTTAAGTTTAACAATGAAGCTGAGATATAGCCAGATAATATGTCCAGGCAAAATCAATAGAGCTCAATAGCGCTCACAGGAAACCCCATTGAGGCGAAAAGGATTATTTCCAGAGGAGAAATGTCTGGCTAGCTTTCGGTAAAATGTGGGTGGTAAAATGTGGGTATGGACAAGAAAGTATGAATTGGTAGGGACAATTAAACAACAGATTGTCTTCATTCCTGGCCTACAGTCCTACCTTTCCCCAGACCACAGTATCCTGTCCTGAGGATCATCCCAGAAATGTTCATTACATTAAACATTTAGGGAGGACTTCATTAGCGCTTTATCAGAACTGGTAAGACAATCTGAAGCTCAGTTATTCAATGTAATTCTGGTAATTCTTTGCTGCTCTGTGTTATGTAAAGATTGTCTCCACTGTTCTTGGCTCTCACTCATTCAGATGGCACTGAACGACAGAGGCACTGTATGCCAGCTGTATGTCCATGCAATCTGTTAACAAAAGCTGTACAGTGACCTGATACTGAACTTGTAACCTGCTTCATTCGTGAGCCATTGTCTGTTAAATTGAAAACATAGTATTTGTAAGTACAACCAAGTTCTTTAAATAGTATCTTTATATCACCACAAAAGTTATTTATTGATGTCATTATTAATGTGTATTTAATTGTTTCTATGGGTCGACACACACACATATGGGGTCTTTGTATCTCTTTGTCTTGCACTGATGTACTGATCTCTTGATATCACCAACAAGGTTGTGTTTGGTACCAGTACCTTCCACTGACAGGCCTTTCAAACACAGCTGTCAGAATGCAACGGAAAATAACGAGAGAAAGAGCAGTAGGAGAGAGCTGCAGAGAGCAGGGCTGCAGCAGGGGTGTGTAGGAGCAGGAGGAAAGAAAAGCAGAATGGGCACCAGGAACCACAGGGAGCAGGGCAGCAGAAGAGTGGAGAAGTGGGAGGAAGGGAAAGAAGAAAGGGCACCAGGAACCACGGGCTGGATCTCTGCTGGAAAGAGCCGGAATAAGCCTTCCACAGGCCAATCACAGTCCACACCAGGCACAGGAAACCATCCCACTACGGTCAGTCAGTCTTTACATCCTTCTACGTTGAACATAAACCACTTCTGTACATTCTTCCAAGTCCTTTGTTTTTCAGTTCTCCGTGTAACACACAGACTATTTCTTACCCAAGAGCTGCCAGGACCTGTTACTCAGGGCCAGTGCCGGATGTGTGTCTCTGTTACTCAGGGGTACTGGCAGGGGAGTTAGGAGAATCCAGAGCAGGGCATTTGGGAGCAATGGCCTTGTGGCTGTAGTACTCCACCACCTGTTTGGGCACCTCAGCGAGGACGCACTTAGCCAGGGCAGCGGGAGAGGCCTGCAACACAAGGGCAGGGATGCTGGTCTCAATGTTACACAGTCATTTAGCTGATGCTTTTATCCAAAGCGACTTACAGTTGATTAGACTAACCAAGGGCCAATCTCCCCTGGGAGCAATGTGGGGTTAAGGGCCTTGCTCAAGGGCCCAACACCAATGGTGTTCTTGCCATGGGTGGGACTTGAGCCGCCAACCTCAGGGGTCCCAGTCATGTACCTTAGCCACTAGGCTATAGGCTGCCCCCATATGTGTATTATGGCCCCCATATGTGTATATGTGTACATCGTCCCATATGTGACAATGTGTATTATCACAGTGACACAGCTAATGCCACTGGTCTCAGTCTGCATAAAACTGATTAAAACACATTCTGACAGCACAGCATGCACTTAATGGCACATTTTCCCCAGAAAACTGTGTAAGAGAAAAACCTTAAAGATATAACATATATATAAATATGTTTGCTTGAAGGGCTTGTCTCTGAATTCCAAGTTGGGACATAACTAAGTAGAAAAAAGATGACAACGCAGTGTAAAATAAACAAGCAGAGTTACTCTGTTTGTTCCTGTCACCATTCATCTCATAACCAACAGAAAACTGGCTTGCTGTTGTCAGCCCATTAAAAACAGAAGACAAAAAAATCTCTATCTCCACAGCAGTAAGGATGAGACTAGCCTGTCTGTATTTCTGGCCTGTCTGGCTGCTTTCTCACAGCTTCCCATGAGAGGTAATGATGTTTTTCTGAGAGCATTCAAAGGTCATATTTTTTTAAGATAATACTGGCTGATACCATAATTACAGCATGTACCAAGGTCCTATGAAGCCTTGTCACTTTAATGTGAACAATTGCAAATGATGTGCTCCCGTTTCAGCAGAGGCTAATGCTGAGGGCATACTGAAATGGTGGATGTTCCAACCTGTTTCAGTCATGGATAATGCTGTGCTACTGAAACAGCGGAGGCTGTGGCCCATTTCACTGCAGACTAATGCTCATGCCTTACTGAAACAGCTTGCTGTGCAGCAGCAGTGAGACTGAGGGATAGGCAGTAGGCCTGATGGACTTACCGTTTTGAAGTCTCTGAAGGGCACAAACTGCACAATGTCCCTGAGGACTGGCTCCCCCTTGGGTGAGCGCAGCACCCCATCATCCCCGTCCAGGATCTGCATGTCCGTGAAGTCGGCATTGCCCACGCCCACGATGATGATTGACAGTGGCTGGTAGGAAGCACGCACGATGGCCTCGCGGGTGTCCGCCATGTCTGTCACTACCCCATCCGTCAGGATCAGCAGGATGTGATAGCACTGGGAAATATACAGGAAAGACCTTCCTCAGTGCTCAGGCTCCATTCCTTTAGTATTAGTACTGAAGCTCAGTGCCTATTCTCAGTACTCAGTCTTGAATAATAAGTCTTGGTGCAGTGTCATTTCTTCTCATTCTCTTCACCTCAGCGATGTGTCTCAGTACTGTCTAAACCACAGTGATGTGTCTCACTGCTAAACCACAGTCCTTATCATCAGTGTTCAGTCTTAGTGTCTATTCTTGGTTCTCAGTTTCAGTGCTTCTTCTCAGTAGTCAGCCTCAGTCTCCAGTCTCAGTGCTTATTCTAAGTGTTCAGACTCAGTGCTTATACTCAGTGCTCAGACTCAATGCTCATTGGCAGTGTTCATTTTCAGTGTGCAGTCTCAATTCTCAGTCCTAATTCTCAGTTACTTAATATTATACTTAATAGATCATACTGAATAATTAGCACAGAATTCCAGTTATATGCTATTTTTAGCATTGAGACTCAGATAGTAGTGCTCATTCACTGTAATATTTCATGTACCTTACCTCACATTACATGGACCTTTATCAGTCCTCCAAGAACGTACGTGTCAAAAGCTTAAAGCTTAAAGAATGCGGAGCAATAGGATAGGATGGAGGATTATTACTGTAGATATGGAATAAATTAAAGATGATTATGAAAGCTAATTCTACAGACTTCTCCACATTCTGAGGGTCTGATAAAAGCCCTGGAGGTGAGCGTGGCCTTTATCTGAGACACATTTAGCTCTTCGGTGTTTTCTTTTGCTTTCCGAGTTTCAGAATAAACCGAGTGCACTCCAGGGTCAGTCCATATCAGACAGCAAGCCTGCAGGCCATGAGGTAAAGATGCTAAATCAATGTGCTTTAAGTTTTTGAGCTTTCCTGTCTGTCACTGTGGTAAATGGCCCTTTAGGCCACTGATCCACGCTCTGAATTTGCCCAGTTTGCATTTTTAACTGGTTCTGAGTTCCCTCCAATTGATCCTTTAGGCGCTTTTGCTGAAATTTGATCTGTTGTGGGGAGGGATACTGAAGATTAGTAAATAATAAATGAAGGTCACTACAGGAACATGACAAAGGGAGGGATATTCTCATCTTTTCTTCACATAAAACATGAAAACAGCCATAGCTCTGCAGAAAATAATGTGCTTTCACATTTCACCTAGACTCTCCTAGGGTGACCTTGCATTTATTTAATGTAGCTAAATCACTGCAGTCTAGCTGTTGTTCAGCACTTATATGTGTAGCACTATAAACATGAAATATACATTCATACACACATTCACAAATGCACGTACATGAACTTAAACACATGACCACTAACACTTTTTTCGTTTTTAACCTGCTAATTAAGTTAGTATTTTTTGCCCTCTTCAACCAAATGCTGATATGATTGACTACTCTGTGGAATCATAGTTTTAAAAAAATTCTTAAACTACATCTATTGCCTGTTACTCTGTTTTTGAGATCTCTGGGATTTCTATGATCTGTGACTGTGATCTGTCCCTCTGGGATCCCCATGGTCTGTGACACCTATCTGTGTGTCTTGGATTTCTATGATCTGTGACTCTGTCTGTCTTTGATTTCTATGATCTTTGACTGTGATCTGTCTCTCTGGGATCTATATGATCTGTAGCTGTGGTCTGTGTGTCTGGGATCTCTATGGTCTGTGACTGTGATCTGTGTTTTAGGGATCTCTATGGTCTGTGACACCTATCTGTGTGTCTGGGATCTCTATCATCTGCAATTGTGGTCTGTGTGTCTGGGATCTCTATGGTCTGTGACTGTGGTCTGTGTGTCTGGGATCTCTATGGTCTGTGACTGTGGTCTGTGTGTCTGGGATCTCTATGGTCTGTGACTGTGATCTGTGTGTCTGGGATCTCTAATGTCTGTGACTGTGATCTGTGTGTCTGTGATCTTTATGGTCTGTGACTGTGGGCTGTGTGTCTGGGATCTCTATGGTCTGTGACTGTGATCTGTGTGTCTGGGATCTCTATGGTCCGTGACTGTGATCTGTGTGTCTGGGATCTCTATGGTCTGTGACTGTGGTCTGTGTGTCTGGGATCTCTATGGTCTGTGACTGTGGTCTGTGTGTCTGGGATCTCTATGGTCTGTGACTGTGATCTGTGTGTCTGGGATCTCTATGGTCTGTGACTGTGATCTGTGTGTCTGTGATCTCTATGGTCTGTGACTGTGGTCTGTGTGTCTGGGATCTCTATGGTCTGTGCCTGTGATCTGTGTGTCTGGGATCTCTATGGTCTGTGACTGTGATCTGTGTGTCTGGGATCTCTATGGTCTGTGACTGTGGTCTGTGTGTCTGGGATCTCTATGGTCGCGATACTCACTGAGGCATCTTTGATGGTGCCATCCCCCGCTGCCACTTTGGCTAACCTGCTAATGATTGGAGCAACATTGGTAGGACCATAGAGCTGGATTTTGGGTAGGCAGTTCTGATAGGCTTCTACCACCCCCTGGATTTCTGGTGAACAAAAACAAAAGGTAACGATTAACTTTAACCCCCCACCCAAGAGAATCTACCACACAACTACCTTTGAGGGGGGAGGGTTCACAGAGGCAGACATTTCAGTGCACAAAAAGACATCAACATGAGAGTGCGAGAGACCAAGAGGCAGCTCCTCCATGCCTCTGTAATAGCATATCGGCATGGGAAAAATGACATATCTTACCTTCACATTCGTCGTCCTCTGGGTTAAAATTAATGGCAAAGTCATGGGAGACCTGTGAAGAAGAGGGGACACAGTGAAGCACAGTGAAGAGAGAAAGCACAGTGAAGAAGTGAGGCACAGAGAAGACAGGAAACACACTGAAGAGGGAATGTACAGTAAAGCACATTAGAGAGGGGAAGTGACACAGTCATAGTGCCACAGTCCTGACCTAATGACACAGTCACAGTGTTGATGGTCTGCTGATGACACTGCTGGTGGTCACAGTGCTGAATTGTTTGTTTTTTTATGAATTACTTTAAATTCTTAAATTTTAGGAAAATACAAAACTCAATTTCTTTTACAAAATCCAATATTTAGATGGTTACAAAAAAGGGAACTGCACTGAAATTAACTTTGAGTCTGTATTATTCATTTGCTATTTCAGGATTGGATGTGTGTACTTTTCCCCAGACCTTTGGATCTCCAGACCTCCACCCAGCTCAGAGAACATGCAGTGAGACTATCCTCTCCTCCATCCTGCCAGAATCCCCTCTCAAGGGGGATACTATGTGAAAAAATGACTGTATTCTTCCCTTCTCAGGACTCCAAACTATTTAAGCACACACAAAATAGAAAATAACAGTTTATGTCATTAATTATTTTAATTATGCTGGGATTGTTTGGGGGGAGGATAGCAGAAGAGCTGTGAAAAAAAAAATAGTGAAAGCTGTGTGGCGATTTGTGCATCTATATGCAGAACTGGAGCATGAGTGAATGTGGCTGGAGTTGTCTACCGGTCACCTTTTTCCTTGTGTGTTTATTATTTAAAATAATTTGTTTATTCATGGAGCAGAATGATCAAAAAAGGTTCATGATTATTAACAAAAAATATTCACCTCCCCTTGTAGTGTACCACCTGATGCACCCTTCCACATACTTGAAATAGTCACAAAAAGACCTATATCATCTCAAGTTTGAGTCATTACATTACATTACATTACTGTCATTTAGCTGAGTCCAGTCACTTTCAAAAATCTGATCCCAGGGAATGCAATGAGACTGAAAAATCTATTCCTATTTAAAGCTGAAAACATTTCTTGTAAATTTAAATCATGAAATATTTCCATTTTTATGCATGGCCATGACATTTTCTTTTCAGCACAGTCATTCACAGAGTAAGGCCTCTCATGTCTGTGGGGAGTTAAGGCACGTCACATTGCTTATCACATCCCTTGAAAACAGAGTCTTGAAGCGACGGCAGGGTCGGTCCACTGCTTCTTCTCTACAGCATTCTGTTATCTGCAGATATTGTGCTTGTTGAAGGGACATTCAGCGCAGTGCAGTAAACAGTGAAACCGCTGCCACTCAGTGCTGAAAGAACTCTGATTTACTGTTTCGTCATGGACATTCAGTCACGCTCTCCAGTTCCACCCTCTCTGATACTTTAACAGACAGCAGATATATTCACTTACCTCATAATTTGGAGGAATTCTTGCTCCAAAACCAAGAGCTGAGAATCTTTTGTCACTGCAAAACAACCAAAGTTAAATTACAATGGATTCAAATTGTCAATCCATTTTGTTAATTACAAGCTAAAAATTGTGTGGCTTCAATTATAGAAGTCATACCATTAACAAAATTAGGCTATAAAACAACTATTTAATGAATCAAAATATTTGGGAAAAATAGATTAAATGAATATGTTGTCATTGTCTTGAATTATTTAATTTTATTCTGAGGAATGTGTAGGCATGCCAAGGCATGTTGGCTGAAAAATTATTATTTTGTATGGTAATGATATATTTCCATGTGGAAGCAATGATTTCTCAATTGCTCAAGACAGTTCTATTTACATTTTAGCTTGTAGGTTTCTTTACAGAAAAGGTCAACAGATAGTGCATTATTCAGATGGGTTGTATTTGAATTATGACCTTAAGAATTCAAATGCTGTATTCTAAAATGCTTTTCACTGCTCTCTGTTAACCGTTACTGTATAAAATGCCAGATACTAAAATAACACTTATAATAACAATAACACACTATATTTTTATATATATTTGCAAGTGCCCTCATACAAGCCATCGTTGAATGAAAATGGAGACTGTCACAGGGACTGAGATAAAGGAATTAGTAATCAGAGAGAGAAAGAACAAGGTACCTGACAGAGAAAGAAGAATGAGAACAGAAAGACAGCAACTAAGGCAGCGGAAAAATATTTGCTATATAGCGACTCATTTGTGGTCACAAATACTGAAATATTAACATCTGATATACTTAGACTAGCTCTGATTGCGTAAATGCCCTCATTTTGCAATTTTATGGAAGTGACGGCCATAAAAAGGGTCTGATATAGCAAGTTTACACGTCCAGATAACAAGGTGCTACAAAAAGTAATTCCCTTTCCACCAGGGGTTGCCAGACAGAATCTATAGTTCCTTACCTGTGTTACGCCCATTCTGCTGATTTCCCCAGCTATGTTTCATTAACACTGTCATGTGCATTGTGTCCACATTATGTTTGTGTATTTAAACCCTGGTTTTTGTCTCTGTCATTGCCAAGACTTTGTGATTGCTACTCCTTTCTGTGATCTAAGCCTGCTCTGTTGTTTTTTGTTTTTTACTGCTTGGTTTGAACCCTTTGCTCTGTTTCCAGGATATACTTTTTGGATGCTCTTTGCTGGATTTGCTTGCCTTTGTACTGACTGCTGTCTGTGTTTTTATCTGGACTGTTTTTCTGGATTTCTCCATGTGGATTACAACGTGGATACTGTTGCCTGTGTATTCCTTGAACATGAAATAAATTCCTGATTACATTCTAGTATTCCATTCTATTATATTCACTCTGCATTTGAGTTCATATATAGCCTCTGTATCTCAGTGGTTAGCAGCATTATACACATGACTGTTTGATCTGGACACCATTACACAGGAGTAATGCACAAACTGCTGTTGGATCTGACACCATTACATGGGAGTAATACACAAACCTCCCCTCAGAGGGGGCCGGAGGGCACAGACTATCAGCTGTATTTATCAAAGCAGGGGTTCCCAAATTAGGGACTGGACCCCTGGGGATCTGTGGAAGATTTTCCTGTAAAGACAACTTTGTTTATATTTCAATATTTCAAAAGTTGTACAATTTGGAGTTTCTGAAAAAGTAACCAAAAAGTGAGCAATTTAATTATTGAAAATGTTCCTTGCAAAAGTGTCACCACATGCTATATTGAAGATCTATGATTGTAAAACTTCTTACTGAATATGAATCATGATGTAATGATTTACATACAATACACTAACGTAATAAATATCAACTACATTGCAGGTTTTACTGAATATTGAGTCAATATGTCAATACAAACCATATAATAGAAGTTGTTAATGGCTAACATCTAAATAGGGAGGGAGTTTGTGCCAAAGGCGGGATCGTTCTGCCTTGTATTGAAAAAGGCTGGCAGTTCCTTTGAGGTGCATGGAGCTGATTTCAGAAACTGGAGCTATACGCTTTGGGGTACTGGCAACTGCTCCACAGTGTCTGCACAGTGCAGGCATCCAAGGCCAGGGGAAATTCATGGCAGCAGTGATGGGATTAAGGTGAGGTCAAGTGCAGACCGCCAACATGCAGTTCAGTTCCATACTGACACATTTGGGTTTATGCCCTCAGTGGACAATGGCAGCATACTAATCCTGCTTTATCTTATAGTTTTCCCAGACTTTCTCTGGCTGGCGTACAAGCCTCTGAGTCACATTAGACAGGAGTTATGGTAATAGGAGGGGAACGGTGTGATCCTCGCCCTGTGTTGTTGGCCCATCCCTACTGAAGTGCCTCACTGAGAACACGACTTGTCATTTCAAGGTTGCTCCTGTTTGACTTCTTTCAAAAAAAAAAAAAAAAAAAAACCCAGCCGACTGTTTCTGTGCCAGCTGAGGTGGAAAGAAAATATCAGGGCTGCGATTTGAAAAGAACATGTAACTAAAGGCCTTCTGAAAGAGAAAAAGGCTGGCAGCACAGCTTTATTGTGATGCTTTGAATTCTTAATGAAAAACCTGACTGCGGAGTATCCACATAAACCTATAATTTGACACAGAGAGATATGTTTAACCTTTGCTTTCTTCCTCAAAAGTTTGAAGTCGTGACACAAAGGCATTTCAAATGTGTTTAAATCTGCAGCTCTAATGTTCTGACTATTATCTTAAAAAGGCAAGACATGACGGACAGCCTTTGCAGCAGTAAAACCTTGACGAGGAATGCATCCTGAGAGAATGCAACCTGTGAGGGGGTATTCTCTCATCCATGGTGCCACCTTGTAGGTACAAGGTACTAACTGGTGTAACAAAGGGTCATGGTTTTCAAAACCACAAAAGCCTTTTGTTACACCAGTTAGTACCTTGTACCTACAAATGTGTTACACTGTACTTGCACTGTACCTACTACCATATCAGTCCATAGTAGTTAATACCTGTTAATATAACATGGGACTGTTCCATCTTTCCTCTCTTTCTCTTGATGTTTAAATATCCCCTTATGCATTAGAGAATATTGCTGCATTACTACTGATATTAAAAATAACATACAGTTAGTGAAACCTGACACTCACGGAGCAAAACCTCAGCCCAGATCTGTACAAACTATCAACACATTCTCAGCCTCACACTTTTTGCAAAAGACTACACACAGTGTTTTGCAAAACACTACACACACTTCTCTACATCAGACACAGAAATCAAACATGATGTCACTTCATGTGGGAGCCTGTGGAGGAAGAGGGGTAGGGAGAGGAAGAGGTAGAGGTAGACCTGAGTAGGGCGTGGACAAAGAAGACAAGGACCAAATTTATCAGATAAGATCTGACCAACACTGGTTGACCATGTTGTAAAACAAGGGTTGACATTGAGAGAGGCTGGACAGAGACTTCAGCCCAACCTCAGCAGATATACTGTTACAACAGTAATTCAAAACAAAGGTCACGGCAGAAGACCAAATGTATGCAGAGCAGATGAGATGCATTGTCATCTGGAACAATGTATCTTTCCACCAATTTGCTCTGGTCCAAAACTGGGTTCATCAGCATCCACAATATAGATTGAATGAGGATACCCCTCATTCAAACCATGGATGAGGCCTGCAACCAAATTGATGCAGGGTCTGTGCAAGGATGGATTCGCCATTCAAGAAGATTATTTCAGAGAGGACATTGCCTGTGATGTGGACGAAGTACTATGGCCAGACCCAAATAGACGAAGAGATGATGCTTAGGGGTTTTTTTCATTCTTGCTTTCTTTTTTTCCTCCACAAATGTTTTTGCTGTGTTTATGTACTGTATTCTATTTAGAATATATTCTGTTCAGAGACAGAGACAGTTTTGGAGAGTGGCAGAGTGTATGAGAATGTGTATTAAAATAACAAAGGAATGTTGCTATCTGCCGTCTGGGTTCCCTACTATCATGTGTAGACCTCACTTCCTGGAATTACCTGGAGGAGCTGCCATTTGACTCTGGTTGGGTCGTGGCAACATTCCTTTGTTATTTTAATACACATGCTAATGTGTTCCCCTTAAACTGTATTAATGTTGACAACAAAATATAATCATTGAACATTTTGCTCTATGCTTATGTTCCCGTGGCCAGCTGTGTGTAAAGTATCTGTCTTAAATGGCAAACATGGGATCAGTCTCTTCATTAACAACATGGTTGTTCTACTCATTTTGAGAATTTTCTTATTTACTAAGTGCAACTTTTGGAAACGCATGGATGTATTAACTGAATATATTTTCATCAGTGTGCAAAACCGGTCTTGTGTGTTGTGTTTGGTCAATATATTCATGTACTTAAACAATATCTCTGAAAAAATCTAACCCAGACTGTATCATTAGAAAAGCAGAAATGTTAAAATAGTTTTAGATTGACCACAGCAGCATGTAACTGGTTCAAACAGAATCAGATCATATTACCCATGTGCATGCCACACAGTGACAAAATTGGGTTTTTATAAATTATTGTATATTTTTGAATGAAGTTATTCATTTTGCAAAAGATCTGAGGTGGTCTGCTACTGGAAGCACCATTTCACAAGCATTGGGTTGAGCCTGCTGATGCAGCAGAAGTGGTACTTATATAGAGAATAACCAAATGCATATTATGCCAGTTCAAAGATTTGTTTACTTTGCTGTTTATCTAACCATAACCAAACAAGGGAAACCACATTATATAATCATCTTAACAATTTCAGCTTCAAAGTACTTCAGTGAGTAGCTCTCTCCTGCAACTGTACACATTTTACTAAATACAAGTCTTCTGCAAACGCATGTAGCAACAATTCTTCTTCCCATGACAACCCCAGATATCTCCTCTGTTACTGACAGCCAAGCACTCAGCTTAACTGATAACAAGAGACCGAATAAAATGCACCATACTGAAAGTGGGTACTTGTATAATATTTGTTTATTTACTCATATCCATGCATATCACTGTATGCCAATGAAGAGCGGTAATGATAAGGTATAAGAGCTATCCAACTGCAAAATCTGCCCACTGTATTGCCCAGGTTCACCTCTTTCAGTTAATTTCACAGTTACAGAGCTTGTTAACCCTGTCAAACTAATTAGACATTTTTCTCCTCCCCTTCCCCCTCAGTAACAAGAGGATTATTTAAATTAATTAAAATGTAAAAGTGGAAAGTGGCTTACTCATCATGCACACTATCCATGGATCCAAACTGAGGTGATTCAGGTTAAGTGCTATGTGCAGGTGTGAAAAAGCATAGCCCTGAGTCTGAGTTTGAAACTCCAGCCTCTGAGTGACCAGCTAGGTAACTTCACCACTCCATCACACTTCTGCCCGTACTGAAATGAGAATGTACAATCAAAACCTGCCAAAGAGAGAGATGAGGACTGGAAGGGCATTTCACAAAGCAAGTCAATCAGCTGACTTCCAAATTGTTTCAACATACTCCAAAAATCTAGCCAGGCTTATTTCCATAGCAACACACCCATGATGTTAAACCGGCAGAGTGTTCACAGAGTCCCCACCAATCAAATCACACTTTTATTATGTCCCACCAATCAAATCACACTTTTATTATTTACCCACCAATAAAATTACATTCTTATTGTCTCCCTACCAATCAACCCACCAATAAAATCACATTTCGTGTCCCCACCAATTAACTCTCATATCCTCCATACTGAAACACTGATGCAACCCCTTTGGATTTTAAGTTTCACTAGTAAAGAAATTGGGGATGCATTACATTTTGACAAATGCAAGTAGCCAAAATATCAATGGTTATCCGCTTACAGTTGTATTTAAGAGCGAGCGATATGAAAACATTTAAACAATTATTCAGTCTCCTTCTACTTCATATTTCTCATTCCATAAAGTAAGCATCCTTTACCTTTTGAACCTTTATCATGCTTATTGTTTTTCCTACATGAACTCCTTTCTCCAGTAAATGAAGTCCATAGCTGAAAGGCCATATTTTACACAATCTCAAGACCTAAAAGGTGAAATATTGCATAACATTATGCATAATTAGTTGACCCTGTTTTCATAACACAGAAGACATAACAGTGTTTATGCAATGCGCTCCAGAATAATTCCATAATAACTGCCCCAGAATGTCACCAACATTCATGTTTCCACTCTGCTTAATTTCCTTACTCCAAACAATCCTCCTGACATTTTTTCAACAGAAAAGCACACCCTTATCTAAAGCAGTGAGCAAAGTGCATAGACTGTTGATCTTTGGAGATATTTAATGTCAGAGAGCGAAAGAGGAGTGTTCCAAAGCAGCAGCAGACTTAGTATTGCCATGCATATCTGACAGATCCATCACAGCAATCTGGAGGTTAAGAATAATATGACACAATACTTTAAATGCATCTCTCACAACCAAAATAAAACTAAATCATATTAAGGTGAGGTTACAGCCAAATAATGAACTGGAAATCTAGTGTTACCTTTGGTTATAGCGCTAATGCGGACCCAAATGCAGAGGTGTCTATCGTTCTGTTATTTCATGCCACATGTCCTACCCACCAATAAAAGACTAAGGGAGATCTGAAGGCTCCTGCTCCACCAATCAAATACTAAGAGAGATTTGAGAGCTCCTGTTCCACTAATCAATGACAAAGAGAGACCTGAGAGCTCCTGCTCTGCCAATCAGAGACAAGGAGAGATCTGAGAGCACCTGCTCCACCAATCAGTGACAAAGAGAGATCTGAGCGCTCATTCCCCACCAATCAGTGACTAAGAGAGATCTGAGGGTTCTGTTTTATGTCAAAGTCTGGCTTATGGCATGAACACGTCTGACCAATCAAGATGAAGTTTGTTGGTAACAGCAAGGGTTTACGATATCATTATTATACATCTAGGTATAGAGCTAAGAGAGTTCCCTCTTATTCTGGCCTCAGTCACTTACAGAACATTTTCAAGTTAAAACTTTATAAAGATACTCTTCCTCATCAGCATTACCACCCTCATAATGACCATAGTACTTGTAACAGTCATAAATTATTAGCCACTATTAACCAACAAAACAATTATAATAAAGTCTCGTGCTGTAATTAAGAGGACAGGATTTTCCCACATTTTTAACAGGGGCTCTTTGTATAAATTGAGCTAGTTTGGGAATCCCTTTTTTGGCTGTGTGCCACATGAGGATCTTCATTATTAAAGATCTAATTACAACTAATTAGCGACTGAGGCCTTCTCATATAAATGCCTGGGGTATCTCCTTTGTAAATCCAAAATCTGTATAATCTATAACTGAAAGTCAGAAACAGACTATGAAATACTGGAAAAGACCTGGAAATGCAGAGGTTGTGCCTCTCTTAGCCTGTCCAAAATCCAAAAGACAGTGGGCCTCATTATCAAACGTCAGCCAAACAAATTTGATCGTAAATCGTTTGTAAATGCATTTACGCAAAAAATGTGGGATTTATCAAAGCTTCCGTATAGCAGTTTGCTTGTAGGATCCAAAGAAATTCCATGAGTGCTCTAAACTGTATTGTGTGCATAAATGGAAAAACATGGCTGTACAGCCTGTTTTTCATATTTTTGCTTTTATTCATCCATTCATTCATCTTTTATTGGATTAAAAATGAGTAGCAAATTATTTGGTAGTAATATAGTAATATTATAACGGTTCTAATTGTGATATAAAATCACTATTTGATTCAACATTAAAACAGGTGATGCTTCATTTGTGTAAGGAGCAGAAACCATTGCTAAGGTCTTCATTGCAATGGCTGACCTCGCTCTATTAGCTCTAAGAGAAAAATTAAGCGGTCAACACGTCTCTGAAACAGCGCAGAAATAATACATGTACGTTCTTATGGATTAAACATATGTTCTTATGTTATTGGACAAATATAGTCAGCTGATTGGGCCATATACTGTGAAGGAATTTGCGATCTAATTTTCTCCTGTCTGAAAAATATTTCTAAATATTACAATCGTTGTCATTATTTTTATGCAAGGTAAAATGATGTTAGAGGTTGCGTTCGAAAAGGAGAGTGTAGGGAAAAGCAAGGGAGGGCATACTTTTTTAGCTGATCCTAAATACGTAATAGTTGTAATTTGAACAAATTATTTTACTTCAAACTGATCTGGAAAAACATGACAGTCCCAACGATGTATTGCATGTGTCATTACCACTTTGGCCAACTATTCCCCTCCTCATGGCCCTGGGTGCAGCTGCCCCCCAGTATTTATGGCAACGATAAGGCTGGTATACAAAAACCTACCTTCAGAGTTGGAGGGTGATTGATCCAAGATGAGGGAAAACAGATCGCTGTCACCCTCCACTGTAATTCCAGCCAACGACGGCTCTCCAATAATTCACCTCCAGTCACATATCAAACCATTTTCTTTTAACCTGTTGCAGTGTACGCAGAACTTTTGACACTGAATTCCCTGCAACAGTTATATCTTGCCAGGCTTTGGTCTTCCCCTGACACTCCACTACTTACACTAAACAAAGTTTTTGGATTCTACTTACATTAACAAAACTTCAGTTGCTGCTTCAGACACATTTTTTTGCCTTTTCTCTGCCATCTCTTTACATTGCCAACAAAGGGATTACAAGCTCCTTATAAGGTATTTCAGGGGCGTTGATTTATGCTCATCAAAAATTCTGTGAACACGCTCCTCATTTACGATTGATCGGTATTTCTCAACATACGTACAGGGATACAAACAAATGCTGTGTTTACGTGTGTTTGATAAATCTGGTGGAATTTGTTAGTTCATATCCGTTGACGTGTAAATTTACAGACAGATTTATGAAGATATTGATAAATGAGGCACAGTGCGTGTGTGTGTGTGTATGTGTATTGTGTGAGAAATTGCTCTGTGTGTGTGTGTTTGTGAGAGACAGCACTCTGTTTATGTGTGTGTGCGTGCGTGTGTTTTTGAGAGAGACTGTGTGTGTGTGTGTGTGTGTGCATGTGTATTTTGTGAGAAATTGCTGTGTGTGTGTTTGTGAGAGAGAGAGCGCGAGAGAGAGGCAGTGCTCTGTGTATGTGTGTGAGAGATAGCGAGAGAGACAGTGCTCTGTGTATGTGTGTGTGCGTGCGTGTGTGTGTTTTTGAGAGAGAGAGACTGTGTGTGTGTGTGTGTGTGAGTGTGTGTGTGTGTGTGTGTGTGTGTGTGTATGTGTGTGTGCATGTGTTGTATGTGTGTTGTGTCTCTGTGTGTGACAGTGATCTGGGACAAAGTGACGCATGTCCTCTCTTGGATGGAATGGAGTGACGAACATGTATTCATAAGCACTGAAAAATTTTTTTTTTTGGTTATTGGCATGACTAAATTTAGAAGTGTGCTTGAATGTGTGCCAGTTTTTCTATGACAGGGCTGTATGCCTCTTACTGAGTATTCAGGAGATCGAAATTTCAAACTTCAGCTTCAAAAGTACAGAGAAATAATCTTTACATGTTAAAAATAACATCTGAGTATCCAGCAGGTCTATGGAACATTACTGCTATATTTACATGACCAGAGCGGTCATCTTGCTTCACTGATAATGAATTTCCATATCTTTCCCCTGGTGAATGTCAGATAACAGTGACTGACAGATGCAATGCAAATACAAGATGCCACTTTCCACTCAGGTGAGTACATAATACGCCACACCCTTTGGATGAAGAGAGGGCTGTTTCGTCCCTCCCTTGTGTTTATTCCCAGTCATAGTGAGGATGAATGACTGAGCCCTACCTGTCATAGTCCTGGCAGATCTCTCCCACTGCGATCAGAGCTTTCAGGTACTCGTTGGGCTGGTAGGGGTTGATGTAGTGCAGGGAGCAGCTGTTCCTCGGATCCCCGTTTGATGCGGTGAAATCGATGGCTACCTAGGGCGACAGAATGTGATAAGCGAGAGGCAGGACTTCCATTACATCTGGACCACATACCGCTAGCAGAGTCATGTGTGAAATCCTCTCGTGAAATAAAGCACACATCCTGCTGCCAGAGACAGGACCCCCGCTGGCATGGACAGGGACACTGTCACTGGAGGAGAACAGCCATATGCCACACAGGAGGCATACTGAATCCCGTTAACTCAGAGAAGAGTCCAGCAGGCTCTGCTCATTTTGGCCCCACACAACTCCTTCACTAACCAGATAGGTTCCATTCACCTGCTGCTCATCTTTAAAAATCCTCACTAGTGTCCTGCCTACTATTCACCTGCTTCTTATCTTTAAAAATCCTCACTAGTATCCCTACCATTCGCCTGCTCCTCATTTTTTTAAAAAATCCTCACGATATTCCCACTCACCATTCATCTGTGGCTAATTTTTAAAGATTCTTACTATACTTCCTAGCCACCATTGACATGCTACTCACCTTTAAAGATTCTCACTAAAGTCCTGCTCACCAATCACCTACTGCTCATCTTTAAAGATCCTTGGTGAGGAGTTTCCTGCTCACAATTCACCTTCTGTTTCATTTCAAAGATCTTCGCTAGGGTCCTGTTCACCAATCACCTACTGCTCATCTATAAGGATCCTCGGTAGAGTTTCCTGCTCACAATTCACCTTCTGTTTCATTTTAAAGATCCTCGCTACAGTCCTGTTCACCAATCACCTACTGCTCACCTTTAAGGATCCTTGGTAGAGTTTCCTGCTCACAATTCACCTTCTGTTTCATTTTAAAGATCCTCGCTACAGTCCTGTTCACCAATCACCTACTGCTCATCTTTAAAGATCGTTACTAGAATCCTGGTCACCATTCACCTGCTGCTTTTAATTGATTTCCAAAGCAAACGTAGGGCAAGATCATAAAATGTGGGGAGGGAGTGAATGTGAGATATGGAACCTCTGTAAGTGATTATAGATTATGATATTACTGACAGCAGAATCCATGGCCCTCTTCTAATGCTGTGACTAGCTTCCTCAGACTGCATCTTGGTACATAATTAGGCCATGATACTTATGGTTTTCATATTATGGCAAATTGTTGATGTATTATTTATTTGTAGTGTTTGTTTTTTTAGCTCTGGTTAATGCTATTAACTTTCATTAGTAATGTATTGATGTTACACTTATTCTTGGAGTCTGGTCCAGGAGTGCTGTTGGCCAGGACTGGCACTATTGCTCAAGGTAATTATGTGAATTGACTTACGTTTTCCCACACTGTTAGTCACACTGGATAAGAGACTACTAAAGGACTGTAATGTCCAGTTCTGTATACCACACTATAAGATATAGAGGCTTTTGAAAACTGCACAGACAGCCAACTACAGATTTTTCCTCGTTTGAAACTTAAAAGTTATAAGAAAAAGACTTATTCGGGCTCAGGATTTATTTGAGGCTTTACAATCCATAAAAGGGTTTAAAAAGTGTGTAACAAAAAAGGTGAGTTTCTGAGTATCAGCAAACAGGGGGAATTAGATAAGTGCAAATAATGGCTTGATAAAATCAAGGAGTATCTACATCAAAGGTTCACCTCAGGCATTTCATGGCTGTGAAATCAAGAAAACATAAGCCAAAAATCATATCAAACTAAAATATACAACTAAAACATAGTTTTTTACCTGACTTCCAACACACAACAAAATAAGATAAATAAGAGACAAATAAGTGAACACACTGCAGTGAAACACCAAAAAGACCTCATATCTATGAGAGCATGGCTGATGTTTCCAAACACATCTGCACCATAATTAATGTTCATTATTGCCAGGGTAACCTGATCAGGAAGCAGGAAATCCCCTCTCACCCTAAATAGCTTGGGAAGGGTGTGGCAGAGGGTCACTGCTTTAAGCAGTATGAATTGTAAAAGGTGCCTCTGGCAAACACATGATCTGTCAGCAAATTATTCATATCCACATGTGGCTTAGAGTGGAGCTGAAGAGAAAGAGAGTGAGTGAGAGAGAGAGAGAGAGAGAGAGAGAGAGAGAGAGAGAGAGAAGAAAAGCCTTCCTGCATGATTGTCATGTCACTTCCAGATAAAAGAACAGGCAAATAAAGAGACAATCTCTGACAGCACCGAAACAGACTTAGTGAGAGAAGGGAAAAATGGATGGCGATGATGGGATTTGGGAGAGGGAGCGCCAGCGTGAATGTGGCATCTCTGCTGGGTAAATCTTTTTATCTCCTGCAGCACCATGGCTAACGCAGGCAGCCTGCTAATCCACCCACAATTCAAGTGCACCACACTCATCTGCAATCCAGCAGGTGATTGTGCTCACCTGACACTCAGGGATGACACAGTCGATGCAGCGAAGCAGAACCATTACGCACTGTAACACACTGACTGTAACACACCCAGTGATGACACAGTCAACATGGTAAAGAACCTTTACACACTGTAACACACTAACTTTAACACACATAGCGATGACACAGACAACATAGCAAGAAACTTTACACACTGTAACACACTAACTGTAACACACTCACCAATGACACAGGTACAGTAAAGTATAATCTATACTTACTGTAAAATGAATCTGGCATCCCCCCATGATGTAGTCCAGGAAGGAATAGACTCTGTGAAGCTGAGGAAGAAAAGAGACAGTGAGATGCAATACTCAATCTCAAGACTATACCTATTTATGAAGGAAAGCTTTTGTTTCCCAGAGCAGTTCTGTAACACAAAGATCACAGAGTCTACAAGCTAGATCTCTCTCAGATGCTGGAACATATGGGACAACCTCTGCAGCTTTGAGCTAATCACCCAGCCAGTAATAAAGCACTAAGACACAAGTAGTACAGTCAGCAGATTGATGAGATTGCTTCAAGAATCGTACTGCTGCTACTCTGAACATCAGACGTAGCTGAAAGTGAATGTGAAGGAAATGCCCCAGTTTGCCAGCCTGCCTGGATGCTACGCACTCCAGTGTACGAGACACAGGAGGAAGAAACTGTTACATGAAGACATAATCCCATTTCCCTCTCCTTTTATCTTGTGAGAAGTCCGATCTGACAGAGGGGCTTAGCTGTGAGATTCTGTGCTGCTCCATGAGTCCCCTCCCTTGTTTTAAGCTGTGACAGTGGACCCAGCATAGCAGATATCACACTGCACTTCATGGCAAATGAGTTGTAAAAAGTGCTGACAAGGACAGCTGTCAGAACCTTATGGTGCTGCCTCAGTCCTTTTCACTCAATTAATAGCTTTTTATGCCCATGTTTTTCTGCTAATCCCCAATTTGGAATGCCATCTATTCCATACATAAAAACTGTCTGAGCTCTGGAGACAGTCCTCTGGATGAGCCACACCAGACAGTCCACCAGCCGAGCTGCACCAGAGAGCCCAATGCCTGAGCTCCACAGACAGCCTTCTGGATGAGCCGCACCAGGAGAGCCCACCAGCTGAGCTGCAGCAGAGAGCCCACTGAGCTGAGCTGCTCCAAAGACAGCCCAAAGTGAGCTGCAGCAGAATCAGTCAAAGCACAACTGCTGCAGATGCTCCACACAAATCATCGGCACTAGAGGGACAGGGTGAACAATCACGAAGTGAAAACCACCCCTCTTGGGCAGGACTGTAAGTGTTAGTGTCCAGCATGGTCCACTGGTCTGAGTAGGGCACCCCATCCAGAGTGTATCCTTACCTTTAGATCACTGAGGATGACCACTCCAGAGTTTTTGTAGTTCCTCTTCTTCAGTTTGTATTTTGGATTTACACAATCCCATGAGACCTTGAGGGTGAAAAGACCAGAGAGAAACAAGTCATTAAATGTTACAGTGCTGTGAAGTCTGCAGATTTTATCAGTGGAATAAGGGAATGGTGATGCCCATTAAGTTTGTTGGTGACCCCAGGTGTGGCACATGTCACATGACCCACAGTTACATATGTGGTGGACACATGTCACATGACCGACAGTGAGGGCGACACATGTCACATGACCTGCAGTTACATATGGGGGGGGACATGTCACATGACCCACAGTTACATATGTGGGCGACACATGCCACATGACACATGGATAAAAATGTGGGGGACACATGTCACATGACCCACAGTTAAACATGTGAAACACGTCATATAACAATCTCCACACTGACCTTGTTTCCTGCTCCGATTCCTTGCATCTCTCTGAAGGTGCCGTAAAACTCACCGATGAAGTCGTGCTTTCCCCTGGAGTCATAATCCCACACCAGGCACTGCAAGATAGAGAGGGGAAAACCTTCATCCATCCATCTCTTCATCATTCCTGAGCTCACAGTCATATAATTGACAAGTTATTTTTCCATTATGAAGCTGGTTTCTCTAAAACTATAATAATCTTCAACAACAAATTGACTCTGCTTTGTAAAGGAAGGAGAATAGCTAAATCTGTGCTGCTAATTCATGAGCGATATAACACAAGGTCACAGGATATCCCAAATTTGCACCTTTCAGTAATTTTTGCAAAATATAGAGGTGTTAATAAGTGTAGATTTTTGTGTGTCATATTTAGAAACAGGGAAGTCTCATGTTCAAGACTGAAGGGACAGGGAGGCAACAATGTGAGACGGGGGATGGAAAGGTGTGAGAAACAGAGAGAACGAGAGAGAAACAGAGAGAACAAGAGAGAGAAAAAGAAACCCCCACACCCACCTCCAGGAAAAACAGACCAGTTCCTTCCCCAGGACACTACACTCACACTACACCCCCGAATCACACTACACCCTCCAATCACATGGAACTACCCAAACACACTGCCCATCCCAGACACACAGTGGCCCCATCCACAGACACTGCCTTCCTGACTGACTTCAACATGAAGCATGTGGATATGAGACACATGTTCCCGGGACAGAGGGGGTGTGTAAGCTGTGGTGCCCTATGACCAGCTTTCAGACAGCATCCTGGGAAACCCCGGCACCTTCATCATCCACACCGACCAATGACCTGGCCTCTCACTGGGAGGGGGTGGCTGCTTCTGTGATCGGAGCGGCAGAGAGAGTCATACAATGCCTCCCCAGGGCAAAGATTATTACCTCCACCATTCTTCCCCGTGCTGATGTACGTCAGCACACCATAAACAGCATCAACAGCTGAGCAGAGGCTGCTCACAGCTGGCTAACGTATACCTCGTCCACCACCTCAATCTGAACGCTCAACATCTATGTGATCAGGTACACCTCAATTAGCAGGGGGTCAAAATATTTGCCAAATCCCTGAAAGACAAAACCTTGGGCAGCCAGCCAACCACAGCCCCATACCCAAGCACAGTCATCATGAGACATAGAGATGTAGTTTATTTCATTTTTCTATAAATTTTTATTTACATTTTGACTCTAAAAATCTGTGGCTGGAACATCCAGGGTCTGTGGTCTTCATCAATTGGTCTGAAGAGCACAGATGCTGAATTTGTAAATAATTTAAAAAATGTAGATATTGTACTACTCAAAGAAACCTGGTGTCATGCTGATGTGTCCACAGAATGCCCACCAAACTTTAGAGAGATCTGTTCTCTTAAACATACATGTATAAATTGTTGCAGAGGTTCTGGAGGAATTATTGCGAGGTATAAGGAATAAATAAATAAATTCATTGACCCAGTGAAAACGGGTGAGACATACCTCTTGTTAAAAATAAATTTAAAAATATTTCCATCTAAAAAGATATGTACCTATGTCAGGGGTGGACAGTAATGAAGTACATTTACTTGAGTACTGTACTTAGGTACGTTTTTCGAGTGTGTACAGTGTAGTGCGAAGTGACTAGAATTAAGACAGCTGCCAGACTGTCAAGACATAAGAGTGGCCATGGTGCAGGATAGGAATCACCAGCAATCGAAGGTAAAAGGATGTGCTCTAATTCGATTGTATGTATCTATGTTTCAAGAACAGTACTGTTGTCCTTCTCATGCTAGACTTCATGGAACACTCCAACCATGTGTGAATGACATGTTAATACCATTCCAATCAAAGCACTGTCATTTGCATCATATTCCTGCACGCTAACTCAGGAGGCTAGCTTGCTGCTTGATCATGACAGGGTAGTGGACACGTTGATGAACAAGTATTTTGCAAAGACATAAGAAAGTTATTCAGCAAACTCACAGGACAGGTAGCTTCCGGGCTAATGTGAAAACTATATTATTATGACAGAAAAACACATTCCCAAGCAGGCATCAGTTATTAGTAAATTAAGTCTCTTTTCAACTGTGCTTCTATAGGCATTTCTGTAGGCTTTGTAGCATATTCTATGAGCTTTTTATTCTACAGGTTATACAAGCAAGTCAGTGCATTCAGTTGGTTGTTTCAGAGTCATTAGGTTCTGTAAATGCATTGTGGCAACAATACAAAAAGGCATTGACATTGAAAAGAAAAAACACACTTTTGAATACTTAAGTATTTTTAGAAGCAAGTACTTCAGTACAAGTAAAACTCTGACAGAACAACTTTCACTTGTATTGGAGTAATATTTGACCAGGAGTATCTGTTCTTTAACTCAAGTAATGGAGTTGTGTACTTTGTCCATCTCTGACCTATGTGCAATTTACATTGGATTCTCCCTATTTCGTAGCAACCATTTTTAATCATTTTCTTTAAAAAAAAAAAAATATATATGTATGTATTAACTACATCACCAAAAAATAGATGGTTTGCATCACTGTATTGACAGTACGAACAGCAATGTTTTTTTATGTAAATCATTGTTCAAGTTTTCTAATTGCTAAATTTAGTGGATGTTCCTCCTTAGTAATGTTCCTCTCTCGGTCAGGTTCAATACAGACTGAGGAGAGATACACAAGCTACATCACACATTGCAAGACTTACGGGTGATATGTTTGGACAAATTTTACAATTTAGTCGCAGGTACTCCCAATAACCGTAGAACAGGTTAAAACAATAACGTTAATGGAGGAGTGGAGGATTTACTTGTGAAATTAAATATAGAAAATACAGAATATTAAACTTGAAAAATAAAAACATTTTCTTATCACATTCTCCCCTCCTAAATTTCACAAAAAGCCTGAATATATGTGCATCTATTTGACAAAATTTCAAAAGAAACATTGACACAATATTCATGCATAGCATTGTTAGCATTGTTGTTCATGTTAGCACTGTTGTTGTCCATCTGGCTCAAGTTAACCCAAAGAATACAATTCTAATATCAGCATTTTCGCTGCTTGCATGGAAAGCTCAATGTTACAATGACATCTCCATTACATCTCCAAAAAAAACTATGCAAAGTTGTATCAAATAAATATAAAGTTATACTGTACATGTCTTTGCCTCCTTTTTAACCCATTAAAACAAAGCAAGTAAAGAATGAGACCTCTTGTTAAATTTATCTGCTATGCCTTTGGTGATTGGCAGCCAGGTTGTTTGTAACCAAGACCCGCCCCCTGTAGGACAGCTGAGGCAATAGCCAATTCTATTTAGGAAATTTAGCAACCACCTTCTCCAGTATACCCTCCCAATTCCCTTTCCTAAATTCTTCTGTCCCTAAAAAGACACCCATGAACTTCATCCCATCCCTTCCTCATTGCAACCCCCCTGGTAGCTGTAGTGGCCCAAAATATTCCCATATACCTATGATGAGTCCCTCACTCTTTCCCCAATTGACCCTGGCTGAGGAGGCTCTCTCATAGATTGCCAACTCCTGAGATTAAGTCCTGAGATGTCTTCCTGCATTGTAATAAAAACAGTAACATTGTCTGCATATGCAGACAGTGTACATTTTGATAAAAGCCCCACATAATATTTCCCCATCATTCCTATATCTATAGTATCACTATTTAAACACAGATTGTCCATAATGGACCTATCAGTCACATAGTATGACTGATCCATATGAACAAGAAAGTTCAAAAAATGTTTCAGTGCATTTGCCAGAATCTTTGCTAAAATCATATAGTCTAACAAAGGAGAGAAACAGGCCACCAGTTCTTAAGCAAACCAAAATCTCCTTTCTTTGGCAGTTGCGACAGAACAGCTCGCCGGCTGCTACTGGGTATCAAACTACTCTTCACACACTCCTTAATCACCTCATGAAAGTCCTCCCCCAATACTTCGCAAAAGTGCTTGTAGAACTTGGCTGACAGCCTGTTTACTCCAAGTGTAAGTCCTGCCAATTGCTGCTGAACAGCTTCTGTAGTTTCTTGGAAGGTGATGTTGGTGTTTAAGGTCTCCCTCTGCTTCGGGCTGAGCTCTGGTAGGCCACGAAAAAGCTGAGCCGCACTTTCATCATCACAGTCACCAGTTGCATAGAGCTCAGAGTAGAATGACACTGCAAGCCTCCTCATTTCAGCTGGATCAGCTATCAATGATCCATCCGAGCGATGAAGGTGGAGCATTTGTTTCTGTTGCTCAGCCTTCTCCGGAAGATTTAAAAAGAAGGCACTGGGAACATCCATGTCAGTTACTGTGGCCATCCTGGTCCTAACCAGTGCCTCCATTATCCGCTCCCACAGAAAAAACCCAAATCTTGCCTCTTTTCCTCAACACACTACCTACATCTGAAGCATTTTGATTACCGTATTCTTTTGTGTATAATACACACTTGTATATAATGTACACCCCTAATTATGGGCAATGAATTCCTGGAAAAATATTGCTCATGTATAATATGGACTAACTTTTCCTTAGTATCTTTTCAGGCTGTCAGACATGGAGATGGCAGTGGCAGGCCATGTCATGATGTATGGGAAAAGGAATGTTTAGATTTATCATAATTGCTGAATAAAGTGCTGAAATAAATCATACTTGTGTCATCACCAAACTTATGCTTTCACACTTTGATTACCTTGGGGAATCTATGAAATGCACTATTTGCACGCACAGCATGGTCTATAGTGAGCACACGTATTACACCATCACAATGATAACCAAGTTAAGCATCTTATCAGTTACTTTGAAACCCGAAGTTGGCCCTCCTCCCTCATAGAGATTAAATTCTTTGTTATATATCTGTTAGCTTGGACAAAATATTACAGATGTAACAATACATGCATTTGTCCCGAACTATTTGGCACAGGACGTTCAGTTTAGTATGCAACTTCCTCAGTTCAGTACACCCTGTGACCCAAACGATTACTGCCAAAATAGTCCATTTATGTCTACTACTCATACTTGCGGAACAGAAATTCTGCAGTGCGAGTTTTACCCAGAAGGTTTTATCAGATGTAGCACATAAGTTGGCTTAGCTCAGTTAACCAAGCTCATGTAGTATTGCTGCCATCCATATGGGAAACACAAATGAGAGACCAGAGCTGGAGGATCCTTCCATGTCATTTAGATCCACTGTATAGGAGCAGTATGGTTTCTTGGTTATTTACAGCGAAAATGGACAATAATTAGTGTCGAACTTTATGCCAACATTGTCCAACTGAAGTCAGGTCTGTCTGTGGACACCCTTCAAACATGTCATTTACGACGACATTACCCAAATGTGCCATTGACTGTGCCAAAGCAATAACTAATGCTATAGGAGTGTTTACCACTATGTGTATGGAGATGTCATTGTAACAAAAGGGGTGTGCCAAGTTTTATGTAGTGTATGTGACCATACTCGGTCTTAGAGAATACAAGATTTAAGCATATGGTCAAAATGCTTGAGCTGTACTACTATGTGCTTTCACATGTGCATTTCAGTCAGCCCGTTGTACCTGCCCTGTAAAAAACGAGCGCAAGCTGCAGTTTTTCAGGAATTATCAACAGGTCAGAGGATGCTTACAATGGAGCATTACTGAAATTTGTGTTTATTGCATATGTTATTTATTTACACTTCAGAATTGAGGCCAAGGAGCCACTGTTGAATGTTTACAGTTTTCAAAACAAATGACAAAAATCTTATTTTCTACATTTTTGTTTTCCCTGTTGTACCAAAAACATACTAAACCGTGACACCAAAACCGACGTATATATCACTACCAAACCATGAATTTTGTGTACCATTACACACCTAATAAATAAAACTTTTTTTCATTCATGCTGTCCCGAATGGGGCTTACGCACTTGGCCGGGAAAAAAGGGGTAACATTTAATTCTCATGTACAATGCGCACCCCTAATTTTTAGATTTAAATATCTGGAAAAAAAGTGTGTATTATACAGAAATAAATAATGAATCCAAATTAGTTTCAAGGCACTTAATCTCCTTCTCCAACTTCAGAATAGTTGCTTTACCCTAACAGTTGTACATGCAGTATAGTTCTGACAAAAAAAAAACCTTTATCTAAGATTCTCAAATGCATTTTTTTTTGCCTCCAGTCATTCCAAAAACAACAAACTTTTCACAAGACATTATATCAAGCAACAATTTTACATTAAAATGCCAATGTTATTGTGGGTGAGACAGTTTTACCATGCTTACATCAATAGTTTTCATTTTATGGTCAAAAAACCCATTAGGGGGAATAAAAGCCGCCATAACTCTGTTATTATTAGAGCTACTTACATTAATTCTATCAAATCTGGCACCAGACAAATTTAGCCATGTGTACTGCCTTGTTCTTGTATTCCTACTTCTCCAAACATCCACTAGACCAGCCTTTTTTATGATGCTGGCAAGTAATTCACCAGACTAAGACTGGCTCCTGCCCATTTCTGTCTAAAATAAAATCAGTAGTACAAGTCCAGTCCCCATCCATTACTATAAAATATTCCTTACCACACTGCTACAGGGTGCTGTCTAACTTATTAAACACACCCAAGCAGTCTGGACCACTTTTAGGTGCGTAAACATTTTTAAAAAGAAACAAGGCACTCTCCCCCCCAATTTCCAACTGCACTACTAAGACTCTCTCCTTTACAGATTCTGCTACCGAGATGACTTCAACATCAAGGTTCTTTGAATAAAAGAATTCCTACTCCCCCACGAGTGTTTGATCCAGGAGTAAGAAAGTGCCTCCCCTCTCACTAAACACCCCACTCAAACTCATTGGTAGTATCAGAATGCAAAGAATGTGACATTAAGACTTATAAGTAGTAAATATTCTGATAATATAGCTCATAGATATAGACATAATATAGCTTATAGATAAGTCAAGGAACATGAGCACATGCCGCCGAAATGACAACACGTTTCAGAGCCTCGTTTTTGCAACCCAGTGGGACCATCTTTATTGAGCTAGCAAACTTCTCAAATCTTGAGAGCTCACGCTCAATAGCACTATTTGGAATAAATGGCGGAACATTAGAAATTGTGACTTTAAACCAGTGGCACAATAGGCACAAATTTTGTTTATCCACACCCCTCTCTCAACTTGCAGATTCTCAAGACAAGATATTACCATACCCGACCTGCTCACCGATTGCAAGCTAGACATCCTCCACATTCAAACCCATAGCAGGGATACACCTAATCCCGTGATAATCCCGTGAGTGAGAAGGAAGGCCCACACCCCTCTTCTACACCCCACTATGACATCACTTACCAAACTATCAAACCAATAAACAAGCATTTCTTAAACAATTCTTCTGTGAAATTTATTTTGATGTTTAAAGCAAGAAATAAAGAATTAAAAAAGGGGAAAACCCTGACAATCGCCCTCAAGCCGTGAGCACTCTACCACACACCCACACTCCAAAACTCCCAGCATGCAGAGGGAGAGAGAGAGAATGTGAGAGAGAAACAGTGAGTAAGAGAGAGAGAGTGAGAGAGAGGGAGTGGAAGTGAGAGAGTCTACAGAGTGTAACACAGTGTGCTGTTCCAGTGCAGAGGTGCACTCACCTTCAGTTTCCTGTTCTCATCACAGCTGCAGAGAGAGCTGAGGGACACTTTGAAGGGCTCCCACACTGGGTTAAGGTTATTCTTTACCACCTGTAAAGAGGAAGTGATCACAGAAACCTCAAATCTCATATCCCACAATGCACCCTGCCCTGAATGCCCAGTGAGGGGGACTGCAACGCTCATTCTGATGCTCCTTGTGCTGATCTGGGTGAGATATGGCATAAACTGGGGCTGGTAAAAGCATTACAAAGAAGAGTAGGTATGCAGAGAGAGTAGCTGAGCAGAGCTAGCACCAAACACACTGCAGGGGCCCAAAGCACCTCAAACCTTCACTTCCCAAGTGCCCCCACAATGACCACACTGACAAGATCTCCAAGTCACCTCAGCAAACGTATGTATATATTACTTTCATTGGTTGCTATTTATGTACACAAAGCATGTGAGCACGTGGGTATATAGTCGGCCCCACAGGTCGGCTCCTCTCCCCAAAAGAATGATGGCTCAGCCACAAATGCACCTGTGATTCATTAAATAAGCTGAAAAAAAAAGAGCTCTCTTCCAATGGTGGCACACACCCCGACAGAAACCATTTACAGTATTATTTACAGTGACAAACACAGGAAACAAAGGGAAAACTAACACAAAAAAACAAACTTCACTCTACATATAGTGTCTATTCTCACACAAAAGTATCTCCTTCACACTCTCCCCCTGTGTAGCAATTCCCAGTACATATATACTTTTTCCCCTCCCCTCTGGGTATACCCCATTTAACCAAAAACAACTCCTAGACTCTGAGTTAAATTACCTTACTTAGTAACTTACACATTGCAATTACATGGTTACATTCTCCATTAAGCTCTTCAGTAGCTGAATTGCATAATTATACACAATCAATAAACCAATAAAACAAACTTTTCTATGTTTGTTTTCCTGTGCAATGGTAGTGCCAAACTAGCATGTATGGCGCAAGCGCCCCTCCACACAGACATGTTAAATGCAGCTCACGCCAAGCCAATCGGTTTTTGGGGCCCTGCCCAAACCCAGAAGTTCACAACAGCACCGCATCTCTTAACTGTACCGCACCAGCTATCAACAGCTAAATACTAAGTATTTTAAATAAACCATAAATCAAATCACAACATTACACATTGTTGCAAAAATTAATAATGTTAATAATTGGATATAATTGGCATTTGGAGTTCTTCGGAGCTGCAGAGGTTGGCTAACATTCAATATACAGTGATATCTTGACTTACAAGTGAATCAACTCACAAATTTTCTGAGATACGAGCTGTCGCTTGGTCAATTTTTGCTTTATGATGCGAGCCAAGATCTGAGGTACGAGCCAGCGAGCTAATGCCACCTGCCGCTAGGTAGCCCTGCGAGTGTTCAGTTCACGTGGTTATCTTGCCGTGCAAGCATCTGTGTTGTATTGCTGTGAGACTAAGGAAATGTTGGGAATGTGGGAGAAAATTTCAGAGTTTATTGAAAAGAAACACCCTTGGCGCTGTGTAACGACACTTGCCTCACTCATTTTCTAAAAATTTCGAAAGGGAGAAAGAAACAAACCTCCTTGACAGGTTTATATTTAAACATCCTGCAAGTGAAAGCAAGGAAAGTGTGGCAAAAAAAAGGCAAAAGTCAGTGAAGAAGAAGAACAAGAAGAAATTTTTTTTTAAAAAAAAGTAGCAATTAAGTTTAGTGATAAAATGAGGCATAGTGTGTAAGTTAAATTTTGCAATAAATTGTAGCTATAAGTGTGAAGCGAGTAAGTTAAGTGATAGAGCACGAAATGAAAAACTCCCCCAACCTCCTCCTCCTCCTCTGCTAATCTCCTTCACCTCCGCCAACATCTTCATCTGATCTTCAAGGTAAATACACTTAATAAAACCAGTTTATTTATTTACATTTTCTTTTATTATATATTATTATTTTTTATACATTTTTTGTTATTTATAAAGTACATCATTACAGTTGTAACAATAAACGATGTGTGAGTGTGCGGGTATGTGCATATGATTTAGTGTGTATGTGCACGTGCACTTTTGCATGTATGGGGGTAGAATCGTTCTCCTATATTAGGGGGTTGTGCAGCTTTGGGTATATGTGCACACTGCACATGTGTTCATGAAGAACAAAGAAAAAGATATGGTGGGAGAATTAAACTTAGCTAAGCTTGGTTGGAAAAATGGTGCATGCAGTGTGCTAAAAATGCATGTAATCGTTTAGATCACTAATGCAGGGTTGTTGTAGGTTAGTAGCTAAATAGAAAACCTATGTCACATGGAAAACCTAGTATAAATATTTGAAAATGGTGCACAAAAATCAAACACAAAAATCTAAGAGATAACAGATAAGAACATCAAACAACACAGTTCATTACATTCAGTTGTAAATATAATAATATGTAGCTAAGCTATGTTATCTATCAGTGCCCAGTGCTACAGCTTTACTCTTGGGGTTTACTCCAATGATTAGTAGGTCCAGCAGAGCAAAGACCTGTAAGTCTCCAGAGGCCAGCAGCCTGCAAGGAGGATCCCACTACATGCATGAAACAACGGACCCTAGAGAGAGCGAGCAAGCAACCAACTCTGCACCCTGGGAAACCAAAGACCAACCAGAACAAAAGAAACATAGCGGGATGCGCATTACAGGCTGCTGGCCTCCAGGGACATACCGGTCTTTGCTCTGCTGGATTCTGGGTTTTGCTGCATGGCTACTCACGGCAGAGTTCCACTCATCTTGTGGCCTCATGGCTGTGCGTATCTGCTCCCTGTAGCTAACCACCGGGGTTTGAAGATACCTTTTAGGCTGCGTTTACCAGGCCTGCTTAAGTGAAAGACTTCTTGCATGCAAAGCAGATGAGGGAAAGAGTTCCTTTGCAGTTTGCACGCCAGGTCCATAGAAGAGAGTGATATCCTGCATGCTTCTTGCACTACAGGTTCGAGAGAGAGAAAATGGGTTTCCTGTATGCATCCAGCACAGACAGAGAGAGAGAGTTTCTGGGGAGTTGGTCCTTTTAATTACCTACATTTTATTGCTTTTAACGTAGTTACACTGTGAGTTAGTTTTCTTTGGAGCTGTGGAATTTTGGGAAATGTATTTCTACAGTCTCTACAATTCCTTATGACAGAGAAACACTTTTGGAATTACGATCACCACCCAGATCAGACTTTAAACTGACTTTCTACATGGTAAACACTGAACTCCCCTGGGTCCTTTGCCACTGGCGGAAAACTAAGAGAGGGAAGTGAGCTGGCATTCTGTGCAGAAGCCAACAGAGAAACAATAATCCTCTTCTGCCCAGCATTCTGTTAGCTAACGTTCAGACAACAAGATAGACGAACTCGCACAGATTAAACACCAACAGGACATTAGGAACTGCTGTGTTCTTGCTTTCACCGAGATGTGGCTGGAGTTAAGTGTGCCACACTGTGGCGTTACGCCAGAGGGTTTTTCAGTCTACTGGCACGATAGAACTCAGACCAGTCGAAGAGTGGCGGTGTGTGCTTTATAGTTAACTCTTTGTAGGACACGGAAGTTTGTGTTTTAACTAAGAACTGCTCCCGGTTCTGGAGCTGCTGACCATTATAGTTAGACCCTTCTACCTCTCCTGTGAGTTCAGTTCAGTCCTCCTCACAGCTGTTTACATCCCACCACAGGCTGATAAATCATTAGCCTAAGACAAATTGTATAGGAATGTAATTGGACTAGAGAACTCACATCCAGAGGCTGTGCTTATTTTTGTTGTTGTTTTGAAAGACTTTAATAGAGCCAACATGAAGAAGGTTCTCCCTAAATACTACCAGCATATCTCCTTTAACACCAGGGGTGAACAGACTCTGGATAACTGCTATACCCAATTCAAAAACTGCTATAAACCCCTCCCCTGCCCTGCTTTTGAAAAAGCAGGCCACTGCTCCATTCTACTATTCTACCCACATACAGACAGAAACTGAAACAGGCAAAACTGGTTTCCAGGGTCATTTACAAATGGAACAATGAGGCTGATGGGGCCCTTACAGGACTGCTTTGAGACAACTGACTGGCAGATGTTTGAGGATGCAGCTGATGGCAACATCAATGACTATGCTGACTCTGTCATAAGCTACACAAGTAAGTGCATCAACGATGTGTTTCCTAAAGCCAATGTTTGCACGTACCCCGACCAGAAACCCTCAGTAGTCAGGAGATCTTCGCCAAACTTAGACACGGACCACCACCTTTAACCAGGAGACCCTGACGCCTACAAAGCAGCCAGATATGACCTCCGGAAGTCCATCAGGGATGCCAAGAGGGACTACAGGGACAAAATGGAGTCCGACTACCACAGCTCCATCCCCAAATGGATGTGGAGTGGACTACGCTGCATCATGCACTACAAAATGAAAAACAAGGACATTGTTCAGCCCACCACATCACTTGCGGATGAGCTCAACATCTTTTATGCTTGAGTCAATGCAGTTAACACTATGCCCGCCATAAGTCTACCTGTGGACGAAGAGGCTGCCACTCTGACCCTAGGAATGATCAATGTGATGGTCTTTTAAAAGAGTTAACCCCTGTAAAGCCCCAGGGCCGGACAGCATCCTGGGTGTGTGCTGATCAACTGGCAGAGGTGTTCACTAATATCTTTAACCTCTCTCTGAGTCAGTCCGTGGTCCCCACCTCCTTCAAAGCATCCACCATCGTTCCTGTCTCCAGAAACCAGCGGCCTCCTGTTTGAATGACTTGAAAATGAGTCATTATGAAGTGCTTCGAACGATTAGTCAAAGCCCACATCTTTTCCTCCCTTGGACCCTCTCCAGTTTGCCTACAGACCAAATTGGGCTATGGATGACGCCATCGCCTTAGCGACACATACAGCGCTCACCCACCTGGATAAAGGGAATACGTATATGAGAATGCTCTTCATTGACTACAGCTGACATTGGATCTACAACTTCCTCACGGACAGGCCGCTGGTGGTGAGAATCAGCAGCTACACCTCCTCTTTGCTGATCCTCAACACAGGTGCACCGCAGGGCTGTGTGCTCAGCCCCCTCCTGTACTCCCTGTTCACCCTTGAATGTATTGCTAAACACAGCTCAAACATCGTTGTAAAGTTTGCTGACGACACAACCATCTTGGGCCTCATCACAGACAATGATGAGAAGGCCTAATCACTAAAGAGAGTGGTGAAAGCGTCACAGTACATTATTGGCAACAGACTCACAAAAATGCAGGACATCTTCCATCAGCGGTGCCTGCGGAAGGCACACAGTATCTTAAAGGTCAACAGCCACCCAGCACACAGATTATTCTCCTCGTTACCATCTGGCAGAGGATACAGGAGCATGGCTGCATGCACCACCAGATTCAGGGGCAGTTTCTACCATCAGGCCATCAGGTTTCTGAAAGGTCCCACATGCCATATCTGCCCAACTGTGTCTGCTCTGATTGCATTTTTGCACAATTTTTGTTACAAAACTAAATTTAATACTGTAAACACTCATCACTTTATGTACAATTACTTATAATTATGTGCATCATACACATACTTTATTTATACTTCTTCTTATCTTTCATTTTTATATTATTTTTTCTTGTTTTATTTTATTATTATTTCTAATTTATATCATGCTAGTTTTTATTGCTGAGTTGACCAGATTCTCCTCCAACACATTTCATTGTACCATTAACCTTGTGTAAGCCTACATATGACAAATAAACTTGAAACTTGAACTTGAACCTCCACCCGCCACCTCCCACACCTCACCTCTGTTCTGTGAACCAGCTGTTCAGATCGGTCATCATTGATCCTGTAGATCTCCAGAAAAGGGTCTGATTTACTGAAGAGATCCTGGAAAGAAAAACAAAGGAGTCTGGGAGGGCACTGCAAGGACCAGCCAAACAAGGGTTAGAGCTGAGAAAGAACTGTGAGAACAAGTGATACACAGGCCTTAGAGCTAAGAGAGCTGTGAGGACCAGGGATACATAGGGCTTAAAGCTGAGAGGTGTGAGGACCAGGGATACATAGGGCTTAGAGCTGAGAGAGCTGTGAGGACCACGTGTATATGTTACAGTAAATGTAAAAAAAAGAGAAATCTATACATTTCCCAAGAAGTGCATACATTTACCTGCATGCATACATTTTACTGTATAAAAAAATTAACATGCACTTGGAGAGGTCTGTCAGATGTGTTCCATTCTAAAATGCATCTTCAGAGCGTTGGCTTCCCCCTTGCACTGCATATCTTGCATTGGAGGCAACCAAGTCTTAACATTTTTCTTGTTGTGAAACGCCACAGAGAACTGATTCTTGAATTTGTTTATAGCTTCATTTGTCTGCAACGCGTTTCACTTGAATTGAAGAAACGTTTTCGTATTACTGTTATATTCCATAGCCGCACACGTTTGTAGTCTAATTTACATTGGACACAGGTCGTAAAAAGTTAATTGTTTATCAAGCTACCTTGCTAGCTAGGCTACTTCGTCCATTAAACCCAAGTGATCACACTGTGGTGAAGTTGGTTTGATATTCGACATTCGCTTGATATTCAAACGTAAAGCGTCAATGTCTTTGTAACAGTTGCACGAAGACATAAAATCAGCTGTGACAGTTTCATAATCCGAATGCGAACCTTGTGGTTTGCCCTCAGCACCAATGCAGACTTTATTAATAAAAGACAAAGATGACTAGTTTTGAAGAAATACGTTTCATAAGCTAACACAGCCCTAAAAAGACAAATGAAATAAAAAGTGACAATTTAGTCTTTTTTTAAGATAAAAGATGTGAATTTCTTCACAGTTGCTGGTTTCCCTGTGAATGAAATGGGTAAAGATATTTATTTAGCTTATACTTAAAATGGCTGGGCCAAAAATGAAATGTGACGTTCAGGACAACAAAGACGATTAAAATTTTTCATAGGTGGTAGTTTTCCACTAAAGTGAATTCTGAATGAACTGCAGAAAACTAATATTGAGTATTCCATCGATCCAGTCGCTGTGTAAAGCAGAGTTTCAAAATAAAAGCCTCATTAAAAATAATTTCCAAATTCATGGTTATACTGTCATGGAACTGTTATCCTGTACCCTACTGGAAGTGCTTATTGGGCACTTTTACAGTTTAACATCTATTTGATAACAAAATTGTAAAAATAACAAAGCATTTCTTTTAGCTCCAGTAAAGTGTTAACATATATTTTATTGTGGCCTGATACAAAGGCTCAAACTCTTGAAATGTGTCACAGAGCATAAATATATGTTTAATAAATATGCTTTTAAAGAGCTTTTACAATGTATTTTCACTGTGAAATTTTTGGCTATGTTGAGGTAAACCTCTTTTTCCACCTATATTTTAGAGTGTGAATATTTATCTTTGATATGTCTAATAATGGTTGAAAGATGAGCTGTCAAAATAAAATGATATTCTCAGGTCAAACCAATGCAAAATCTTTCACTTCTATTGTAGAATAGTCATTAATTAATTGTCATTAATTCCACACCACTGATGTGGAGGTGAATAGTTCAAGGCATAATGTAATGTACCTCTCGCAAACAGTATCAACTCTATCATGAATGTCACAATTAACACATATTAATTTTTTTTTAATTTTAGCCATAGCAATATGATGATCTTTATTTGGTACACTAATGACAATCCAGTGTTATGATCTTTACAAATGTCAAAAGACTTGAATCCTCCATATGTGCTGGAGGATTCAACATTCAGTCCAGACCAGCCTATAAAAATAGTGTGCTAAATTACTTCCCTCCAAATGAAGCTAGAAACAAATTTAAGAATCAGTTCTCTGTGGCATTTCCAACAAAAGAAAAATGTTAAGACTTAGTTGCCAACAAGGAATAGATATGCAGTGCAAGGGGGAGGCGTGGCAAACACCCTGGGGATGCATTTTAGAATGGAGCACATCTGACAGACCGCTCCAAGTATAGGCGAACGTGAATATTATTTTTTTTAACCACATTTACCAGTCTACTGGGAAATACATGGATTACATGTACAAGGAAATGTACAGATTTCCTGATGTGACAGTAAATGTATACATTTCCCAATGCACCAGTAAATGTATACCCAGGAAATGTATACATTTCCAGTTTTTACACATTTACCATAACATACAAATGGATTCGAGCTGAGAGAGCTGCAAGGACCAGGAATACACATGGGTTAGAGCTGAGAGTGAGTTGTGAGGACCAGGGATACTCAGGGGTTAGAGCTGTGTGGACCATGTACTTGATTTCAGACTGCCTCTCTAACTCTAGGCCACACCATGATGCTGGTAGAAGTGTGGTGCTCAGCTGTGAAGAATGAAACCAATGATGGCCTGACAAAAATCTATCACAGAGTTTCATAGAGAGGATTCCAATGGCTAACTAATGGGTCAGATAATTCCACAGGGCATGGTAGAGGCCATTATGGCTCTGGTATGCACACTGATTGCAAAGATTGGGAGGCCATTATGGATGTGCTATAGATGAGAGAAAACTTGAAGCATATATGCAGAGAAACTGCTGCCTCATGTTGCCATGGTAACCACTCTCCAGTGACATCACAGCTGGCTGATTTAGATGTGTGATTGTCAGCCCCTAATCCCCCCATTTCTAACTCTGTGAGACTTCCAGCATGCACAACATTCAAACCAGTGCAGTCTCCACAATCTTCATAAAGTGTCCGCTTTAATTTGGCTTGTCACTTGTCTTGATAATTTCTTAATTCAGTCTACTTTCATCACAGGATTGATGGTAAAGATCCCAGCTGATTGTCTGTGCTTTTTATGTGACAGAATTGTTCTGTGGGGGGAAAATGGGTTTTTGTGGGAGGGATTCTATTCAAAACTCAGTTATTCTAAATTATCTCCAGATATAGATAATGTCCTTCAAGCTCCCTGCCTCAAATTTTTTAAAGAAATATATATATATATTATATTTCAAACAGGAACATGGCAGTTCAAGATATCTGATAAATGGATGAAGCCAAAACAAATTAGTGGTGACGCAAACCAAGGCTTTGTGCAATTGTCTTAGCGTTGCCTCAACATGGGTGTTCCACTGCCGGAGACTGTGAGACCGAGCTAATACTTCTCCTGCCGATGCTGCCCTTGGTTATGCATCTCATTAAAACCAAATATGGAAATACAGATTATCATCACGTTTAAGCTCCATTCACAAAATGAAGAGCCGGGTCGATCTCTGTGCAGGAAGATAGTGACTGTGCTCCAGAGATAACTCCAGATGTGCTCCAGAGAATTGCTCTAAGATATAACTGGTTTTTTTCCATTTCAATATAATGTAAAAAGAAATTTACTTGGAAATTTATCAATGGCTATGGAAGCTAATGAAGTAAATTAGGCCTAGCATCTCATTGGCGATTACACTGACAGTGACAGTAGCATGCAATTTACTCGCATGAAAATATATACAGATTCAGCTACAGAAAACACGATTAAACAGTGCATTTTATGGTTATGATATAAAACATCAGGACGGAATTAATAATTTGTATTATACATCCATGTTACCTTCTAAAATCTTCAATACTTCAAAATATTAAGGTTGGATTAAAAATCAATATCTTACATGAAAGCAGGATTCAGTAGTCAGTACTTTATAAAGCTTAACTGGTATCATAAAAAAATATCTTTATGGTCCAGTCAGGCTTTTTTCTCGTTTTCTGGGGAAAAAAAAACTTCTTTGGGTTTTAATTTGACAAATGAACAATGACTTGCATTGGATTCAATATAATATAGAAATATAAACAACAGGCATAGCACAGATATATAGGTGACACAGATATGTATATTCCTCACAGTTACAATCACAAACGACCAGTGCAAACTTTTTTTTAACCATGGAGGTTTGCATTATCACTGTAATTGTGAAGTGGCCACATTTAATGCTCATAAAAGAATACAACATGGCAAAAACTGTGACCACTTAGCATCAGTTTGCCAAGCATTTCAAGGTGCTTAAGCAGAAGTAGATTAAATACTTTTGAAAAGTTTTTATCATCGAGCCTTGTTGTAATTCAGATGTCTCATGCCTCATATCGGTGTGTCTGAGGGCTCGTATCTGTGTGACTGAGGGCTCATGTCTGTTTGTCTCAGGACTTATGTCTTTATGTCTCAGGGCTTGTGTGGGTGGATCTAGTTTTTACTTAGTGGGTAGATTTTCTTTAACCCTGGTGCCTGGAACATCCTATTAGAGATACTCACCAAAGTTCTTCCATTTTGAGGTATTTCATCATTGCTTTTCTCACCATTTCAGTGACTGTTTAGTTTTGTCATCGCAGAATTGCCAGTTACAAAACAAACACAGCAGCTCAGATTCAGAACAGACCAAATAAAAGCTGTCTTGTGTAAGTGGACACCAGGTCTTGCCTTGACTGGCTCAAAATTTAAAAATTCAGAGGGGTTAATGGAAAAAGCAATCGCAGAGCATGAAGCTGTATTTTAACAGGATCCAGCAGAGGGGCGGTTTGCTATGGTGAGGTCTGGCCTCAGGCAGACAGGAGGATGGATAAAGAGGGAGAGAGAGGGAAAGAGTAGGGGAAAGTGGAGGAGTGTGGGTGGAGGAGTGTGGAGGTGTTTGTGCTGCAGAATTCTACTGATGAGAGAAAACCAGACGCCCACACTGCCACAGATGTGCACCTACACACACTTTCTCACACACACACACACACACACACACACACACACTGTCACACACACTCACACGTTCACACTCATTCACACACACAGTCACACACGTTCACACTCATTCACACACACACACACACACACACACCATGCTCAACACTTCTCAATAAAGACTTCATCACAGTGAAAGAATAAACACACTTTAAAATATTCAGCAACTAGACACATAAACTGCAATACTACTGAGTAAATGTTTGTTCAGTGTTTCCTTGTGGTTGGTGATGAAGCACTTTATACTGCCATTGTCTTTATTACAGTCTCAATTATTAATAAGCTTTAAATATAAAAAAAATATTGATTTCTGTCATTTGGGAGAACAGGTGCATCATAGCCTGCTGTTCAGACTCTCACTTAAGGGTCTCTCATGACCAAACCTTACCTTATCGTCCAGCTTTTTGGCACAGAAAGAAAGCTCAACATAACCATTGTTTCCTGATATTTCCTCTGCATGGACCTGTGGATAATAATACAAAGAGAAGCTCTTTTAGCTCATGTGTTTTTATTTTTATTTCACAAGACACATTTACAATGCACATAGCTCATGAGACACCATTGTAAAGCCCAACAGTTGTTTTTCTGGTAAAAGACCTAAGCAGGTCAAAGGCCTTTACCTGCTCTTGAAAATCAGCTTTAAAACACCTGTGCACTGACCCATCAGCTTTCAGTTACGTTTGAGAGGTGTGTGTGTGTGTGTGTGTGTGTGTGGGGGGGGGGGGTAAACCCCATCAAGTGACATGAAAAAGCTATTTTCACTACATAGGGTGCTCACATAAAGCAAATTTGCTGAGTTGTAAATGTAATTATGTAAAATAACAAAATTATTATAATTTAGCTAATGTTACAGAATTCAACATTTTAACATCAACAGTGACATCACAGTGGATCCCAGGGGATTTCAGGTACAGAAGAGCAAAATTCAGAGATGAAAATCAGACCACTTAATGCAAGGAGAGAGCAGGGTGGGGGTTGGGTATAAAATGGGCATTTAGGTGTTCGTGCTGCAGAGCTCCAGGACAGAGTCATTCTGTCATTGTGACACTCAAAAAGACCTGATCACAGCAATGTATAAAATCAAGCGCTGGATAAAAAAACCCCACCATGAAATGAAGTATGTGAGGACCAGGGAGGGCCTGAATAGGCCTCATTGCTCAGTCTGTCCGTTTGAACGCCTGGTCCTGCTGCTTCATCACCCAGTCCATCTGTTTACTTCAGCACCAGTCTCCTCATCCTCAAACTCAATCTATCCACCATCACCTCTGGAGCACTTGCAGATTTACTTTTCTTTTCGGGGTTTTGGCTGCAGTTGTACAGGACTCCATTGTCATTCCTCAAGAGAGACAAGATATTGGCTGGGTAATCTTCATTTCATTCAGCTGTGATCCTGAATAATCTTGCTTGTCCTTATCTTAGTGTGTAACTGTCAAATAAACCTATTTAAAATATTTCATTTTCAAGTGTATATGTTTTTATTGAAAAGTTGATCCACCAGACTGCTCATTCCTACAAACAAACTTGGTGATTTAATTAATAGTTAATATCTTTAATATTGATTGATTGATTGATTGATTGATTAATTAAATAAATGAATAAATCAAATCAAATGTAACTCACACATGGTGGTTAGGTGAGGAGTTTTAGCAGTTAGTGTCACTGTTCATTACTCAGAGTGCCGGATGTTAAAGGAGGGCTCTGATTCCTAAAACACCTGGGTTCAGAGAATCATGATTTTTGTTAAAACTTCACTTCCCTGACAAGAGGGTAATGCTTTTAAGACAGGAAAGCTCTTCAGGTCCAGCACACTGATCAATGCAATTACCCAACGCAATCAACCAATCGATTACAAGCAAAGTTCAGTGTTGTTGCAAGTCAACAATTTTTTTTTTCCTTTTTAGCTAAAGTGGCCTAAAACCTTTGCCATTAAGGACCATCTTTGCTTAAAATTGTCACATGTGCTGTAGTGTGTGTTTGTGTAAAGGGAAGGATAAGCTGAAAGACTTGTTTGAGTATGATTTTCATACTCAAACAATGAAACAGGAGTTTTCCAATTTAAATTTTTTCATGTTCTTACACAAAGAGGGCCAAATTTATGATGATGACTGCTGCCATATGTGAGAGAGAGATCAACATTAACATGCATTTTATAGAGTGAGAGCTATAGTCTGTATCAGCTCAAAATTTCCGCCTGCCTTCATAAGTCTTAAAAATCCCCATGCAAAGAGGAGAGCTTTTAGTAATTTTTAGTTTACTGAAAGGTTTTAAATTTAGACGGAATTCTTAATTGGCCGGACAAAATTTCCACCCTGTTTTAGCACCTTCATCTCAGATATACATTATCATGAACATATTTTACTATGAATCAAGAGGAAAAAAGTGACATAATCACAGCAAATTCCATTTTAGCAATTTTCACCCATTGCAACTGTTTAGTAGTTGAATAACATGAATAATGAGATGTTTTAGCAGCTGCCTTTACGCCTGAAAATTGGTCGCAATCCTTTACTAAATATGGCCTAGAGTGTATTGTGATGAAGAAGGATGCTCATGAGTTTACTCATGTAAACCAAAAGCCAAAATGTAAATATACATAAAAGAAACTCTCAAATGCTGCAAACACATCAGGGATGGGCAGGCATTTCAGTTACATTTTAATGGCTCCCTCACTGCCTGTCTCCCCTAAACTCTCAGCTCCTTATTTGAGATTCCTCATTTGGTTCTGTCTCTCTTGCTTCTGGCCCCCAATCAACCCCATTTAACTGCTCCAATAACCCCCCATCTGCAGCTCAGCTGGGATATCCTGGGAGCATGGCACAAAGGGCTGCCATGCATCACCCAGTGTTTTTAAACATTTTTTAAAACTATTCACCATGATAAATATCAAAAAAGTATTAAAAAGGGCTTTAATGAGGAATATGAGTCAATATGTGTCATGTAGACACACACACACACACGCACACTGTGGGGGGTGAAGTGCTGTGAATCTCCCAACAGCTCGACAGCTCAGTCCCTGTAATGGCACTGGGTGAGACACACTAGGCTCTAGTGGAGCTGCAGCAAGCAGAGCCCAGTAATCATTAGGGATAGGCTGCACTGGAGCATCGAAGCTGTGCTCAGACTGCAGCTGCTAACAGCTCCATGACAATTTAGGTTTCTATTTCAGATAATGCTGCAGGGAAAGTCACGCAGAGCATGACCCAGACATCTGCCTGTCATCTGAAGGTACTTCAGAGTCACAACAAACGATATGGGGGGATTTCTAAACATTGACCCACCATCCTCCAGCTCACAGCATCTCAGTCTAGAACCCTGACATCAGTTATTAATGATCTATAAGGATGTATTAGCACTAAGACATCAGTTATTACTGATCTGTTTGGTCCACAAACGTTACAGACTAGTAAAGATAAACATATTGCACACCTCTGTAGGGGTCTTAAGAGCACACTATTGTGCAGAGCCAGATCATCCACCAGGCTGCCTTGCAACTCCTCACCACCCCTCCAGCTGTGATAGAACTGAGCGTGCACAGCCACACTCTCACTGGCTCTGACAGAACTGAGCACGTGCAGCACCACCTCCAGCTGTGACAGAGCTGAACGCAGAAATGAGCGTGTGCAGCACCACAGCCTCCAGCTGTGACAGAACTGAACACATGCAGCACCACACCTCCAGCTGTGACAGAACTGAGCAGAACTAAGCGCATGCAGCACCACACCTCCAGCTGTGACAGAACTGAGCACATACCACACCACTCTTCTGGCTGTGACAGATCTGAATGACCGAACTGAACATGTGCAGCACCACACCTCCAGCTGTGACAGAACTGAATGACCGAACTAAGCGAACATGCAGCAGCACCCCTCCAGCTGTGACAGAACTGAGTGCATGCAGCACCACTCCTCTGGCTGTGACAGAACTGAGCATGTGCATCATGTCCATCCCTGCCACAACATTGTGCCACCACATGTCCTCTCTGATCCTGTTCTCTGTTCACAGCTGAACCCCCAACCCACCCACAAACAAACAAAACACACACAGAGCCTCCTGCCTCCATCTGTGACCCCATTGCCCCTTATTGTGCAGACCGTAACCAGTGAGTTCTCCCCCAACAGAGCTCCACCCCTCAAAGATCTCCACCCCCCACAGAGCCCCACCCCCCAAAGAGCACCACCCAAATAGAGCTCCACCCCCACCCCATTTTAAGTAAGAGGCTCCCTGCAATCTGAATGTTTGCTCTTTCAGCAGCACAGCAGGACATTCTGCCATATTATTAGGCCCATACTAGTCTTATATGATAGGCCCATACTGGTCTTATGCTTACCGTTATCGTAGATTTTCCTGCATACTTCCCATACTTCAAGAAAAGCGGCTTCATCATCTTCTTCTGGGCCACAATCTGAGGGACACATAACATTCACGGAGGCTGACCACAGATCATATTAAAGTTCTAACAACCTAGGGCACCAGATTCTGCAAGCAAGCATGGGTAATAGCACATATACTTCCTAAGGGACAGAGCAGTCATTAGATGTCACATCTCATGCACAATCAAAATAAATGAAGCCGAACAGACTGTCTCATAAATTATACAGAGCTTCAACAATAACTTTATGAAGTCATAAGGAAAGTTTTTTGAATATGTGTGAAATACAAAGGCCACAAACAACAGGAGGAGAATAGGTGGCCGATGAATCCATTTCAGCAGTAGTGTAATTATTGGCTGTTTGTGGCAGTTTGTTTTGCATTAGCCAATGGCAGAGGCATCTGCACACATGAGAGCTTTTCTGCTATCCTGGATCATGAGCAGGGAAGGCTGTTTCTGATGAAGATGTGAATAGGAACACATCTTTATGGTGCATAATTATATCTCACATGACATCATTGTTTTCAGCTTTTGGGCTGAACTGAAATGCAGAAAAAGTCACTATGATGGCATCCTTCTTGCACAAGAGCAACACCTGTGTTTTCTTTGTGGGCAATATATGGAAAGCAATAGTCTGTACAGTACTGCAAACAAATTAACTGGACCATAGCTGTATCAAAAGGCTTAAAATAGCCCAAATATATGCATCCATGCGCATACACACACACACACACACACACACACACACACACACAAATGTATAGGCCCACAGACACAAGAAAATCCACAGGAAAAAATACTTCACAGCTACATAGACAAATACTTCACAGCTACACAGCTACAAATGTTCTTGACTCCTTTGTGCTACAGAGCGAATATACAATTTATATATTCTAATTCCTTATGGTCCTATTATATGTTAGTTACTTCCTTTCTCTGTGCTGAACCAACAGGATATATGAAAAGGAATGTTGTCCTTGTTCCCTTTTATCCACAGATAATTTCATTAAATGGCAGATCAGTGCTGAAGGATCTCTCAGCAGCATTTAAAATCTGTCTGCACCATTAATTTATTGTCTGACTCATAATTAAAGTAATCAGGATTCACATTCCATATAGCTCTTCTTTAATGATGCAAAGCTGTCTGAAACATTTTAATTTTGCTAAATGAAGTGAATAAATTAAAAGGAATAAATATATAAATACACAATGAACATTCATGTATCCTGCATATTCATATTCATATACTGCATAATACATATTCATGAATTCATGTATCTTCTTTTCTCATTACTGGAATTTGAATTTTTGGTGCCAAACATATTCTCAGGCCCATCTTATCAATGAGACTTCTTTCATTTTTGAAGGGCAGCTGCATGTTCTGGTCTTAAGCAGGTCTGCTTCAGTTTCTTATAGCTCTGCAGTCCCATTGCTACATATACATGTGACCAGTTTGCTCTGTGGTTACAGCTACATAGACATGTGACCAGTTTGCTCTGCAGTCCCAGCTAAGCTTCATAGACATGTGACCAGTTTGCTCTGCAGTCCCATAGCTAAGCTACATAGACATGTGACCAGTTTGCTCCACAGTCCCATAGCTAAGCTACATAGACATGTGACCAGTTTGCTCTGCAGTCCCATAGCTAAGCTACATAGACATGTGACCTGTGAACACTGAATGCGATTTTCATGGCCCAGGGAGCTGTGCCACACACCGTACCTGGCCGAGTGTGCATTCCATTCCCCCCAGGAAGTCATCATCACGAGTTCCAATGCTATGTGCCCCATGGATGTCGTACACCTCAAAACGTAGCTTCTGCACCTCCTCGAAGTAATAGTCCACCGTAAATACCTTGGCAAAAACTGGGTTCAGGTTGCTTTTGATGACCTCTGTTCTGTCCAGCTGTAGGAATACATGGGAATATATGATTATTAGGTTTACTTTGTTACTTTATTTATGCACATATATTTACATGTATAATTAAACCAACCAGACAGTGCAAATTTAATGAATAAAAAGATTAAATAGCTTTACTTAACAGTACAAACAGCTCATTCCCACCCAGGATATGAACATGCAAACCACAGTCAGTTAACCTACACACACAGTGTGCACTAACCACTACACTACACACACAGTGTGCAATAACCACTACACTACACACAGTGTGCACTATTACACTACACACTCACTTGTGCTTTTTCTCACTATCATACCCCGGATTATCAATAAGCAGGTCAAAGACAAACAGACTTCAAAGGTAATGACATCATCAAAAATTTAAAATTTGATTATGGACAACTTTGGTGGTAAGAAAAAAACACCCCTTCCTGCAAGCACCTGGGATATTCAGAGAGATAAATTGAGAGATACAGAGAGAACAGAGAGATAAATGCTACTGGACAACATACTAGGAGAAGTCAATGATTGACATATTATTCTAATTGAGAAGCTCCTCATTTTCATGTATATAAAGCATTTTTTTAACAGTGGTGTTGGAAATCACATTTTGTGAAGAGAATCCAAGACCTAGCAGTTATTCTAATTATAGTTTATTATTTCACTTTTACTTACAGCATATGAATTAAGTTCTGTATTCTGAACAATTTATTTTTCTCTGATGAAACCGCAGCAAACTATTGAACAATTCTGAAAAGGTCATTTGCCAATTGTCTATGGTTTGACCTTAAAAATAGGCTGAAGGAAAAGACAGGGAAAAAAATCATAGAAATAAGTTAAAGCAATGAAATGGTACTCTGTGCATATATAATGAGGTGTTGTACCCTGGGATGCCTCAGTAGCTGGAATAAGAAATTAATACATCTACATGTGCACAGCACACTCTGTCCTGTATTGAAATCCAGTTATTTGGTTTGCTGCTGCTGGGATATGGCTGTTGGGTTCACTCCACTGGTTTAATGTTGTTAGGTTAATGCTATTGGGTTAACTCCGCCAACGAGACGAGGAGGTGAAGAAGTAAGAGGAGGAGGAAAAGGAAGAGATGAAGTAGGATGAGGGAGAAGGAGAGGATGGGGAAGAGGAAGAGGAAGGAGATCCAGGAACACAATAACTGATGAATTCAGAGCGACTGTGGTTGACCATTATCATCAACCATAGAATGAGCATGACGGAGGCTGGGCAATGGGTTCAGCCAAATCTGAGCCACTATACTGTTGCAGGTATCATTCGGATATATTAAAAATGAGAACGGTAAGTAACTGTGAATTCTGTAGACTTACTGGTCCAGTAATATGTACTATACTTTCATAATGAGAAGGATCTATCACTAAGATCATTCAAATGTTTTTACAGAACTGCAAGAGAACCAGTATCTGGTGGAAGAGGTCAACTGATCACTCCAGAGCAGGAGACCCACATTGAAAATATGGTCATTGCAAATAACAATAAATATATTGCATCATGAGCCAATATATGTGGACGAGACAGGTTTCAACTTTGCAAAAACAAGCAGAAATATCAAAACGTGGTGGCATGTGTGTGGCTATTATTCAGAACGCCATCCTTTAACGTCATGCAACCCTAGGCCCATACAACACTGCACTTTATCACATTTCTGGACACCTTCCACAACAGACTAATTCCTAATGACCAGGGGTCAGAGCAACCCAGGTACGTTATCATCTGGGACAATGTTAGTTTCCACCGGGCTGCTCAATTGGTTGACAGGTCACCAACTTTTCATTGCACTCAGTCTCCCCCATGCTCATCTCTGTATGGCGTTGGAAGGTGTATGACCACCAGCCGCACCAGCGCATACCCCTTCTACAGGCAATGGAGGAGGCTTGTGGAGACATCGGTCAGGGGTCATGCCAGGCCTGGATACAGCACTCCAGGCGATACTTTCCATGCTGCCTCGCTCAATACAACATCACATGTGATGTGGATGAAGTCTTATGGCCAGACCCAAAAGAAGGCAAGATTTTTTTTTTTTGAGGGGTGTTATGTTTACAATATTTACACATATGGATACCTGTGTATATCTGTGTTTACTACATGTATGACTTTGCTGAAACTGCTATGCCCTGCACACAGCAAAAGCAGATGCCACAAGTGTTTTTCATTTATACTGTATAAATATATATACAGTACTAATAGTGCAGAGTTGATGCTTTGTGTGTTTATTCAAAAGATGGTTTGTGTACACTTTATTGATGCCAAATCTTTTTTTTTTAAAAGAGTTGGAAGAGTTGTTCAAGAATTGTTTGCTTTTGCAAGAGTTGTATAATGTTTTGCTGGTTTTGTGTAAGGTTTTGTGGTGAGTGTATAGACTTTAGCAGAGCTAGCTAATCGTTTCAAAGGTAGTGCCTAAGAAATCAGAAAAAAACTGCAATACTGCTGGATTTGTGCTGTTGGGCTAATAATGTTGTGTTAATGCTGTTGGGGTAATGCTGTTTATTTGGTGATGTGGTGTTAATGCTCTTGGATTAATAATGCTTGGTTAAGTCTGCTGGTTTAATGTTGTTGTGTTACAGATTCTCCAGATTGCTTACACACTATTCCTGGGCCTTTTTCCACTCTTCCATTTTCCACAACTTTAAACACTATTCCCCTGTTTTCACACATGATCCAGATTTGTTGAACTTTTTGTGCAAAACTCTAAACACAAATCCTTTCATTTATCATGGGCTACTAGAGGTGTACAGAAATGTCAACAAAATTATCTGTGTCGATATCTGTATTCGGATAAAATAATGGATGTGGGCATGGCTTATACCAGAAGTCACGTTAAATCGGGCAGATGTTGTATTTTCTAATACTAATATTAATTGGCAATGCAATTTTTTGCTTTCAATGCATCATATTGATGTAATATTTGCATATAATTATGAAATATATTTCCACATCCTCATACTGTACTTTTCATCTCTCTCTCTTTTTATATTTTTTCAGAATCAAAAGATTCTGCTTTGCATTGGAAATAGAAACAATTTACAGAAAGATATATAGAAAAATATCCTTCAGTTGAAGGGAATAATCTTTAGTTAACAGCATGTTAGTATTCCAAAAAAAAAGTCATTCCAGATTTTGTCACGCTTGCTCCTCCGCTTTTCATGTTTGCTTGAGTGGTAGTCGGGAACGGTCAGCTCTCAGCTTGCTGCCTGCTTTGCGCTGACAAGTGATATTGCGATCACTTTTCATAATGTGTAGTAAATGAAACAACTAGTTAGAGAAATCAAAGCCCTATGTTGCAAACAAAATGGGCATTTTTATCTTGTGAACATCCACAATGATATGGATCAATTTGAAGAAATATAACTGGTTGATACACACACACAGTTAATCATGGGTTTTTTCTGAATAATTAAGAGCACATTTGGGTAGAATAAATATGTTTCTATTGCATTTTCTGTGCCTTTCCGAATAATGTATTCATATTTGGGTACATCCCAACTCAAACCCAATTAACACACATTTCCCCATGCATAAACAAGTCAAAATTGTTTACACACTACTCAGAACCTCAGGATGGATAGATAAAAGGGTGAAGGGTCAGTTCACTTGTTCTGGCTCCAGAGCTGAAGGTAGATGAAGAGGACACATAAGAGGTGGAGGAGGAAGTGGAAGGGCAAGGTCAAGGATGTTGCTGATGAGATCAATGCAACTCTAGATCACCGTGTCTCTGTTCATGGGATGCCAATGAGGGAAGCTGGGCATAGAGCGAATCTGAGCCACTTCCCAGTAGCCTCTATCATCCAGACCTTCAGTGGTATACAAGATCATGTCTACTGACACAGGGAGCCAGCATAGCCAGAACAGCCACTCTGTGTTGTCATTTGGGACAATGTCAGTTTCCATTGGGCTGCTCTGGTTCGGGACTGATTCAGTAACAGCCCAAGTTTCAGCAACATCTCTCTCCCTGCATATTCTCCCTTTCTAAACTCCATATAGAAGGTTTCCAACATGGAGGCAGTGGCCTATGAACAACACCCATGCATCCGTGCTCACCTCCTCCAGGCCATGGTGGAAGCTTGTTTAGATATATTACGGTTGAGGTTAGCCAGAGGTGGATAAGGCATACAAGAGGTTTTTTTTTCCCTGCTGCGTGGCTAGAGATAGCATCGCCTGTGATTTTGATGAGAATCTCAGACTAGAGACAGGATGCTAAGGCAGAATACATTTGATTTCTTTATGCACATTTTTTTCATTTGTTTATATTGGTAGATGTAGGAATTATTACTACATTCTTTATCAGTTGTATATTTTTGCAGTACATTTACTTTGTCACTCAGTTTCACTTTACATTACATTACATTTTGCAGATGCTTTTATCCAGAGCAACATACACTGCCTAGCCAAAAAAAGTTGCACACTCCAATATTTTGTTGGACCACCTTTAGCTTTGATTACTTCACACAATTGTCGTGGCATTGTTTCAATAACCCAATGCAAATTCACAACATTTATTTCTGTCCGAGTTGCATCAATTGTCGGCCGAAATCTTGTGTTGATGACTGGAGAGTCAAACCGCTCTGTAAAGTCTTCTCCAGCACATCCCAAAGACTTTCAATGGGGTTTAAGTCAGGGCTCTGTGGTAGCCAATTCACATGTGAAAATGATTCTTCATGCTCCCTGAATCACTCTTTCACAACTTGAGCACAACCTGGTCATTCTATACATTCAGGGACTCAGCTGAGTTCATTTTATTACCACATACCATTGCTGAGCCTGGACCTGACCAACTGAAGCAACCCCAGATCATAACACTGCCTCCAGAGGCTTGTACAGTGGGCACTAAGCATGATGCATGTATCGCTTCATGTGCTTCCCTTCTTACCATGATGCGCCCATCACTCTGGAATAAGGTAAATCTGGACTCATCAGACCATATGACCTTTTTCCATAGCTCCAGAGTCCAATCTTTATGCTCCCTTGCAAATTGAAGCCTTTTTCCCGATTTCCCTCAAAAACAAGTGGTTTTCTTTATGGCCACACAGCTGTTTAGTCCCAATCCTGTGAGTTCTCGTCGCATTGTGCGTGTGGAAAGGCTCTTACTTTCACTATTAAATACAGCCGTGAATTCTACCGTCAATTTTGTACGATTCCACTTCACCAAGCAATCTCTGATTGATACGACTATACTATATTAAAACCAGGTTTTAATAATGCATTGGACAGTTGTTAACCCAGTTCCGGTAATTTTAGTAATCTCTTTAGTAGTTTTCTTTGCTTGATGCAGACCAATAATTTGACCCTTCTGAAACACGGTAACATCTTTTCCACGACCACAGGATACGTCTTCCAACATGGTTGTTTAAGCCTGCATCAGTTAGGGTCGAAAGAATTGTGGTCAGCTGAAACATATTAATCACTGCAGTGATTATTCAATCATAGACTCTTACATGTTTTTTTCAATTGCTAAGACACTAAAATGATACATAAAGCCCAATTATTGAAACTGACACTCAGCTCAAGTCTCCAAAACTCTAAACACATTCTCTGCCACAAACTTTTTGCAAAACACTATACACAGTGGGCCTCATTTATCAATATTTTCATAAAGCTGTGTGTAACATGTCAATGGATATGAATTAACATATTCATCAAATTTATCAATCACGCGTAGACACAGCATTTTTTCGTATCCCGTGCGTATGTTGATGAATACCAATCAATTTTAAATGAGAAGCATATTCACAGAATTTTCGATTAGCATAAATCTACGTCCCTGAAATACCATATAAGGAGCTTGGAATCCCTTTGTTGGCAATGTAAAGAGATGGCAGAGAGAAAGCAAAAGAAAAAAAAATGTTTCTGAAGCAGTGACTGACGTTTTGTTTATGGAAGTAGAATCCAAAAAAAAAAACTTTGTTCAGTAGTGTAAGTAGTGGAGTGATGGGGCCTGGGAAGACCAAAGCCTGGAAAGAAATAACTTGCAGTAAATTCGGTGTCAAAAGTTCCACGTACGCTGCAACAGGTTAAAAGAAAATGGCTCGACATGAAACCCTCGTCTAGAATCAATCACCCTCCAACTCTGAAGGTAAGTTTTTGTATTATCAGCCCTATCGTCATAAATCCCTGGGGGGCAGCTGCACCCGCATCCGTGAGGAGGGGCATGACTGGCCAAAGTGATAATGCCACATGCAATATATCGTTGGGACTGTCACGTTTTTCCAAAATCAACTTGGAATGAATCCCAAGTAAAATAATTAGTTCAAATTAGAACTAGTAGTACCCTTATCTGTCTCTTCCACTCTGCAGTGCCTTTCCTTTTCAAAAACAAATTCTAACATCATTTTACCTTGTATTCAGTAGAATGAATTTTCAGATAACATGAATGTCCTTAACAGTTTATTGTGATGTGGCAAGTTGTATAAAGGTACGTTTGATCTTGGGATTGGTGTCCAAGGGGGCAATGTCGTGCCTCAAATGAACCCCCCACTGGACCATTAGAAGAGAAAGAGAAAAAAGGAAGAAAGGATGTAGACATGAAGGTGGAAATGGGGAGGAGGAAGATGCCAGAAGCAGGGTCTGTGATGGAAGATAAGGTTTGTGGCAATTTAATACCTGCGGAGAAAACCATTTTGGTCATACAGAGGTATTTGAATGAGGAGTTGTCTGAAAATACTTCTCCCAAACCTTTGTTTTAATGAACTCCCAATAAAAATAATGACAGTAATTGTAATATTTAGATTTATTTTACAAAGACAGGAGAAAATTAGATCACAAATTCCTACACAGTAAATGGCCCAATCAGCTGGCTATATTAGTCCAATAACATAACATATGTTTATTAAATAAGAATGGAATTATATAATGACAGTCCTATTTCTGTGCTGTTTCGGGGACGTGTTGACTGCTTAAGTTTTTCTTAGAGCTAATAGAGTGAGGTCAGCCATTGCAATGAAAAAATTAGCAATGGTTTCTGCTCCTTATTTATAGCAAACATCATTCACCTGTTTTATGGAATTCATGAAAAATTCCAAATAAGAATTAATTTGATGAATTAGTGTTTGTGATTTGATATAACAATTTTAACTGTTATAATACAGGTTGAGTATCCCTAATCCGAAAATCCAAAAAAATGCTCCAAAATCTGGAACCTTTTGAGCACCGACATGACGCCACAAGTGGAAAATTCCACACTTGATCTATGCGATTCATGACCATCTATAGCCTACATTCGTCCGAAAAAAATATTGTACTGTATAAATTCAAAAAATAAAGAAAAAAATATAAGTAAACATAAAAATTACGCTTGGTTGTTCGTCAGCCAGTGCTAACACATGATAGTGACCATCAGACAATATCCAGGCATCGTGCACATCTTCAACATGCTACATGTGTACATGTATGCGCCACATAACATCCATTTGGGCAGCGTCCGACTGCATATGTCCGTGGTCCCATAATAATAATAATGATAATCTTGTCCACACAAATGTTGAAAATTTACCTTCGGCTTCACAGGTTGGTTAAACACCTTACAGTAAGTCACAATAGATACCTATTTAAACAATGAATTACCTTCCCAGATACATTGGCTGAAATACAGTACTGTATGTGTACAGTATGTTGGCTATTTAGTCAATACAGGTACACTAGAGTATCCCATATAGCATTGCTAAGTACGCAGGCCTATATAATTCAGAGTTCGCACAACGTCCAAATGACACAACTTCCTATTTCACCGAACGTATTGTGGATGTTAAGAGACACATACCTTTACTTCTACATGCCATGTTAACATACATTTGGCCTACATCTATTTCGAGATACAACCGGTCAGACAGAACAGAAGTCGGATGTATGTCGGGGTGTATAATGCCTGTATATGCAAATATTCCAAAATCCAAAAAAATCTAAAATCCAAAACAATTTTGGTCCCAGGCATTTTGGATAAGGGATACTCAACTTGTAGCTATTAGTATATTACTACCAAATAATTTGCTACTCATTTTTAATCCAATAAAGATGAGTTAATAGAATAATAAAAGCAAAAAGGCGTGTTTTTACATTTAGGCACACAAAATGAACAGTTTAGAGCACTTGTGAAATCTCTTTGGATCCTATGAACAAACTGACATACAAAAATTTTGATAACTCCCACATTTTTTCCGTAAATCCATTTACAAATGATTTATGATCAAATTTGTTCTGCTTACATTTGAAAAATGAGGCCCAGTGTTTTGCAAACAACTCAACACACTTCTCTACATTAGACAAAGAAATCTAACATGATGTCACTTCTTTGCCATTTCAAGGCACCGCCTTTCAAAATACCACATCTATGAACAATTGATCAAACACAGCCGTCAGATGTACAGACACTTAGGTGCTTCACTGTAAACTCACCAATCAAGAGCAAGCATTATAAAAAGTCAACAGGTTAGTGTAACAAAAATGGAAGGCAACATTGCAGTAAGAGGAACAGGGAGAGTGAGGATGAGAGGGGGAGCCCGTGGAGGAAGAGGGGTAGGGAGAAGAAGAGGAACAAGCAGACCTGGAGGAAGATGTGAACAAAGAAGATGAGGACCGAAGTTGTCAGATGAGGTTCGAGCAACATCGGTTGACCATGTTGTAAACCATGACTTGACATTGAAAAAGGCTGGAAAGAGAGTTCAGCCCATCCTCAGCAGATATACTGTTGCAACAGTAATTCGGACATTTTGACAAAAGCTCAGGTGAAAAACAACTTTTGGTAACGATTTACATTAACTTCACCCTCACAACGCATTCATTATGCAGTCACAACACATTCATAAGCAGCCCATAAGGATTACATGACAGCCTCATCAAGCATGCATAATGCTTTCCTTAAACACTACATAACAGCTTCAAAATGTATTAATAATGAACCATCATACTGTATTAATAAGCATTACATTACAATTTCAAAGCATATTTTTAATACTTTATCATACATGATATATAGCATGCTATAAAATTGTTATGTAACAGACTATAGAACTTCAATATAAATGCTACATAAATCATTCATGTGTGATTCATAAGATCCACAAAAAACACATCGTGTATGCTTCATATCGTCACTTACTATTGGCACCAGAGGTTTGGCAGAATAAGTGCACCTTCAGAATTCATTCATAGCACCCATTTTAACTCTCATTTAACTCTGATTTAAGGTTTAAGGAAGTTATTCTATCATCCAGAGTTCATATCAGAGGTACTGCCTTCTCAGCTTTGTGCTTAACTTACCGAGGCCCAATGGAGTCTCTTCATTTGTCACACCTGCGTTTCCCTCTTAAAATTCCCCTTTTAATCATCCATAGACCAATGTGTCCGTCTGAACACCAATGCATCGTTTTTTGTAATTCTAGACTTAGTTTATTTCTCATTCTGTTCGCAGATCTCACGTAAATGTATACGGACAAAAAAAGCAATAGTAATACTGTGATCTTTACCATTAACTTTTATTTTGACAGCGGATGAGGGTTTTCAAACATGTGGAAAAAGTCCACGATTGGTCATTGTAGGTTGCAAGGGTTTTTGGAAAGGACAAAATTATTACAGATTGATCCGATTGGCCCGCAAGAGGTTATTACTGGGCGCGCCAAAAGTCAATATCACTCCAGGGACGTTGCAAGAGGAAAGAAAAGACGTTACGGGATGAGCTCGGAATCAGCTAAATGGAAGGAAGCAACGCATGTTCAGTTTAATGTTGAATGATTTTTGTCTTTAATTGTAATCGTTTTGTCACAGTCGCCCGCTTGGAAATGCTAGTAAAGATACATTTACAAAGCAAGGTAGTTTATGTTATCCTAGGTATTTATGATTGGCTAGATATCAGTAATGGTTTGCTGTGTCGAGATCGAGGTTTCTACATAGGTTATCACTATCCAGCCGGCATTCACCCTTCTGTTGCATGAGAAGTGTTTAAACATGTCACTGTAATGTGAATTTACTGCTGAAGCTATATCTAGAAATACAGCTCTCACTTTCACTAGGTTGTAGTCATCTAGCTATCAAATTTTGAAACCCTTCTTATTTGGTTCCAGTGACCTAGGCATACTTTTTTGGTAAAGTAATTGCTGTGCCCATCATTAGCGCAGCTAACGTTAGGGAATAAAAACAGGCTGGCCTGATGTTTGCCATTTCTGCGATTTATAGACTTCATTTTTTGCAGACATAAGACTTCATATCAAAACCTAGTAACAATTAACAGCGATGTCAGTGACAAAAGACCATGGAAAAGCCATCTTTCAGAATGTGTATCTTTGGATGGTTACTCCATTGAGACTAGGTAAATTACGCACAAAGCTGAGAAGGCAGTATATCTTAATGGTAAGATAACTTCCTCAGACATATTTAAATTAGAGTAAAACTGACTACCCCCATCCAACACCCCCCAAATTGTACACTTGGATCTTGAGATTCAGCAGGTCGGTCTCATTCTGTGAAGATTTTCATTTAAAGTGACATTTTCTTTTAAAGTAAGATTCTGCTAATGCAAACCGAATATTGCCTACTGCTACAGCTTCACATTAAAAGAATTTAACTGGCAAAACACGAGTTGACTTTTTATTAAGAAGTATGTTTTTGTCAGTGAGCTTTGCACTTATCGCTATCGTTCATCAAAACGTCTACAAAACAACGGTCATTTTGGGCATTTTCTGACAGCAGATCAGTTTGAAATATTGCAAGCAGAAATAGTACAAGAAGGAGTAGCCACAGTCAGCTGTAAGATAAAGAGGTGCAGGCCACAGGCTTCACACTCATTCCAGCAGTGAAGCATGGTGGTGCTTTGCAGTATCAGAGCCTGGAAGACTTGCCATTATTGAAGGAAACATGAATTCTGTACTTTATCAACAAACTCTACTGGAGAATGTCAGGCCATTTATATGAGAGTTCATGCTTTGGGTGTGTAATTTTCCCCATTGGAAGCTGTCCTATTCACTACTACTGGGAAAGGCATAATTCTAATTGTTAGGTGTGAATGACGTCAGTAAACAGTAAGCAACTGACCAAAACAAAGTGGAGGGGCAGGCACTATTTCAGAGAAATCACAGACTATTCCTTCACAAATGTGAATTCAAATGGTCAATGTAGTCCTCAAAACTGCTCTAATTGTGCAAATTTGCATAAATACTGTAAATATCATAGAATTGTGGGAAATTCACTTTTAATGGTTACACCCTTGCTGCAGACATACACATGATTGCAAATAAAAATGAATCACAGGTTATGATATGAAACATATACTTTTTTGGTCTTATGGCTCATGCAATTCTCCATGAATATATTTACATGAATGCGGTTGGCTAAACCTCACCAAAACCAGTCGCAGGGGGAGAAATGTAATAGGACAGAAGATCATTATCAATGTCCCTGGACAGCGTGGGAGAAATGTGACTACGTGTGCTGCCTTCATGCAGAGCAGTGTCCTCCATCACCATGAAACACTGTCCGTATGCTCACTTTTCTGCAAGCAATTCGCAACATGCTTGTTCCAGATCCAGAGCAGCCCAGATTTGTGATAATTTGGGACAATGTATGTTTTCACTGGGCTGTTCTGATCCAAAACTGGTTTGCCACCCATCCACTGTTCACAGTTGTGTACCTCCCCCCATATTCATCTTTTCTAAATTCTACTGAGGAATTTTTCTCTACTTGGTGCTGGAAAGTGTATGATCATCAGCCCTGTGCCCGCATGCCGCTTCTCCAGGCAATGGAGGAGGCATGTGGGGACATAGACGCTGCCTCTGTCCAAGGTTGGACACGCCCCTTCAGGAGATTCTTCCCTTGTTGTTTGGCAAGAGAAAATATAGCATGTGATGTCGATGACGTATTGTCGCCAGACCCAGCCCAGAGGAGGGATGCAGCATAGCATTGGTGATTTGCCACTTCTGAGATCAGAGGTGTTCTGCTACTTGTGTGTGTGGTTGTGTGAATTGTATGTAGTGTTTTGACAAAATGAGCCCTTTTTCAAAATCATGCTTAAGCAATCATAAAAAGAACTGTATTTCCTTATTTAAATCCAAACAGTGAATTTTTTTGGCCAGCCAGTGTACAACTCAGAAGTTTAGTGTACTACAGTACATTGAGGCATTATAAACTTTGCGTATGTGTACATATTTTGTTTCTTTATATTGTGTTCACCATGTAAAGTGTTTTTTTTTTCTGGGGTGAAAACCCTCAAGAGCAATTATTCATTGCATTGCATCATTCACTCTTACAGAAGCATTTTGAATTTATCTCACTGGTGCGTAATGACCATTTTGTAGTGTATATGTATTTTGTGGTTTTTGTGTGATGTTTTAAGGCAAAGTTTGGTTTAGATGTAAAATTATATGGTTTTGACATGGGAGTGTTGAGTTTGAGGAGATGAGTGTGCAGTTTTGCAATAATGTTTAGAGTTTTGTGAAATTGAGAATAGTTTCAAGAAATGTGCCTTGGCAATCAATAAAAAACTGTAATAAACTATTGTTTATTATTAAACTCTGAATGTGCCTGAGTCCTGACAAAAATATGCGATATGAAACAAACATTATGTCAACAAAAATATATCTACCACTTGGCAAAGTTAAAAGATTTAAAACAATGACACAAGGAATGAGTAGTGATATATGTGTCACCTGTGTTGCTTGTATGTAGTATGTAGTATTACTATTGCCTGTAAGCTCTAAGGAGATGGTCCCACCTTAAATATTGCAAGGAAAATGTCACACCATAACAGTTTCTGATATCTCCCACATCTTACCAGAGCTGCTTATAACTCTCTCACGGTAACAGAGTTGCTGATATGTCCCACACCTTAACAGAGAGTTAAGCACGGCGCTCATGGTTGGTGATGCTTCCTCTGAGTTCCAACATTCTGCTACCAAACCAATGGTAACAAATGACAGATGCCTACTGGATTAAGAACTGTGCACAATTTGTATTTATTTTCCAAAAATCACAGTATTAATGAAATTATGAATTCATCAATCATAAAATGTTTCACTGTAAATAATGGCTCTGAAAATATAGTGATTGGGAAGTAGCCCCATTAGCCATTTCATTTTTACAGGGTTGATTTTTAGGAACCATCAGTCCAGATAATGACCAGACTAATTAATTTTGCTTTCATGCTGCAGGTTACAGTGAGGGCAGGATTTTGAGCCCGCTAAAAGGAAAAGGGGACTAACAGTAAGAATAGATTGACTGTGTAAGAGCATGCTAATCTATATTTACTGTTAATCTATGTAATCTATACTAACTAGGTGACACTGATTTACTTGCAGAGATAAGTGTGATTTCTAATGTTCTAGGGCATCACCAGGAGTCATGCAATCCCAATGAGGAATATTTGAGACAGGAATGAGTCTCCCCAGTTACTCTCCTGTTAAAATCTCTCCTGTAGCATGATTCATGGAAGAGTGAATTAGCAGAAAGTACTTTTAACTAAGAGCATGAATGGTAAGGTCAAGTCTGTCAAAAGCTTCTGAAAACCCTTCTGGTACAATGCCATTTGCACAGATGAGGACAATATGAACTCTGTTATGGCTGGTGAAATCAAGCACTGCATCCACAGTAGGAACCTCATACCAACAGTGAGGCATGGTGGTGCTTTGCAGTATCAGAACCTCATACTAACAGTGAAGCATGGTGGTGCTTCGCAGTATCAGAACCTCATACTAACAGTGAAGCATGGTGGTGCTTTGAAGTATCAGAACCTCATACTAACAGTGAGGCATGGTGGTGCTTTGCAGTACCAGAACCTCATACTAACAGTGAAGCATGATGGTGCTTTACAGTATCAGAACCTCATACTAACAATGAAGCATGGTGGTGCTTTGCAGTACCAGAACCTCATACTAACAGTGAAGCATGATGGTGCTTTACAGTATCAGAACCTCATACTAACAATGAAGCATGGTGGTGCTTTGTGGTATCAGAACCTCATACTAACAGTGAAGCATGATGGTGCTTTACAGTATCAGAACAGTGAAGCATGATGGTGCTTTACAGTATCAACCTCATACTAACAATGAAGCATGGTGGTGCTTTGCGGTATCAGAACCTCATACTAACAATGAAGCATGGTGGTGCTTTGAAGTATCAGAACCTCATACTAACAGTGAAGCATGGTGGTGATTTACAGTATCAGAACCTCATACTAACAGTGAAGCATGGTGGTGCTTTACAGTATCAGAACCTCATACTAACAGTAAAGCATGGTGGTGCTTTGCGGTATCAGAACCTCATACCAACAGTGAAGCATGGTGGTGCTTTGCAGGACCAGAACCTCATACTAACAGTGAAGCATGGTGGTGCTTTACAGTATCAGAACCTCATACTAACAGTAAAGCATGGTGGTGCTTTGCGGTATCAGAACCTCATACCAACAGTGAAGTGTGGTGGTGCTTTGTGGTATCAGAACCTCATTCCAGCAGTGAAGCATGGTGGTGCTTTGCCGTATCAGAGCCTGGAAGACTTGCCATTATTGAAGGAAACATGAATTCTGTACTTTATCAACAAACTCTGCTGGAGAATGTCAGGCCATTTATATGAGAGTTGAAGTTAAAGCACAGGTAGATCAAATCAATTAACCTAATTACACAAGAACAACCGCCATCAGATTAATTGAAGAGAAAAAAATTCAAACAGCTGTGATGTTGTGGCATGGCCAAAACCAAGCTTGAACACGCTTGAGCACTCACAAATGTTGCTGAGCTGAAGCAATTCTGCATGGAGGAGAGGGCCAAAATTCCTCCATGGCACTCTGGGACTGATGAATAACTACAGTGGGTGTCTGGTTGCATTTATTATTGATAAAGGCCAAAGGTGAGGTGACCAGACACTGTGGAGGCAGTTACATTTTCACACATGGGCTTTGGGAGCTCCAGAACGTTTTAATACATCAATTAAATTTGCTGTCATTTGTTTGCTCAAGTCACGATTTTTCTAAAATCAAGCTTTGGATGAAGATCTGAGTTTGTTCTGCTCTAATGCTGGTCATGAGAGAGCTGAGAGGCACACAAGCATATAGAATCATGAGACTAATGCATTGTAAAACAAGAAAATGACAGACATTACCATACAAATGAAGATGTTTGCCTTTCAAGCTCAAAGGGCCATAGTCATGCTATCTCGGTTGGAAGACCTCCTGTGTTTTCAGACTCCTGCCGATTAAGCATGACAAAATTAAATAGCCAAATATGTTTACAATAAGCCACCATAAAAGGTGGAGGTGTTCCCTGTGCAGGCTCATTCATGTGCATACACATTTGTGAATATTTGTTATTTATGAATGAAAAGGACCACGTTTTTTGTGAGCCTACACTAATTGTTATAAATCTTGCTTACACACAGACTGAGAAATGGGTTTATTATCATTTAAAAATTAAATCAATGTTCATGAGGTCTCTGGAGGTCGTTTGAAGCTCTCTTGGGTTGTTATGACCACCAGCCAGTTCAGCTGACTAGAGGCTTTTGCTGGGGTCATCATGCCCAGAAACTGGATTAGCCTTATGAAAGCCAGGCTAACTATGGAGTCTGGCTCCACAAAAGCACATTGAGAAAACACTTTTAAGCGAGGTCAGAGAAACAGAAATTTGCTCTTCTTCTGAGACAGTGAGTGACGTGATGGGAGTTTATAGTGGATTAGCCTGAGCAGTGAAAAGCCTTCACGCTCATACACACACACAGGCCAAACCCATTACCACGGGTTACAGTTGCTTTCGTACACCACATTCACCATCACACCACCTCCTGCTATTGCTCAGAAACACTCCGGGCTACCCACCGTAGGGCCCTCATCTCTCCCCCACCGCACCCACCCCCCCTCCCAAACCCTTGCAATTCCCTAATGTCCACAATTCCCTGCGTGAGACACTATTAGATCCACTATATGTCCAGCCTTCCAACAGCCTGGTGGTCTTAGGAGCAACACAAGAATAAAATTAGTAGTGAGGTATAAAAATGTGATAAATAGTTAATTTGTTTTCAAGCATGTTTTCAATGTAGTTTATATTTTGAAGACCATTATATCTGGACAATATATATTGGCATTTATGTCTATTTATGTATATGTATGCATGTATCTATGAATGAATGTAAGTAGTGTGACTTTTTGCAGCTTGGTTTCATTTCGGACTCTGTCTCAGTCAGATTCCTGCAGTGTTCTACAGTTAAGGATGATTCTGTGTTCAGGGACACACTGACTAACTTTCACACTGTGTGTTTATGTGTGTGTATTTCAGGGACACACTAACCCTAAATCTCACACAGTGCACCTTCATTTATCAAACGTGAGCCGAAAAAAATTTGATCATAAATTGTTCATAAATGCATTCACGCAAAAAATGTGTGATTTATCACAAGTTTTTGTATATCAATTTGTTCATAGGACCGAAAGAAATTTTACAAGGTGTGCTAAACTGTTCATGTGTGTGATTCAGGGACACACTGACCCTAACTCTCACACTGTGTTTATGTGTGTGTGATTCAGGGATGCAATGACCCTAACTCACACACTGTTTATGTACGTGTGGTTCAGGGACTCACTGACCCTAACTCTCACTCTGTGTTTATGTGTGTGTGATTCAGGGACACACTGACCCTAACTCTCTCAGTGTGTGTTTATGTGTTTGTGATTCAGAGACATACTGACCCACTGTCACTGACATACTGTCACACTGAGCAGGTAAGTGTGTGATTCATTCTTTGGTTTTGTGTCACCATAAACCAAACCCTCTTATGCTTTCAGTCTCTCATTGGCAATAAGGGTGCATCCAATTTAGTATAAATATAAAAATATTCCATATTTGTATTCATATTCCATGACATGGATCATAATGACTAATCAAATGGAATATTTACCCCTCAAGGCTTATTTTGAAAGTGACCTGAGGTGCCCCACAAAGTTGTCACAAGGCCACAACGCATGTCACCACTCACCTAACCAACCCTGGCAGGACAGGCAGAGAATCTGAGACAGCAAGACAAGGTCTCACGGCGCTGTTACATCTACAGAGCTTCAGAAAGTAAAAGGCTTTTTTCCTCTCATACATTCAAACCCAGTATCACTTCTGTTTTCTCTGATGCATTGAGCAAAATTCATCCATTATCACATTGTTGTGTCTTTTCTGTTAATGGTGATTGAAATGAGAGTTTTGTTTAGAAAAATGCAGAGGCACTGTTAACGTACTGTATGTTTTCAGTAAGACACTATCTCTGTACTGCTGTCTCTGCTGTCTGAAAAGCACAACCACTCGCACAGTTCTCTTATTCAGTTACTGACTTATCTGCCTTATACATCTACAGCTCATTCAACACATTACATTTACTTTGCACAATATCCATTTACACAGTAGGATATCGCATGAGTAATTCAGGTTAAGTTGTTTGCTCAGGCAGCTCAATTTGACACACTGTTGCCTTGTATTCATTAATATTTCAGAGGATGATCTTAAATTAAAACACACTCGCATCTACGGTAGGGAAATAAACCACAGCCCAGTCCATATGCCTTATGGGAACAGATTTGCCACTGGAGCTGACACCAAGCACAGTTATGCATCCAGCCATTAGATTCTGCCCGCCAACCAGACACCAGTATGCAAATCTATCCATGCCACTATCCTGCAAGTTCCCCACAATCTTCCACATTTGATAAACCAAAACATCAAGCACCTTGTCTAGAACCTGACTTCTATATCAGCCACAGCTGTAAATCCATGATTCACATGAAAATTTGAAAATTACTTTTTCAAGCAATTAAAAAGTAAAATTCACTGTTTATTTCCAACTTGTGTCCTGAAGGTACTTAAGTCCTAAGGAAAATCTCTTAAGTCTGATTGACAGGCAGTGATGAGCTGCCCACTTTTGGGCACAGAAACAGCAGCATGACCAGCACATCATCCAAGATATCACTATGGTTCTGAATGTAGATATGGTTCTGCATACCGGTATGGTTCTGACTGTAGTAGATCATTACCGTAAAACATTAGCATTTGGGCACAGAGACAGCAACATGACTAGCACGTCATCTCAGATATCGCTATGGTTCTGAATGTAGATATGTGACCCGACGCGAGCAAACCCTCCACATTTTGGCGACGTCAATTTTACAGGAGAGCACAAAAACCGCGGGCGGACAGTATTTGTCAAAAATGAAATAATGGTGGATTCGAATTCCTGAAGTGCTTATGTATCATCTCCCTTTTTGTTGAAACTGAAAATAACTTGTAAGTATGAAAAATTTTATGAAATATCGAGGCAAGTTGGTCCTCCAAGAACTGACAAGGGAGAAAACGTCATCAACTCAGCATTATATTGTACTATCAAACCAAGCGATCGCGTATCATATGGTTTCGTCTTCTGATACAGTTATGCAGCTTAAGCTCTCCCGGTCACATTAGCTCTGATGTCAATTCGCAAAGTAAAAATTTTGATAAAAAAAGTAACTGAAATAATGCATATTATGGTTCTGACTGTAGTAGATCATCTACCTGGTCTGCTCATCTTACCTGATCTCATAGCTATCGCTCATCTTACCTGCTCTTGTAGACACTACACATCTTACCTGCTCCTATTACTACACATCTTGGCTGTTCATATAACTTTTGCATACTCCATTATCACTGTCCTCTTACTGGCAGTGGCAGTCTACTGAGCACAGAAAGGCAAAGAACAGCACTGAATATTATGTTCAGCTAAGATGTATTATATGAACAGGCATACAAGAATGGAAAGCCAAGAGTAGTTAGCCAACATTTTCTCTGCTTTTTCCAATTTTCTTTAAAATACATGATACACTCAGGCAAGGACATGTGTATGACATTCTTCATAGTTTGAATGGAGATCTCTACCGATATCCACTCACCAGGAAATAACAGAAATGGTTATCAAATCACTGATTTAGCTTTTATAAAACTCCTCTCTAGCTATGCCCATGTCATTATAGAACATGAATGATGTCATATGCCCCAGCCATGCCCATGTCATTATAGAACATGAATGATGTCACACACTCCAGCCACGTCTATGTCATTGTAGAACATGAATGATATCACATGCTCCAGCTATGCCTATGTGTTATTATAGAACATGAATGATGTTCCATGCTCCAGCCATGCCCATGTCATTATAGAACATGAATGATGTCATATGCTCAGGTCACACCCATGTTATTACAGACCATAAATGATGTCACATGCTCCAACCACACCCATGTCATTGTAGAACATGAATGATATCACATGCTCCAGCCACACCCATGTCATTATAGAACATGAATGATGCCACACACTCCAGCTATGCCCAAGTCATTATAGAACATGAATGATATCACATGTTCCAGCCACACCCATATTATCTTGTTGGCATTGTGGTAACTAGGTGACCTGCAGGTTCCGGAAAAGTAACCTTTCTTTTTTTTTTTATAGTGCATTTCTTAGTTTTAGCAAAGTTTGTGTCTTCAGTCAATTAACTGTCAATTTCTTTATTACTGATTATACAGTTTCAACTGCGTGTTTGAAGCAGTAGCAGCAGTTGTTAATGTGTTATCAGGCTGCCGGTTCAGCAGCCTCATCGTCAGTACATTAACTTCTTGTCTCACGTTATGTGTGCCTTTCTCTGACCTAAATGTCTACCTAAGTGTCTGCTAAATAAATAAATGTAAATGTAAAAAACAATAAACCTTCATTCATCAAAACCTTCACTGCTACTGCCAATATTTCCTGTCCTTGGTGCCGATTCAAATGGAAGCTTTCCAAAACTGAACACACAAAACCTTCTCCACAACCCCCCAAAAAAAAAAAAAAACAACCTTGCTATATGCTTGGTGGTTATACTGTGCTTATTAGACTGTTTTATACTTTTATGGTTTAACTGCTTTAGTATAAATTATGTTTTTTTTTGGTTTGTTGCTGCATTTGATTTGTAACTATTGTATGTATTCCTTGTACATCGCTTTGGATAAAAGTGTCTCCTAAATACATAAATATAAATTTAAATATCATTATAGAACATGAATGATATCACCTGCTCCAGCCACGCCCATTTCATTGAATGCTGTCACACACTCCAGCTATGTCCATGTCATTACAGAATATGAATGATGTCACATGCTCTAGCTATGCCCATGTCATTACAGAAAATGAATGATATCACATGCTCCCGCTATGCCCATTTCTTTATAGAACAGAAATGACATCACACACTCCAGCTATGCCCATGTCATTATAAAACATATCTGGAGTCTATGGCAAGAACACAGCCAGTGTTGCTGAACATTTTAATTCATGCCAGCCAGTTGCTTCCCAACAACCTCTTAAACCAGCCAATGTTCTTCTGAATGATCACGTAGGCCCCATAACTCCACATGCACAGCCTGGGAATACAAAGTGGGGACACAAAATACAGATTATGTTGTTGAAAACATATGAAAATTCTCATATCTAAACTGGTATAGCTTTTGTTGTAATGTGAGTCATTCAGGATTGCTGATTAAACTCTGTCTCCCTTAGAGCTGGTGGTGAGGTAATGCCTTTTACTATTCAGGCACCCCGACCCCAGTCCTAAGGCCTGAAAAAATAGTGATGGGCTTTACTGATAGGGAATGCTGCTGCCAGTGTTTGGCATCTAGAATTAGATCTCGTCTTGCATACAGAGTCTGCTGCACCCAGGCTTCTCTCTGCTCCCAGCCCTACTTTACCCATGCTTCAGTGAAGGCAGCCAGGATTTCTGTCTGTTTAGCTCCATCTGCCCTCTCAGCAGAGTGGGTTCATACAGTTTGAGTGTACATTCCAGTCTGCCAGCAGCCACTCTGTCTGTCTGGCTCATAAAGTAAAACTGTATGTTCCAGTCCCTCAGGAAAGCGGGCTCATACAGTATGGCTTTATGTTCCAGTCTCTCAGCAGCCAGTCTGTCTGTTCCTGGCATCCTCGGGCAGAGGACCTCAGTACATGAGCAGAGGATACACGTGTGTGACAGAGCTGCTGTATTACCGCCCTACAGATGGGTGTCCGTTCAGACAGGAGTACTGAGAGTGAAAGGTCAGGCAGCTGTCACCCCACCACCACTGTGACAATCTTCACACCAACCACAGGAAGCAGCTGAGGACCCCAGGGACTGTTACCATCACTGCCATCTTTCTCCCTACCTCTCAATGTCTTTCTGTCTCTCTCTCTATCCCCCTCTCTCTGTCTATTTCTCTCTCTCTCTAACCCTCTTCAGTTTCACTTCTGTTCAAATTACTGAAATTCTTGAACTGTTAATCTTTTGCTTTATTTATCAATTGGCTGATTTTAATTAAAGTAGTGCTGGTCTGAAATGTGTCATAATTAGTATTGTAAATTGCTGTTTGGTTTGTTAGTTTTATGGCCAGCTGACTGAGAGTGCTTATATTAGGTCTTAGCTCGGGATAGGAAGGCTTTAATTCTCTTTCTTGAATGTTGATAACTAAAGGGTAATGGCCTAATTCTGCATTGTGCATTGTTTGGTATGTTTTGGTGGGCCTGAAGTATATTTTGTGGATACAGCTTGCAGGATTTCCACTGGGTTTTTGTCCCATTGTAAATAGTCTGGATGGCTAAGTGGACCCCATACCTTACTTCCATACAGCACAATTGGCTGTAAGATGCTGTCAGTTATTTTTAACCATATTTTTACAGGTGATATAATACTGTAAAACTTCCTTTTTATGGTATAGTATGCTCTTTTGGCTTTGCCTTTTTGTGCATTCACTACTAAGTTTGAGACCCAGTTACGAGGAATTTGTGGTATGTTCCAATACTGTGTTGCAGAGGGTGAAACTGTATCTGCTTCTTAGAGACCTGGGGCCTCATTTATAAACCATGCGTACACACAAAAAACACTCCAAAACGTGTGTGACAATGATTTTCATGCATAATTTGGGATTTATTAAACTTCTACTTAATGTGACATTGGGCCTCATTCATCAATATTTTCGTAAAACTGTGTGTAAATTTATGTGTCAACGGCTACGAACTAACAAATTCCGCCGGATTTATCAAACATGCGTAAACATAGCATTTGTTCGTATTTCGTGCGTATGTTGATAAATACCAATCAATCGTAAATGACAAGCGCGTTCACAAAATTTTCGATTAGCATAAATCCACGCCCCTGAAATACCAAATATGGAGCTTGATATCCCATTGCTGGCAATGTAAAGAGATGACAGAGAAAAGGCAGAAGAAAAAAACTGTTCTGAAGCGGCGAAAGAAGTTTTGTTGATGGAAACAGAATAAAAAAAAACACTTTGTTCAGAAGTGTAAGTAGTCTAGTGTCGGGGCCGGGGAAGACCAAAGCCTGGCAAGAAATAACTGTTGCAGGGAATTCAGTGTCAAAAGTTCCGCCATAAGATGCAACAGGTTAAAGGAAAATGGTTCGACATGAAACTGGAGGCGAATTATTAGAGAGACGACGTTAGCTGGAATTACCGTGGATGGTGACCGGGATCTGATTTTCCCTGGTCTTGGATCAATCACTCTCCAATTCTGAAAGTAAATTTTTGTATACCAGCCTTATCGTTGCCATAAATCCTGGTGGGCAGCTGCACCCAGGCCCGCGAGGGGGCATGGTTGGCCAAAGTGATAATGTCACATGCAATACATCGTTGGGACCGTCATGCTTTCCCTAAATCAACTTGGAACGAATCCCAGAGTTAATAATTCGTTCAAATTAGAACTATACGTAATTGGGATCTTCCATAATAGTGTGATCTCCCTTGCCTTTCCCTCCACTCTGCAGTCCTCTCTAACGCCATTTTACCTTGTATAAAAATAACGAAAAACAACGATTGTGCTAAGAACTAAGAATTGGCATAGTAGCAGCAAGAGTACTAGAAGCAGGCAAAGAACAGCACAACTTTCTGTTCAAAACCTGAAATTGTCATTGAAGATCATTATATCTGACCAGCATCGCAGTGTCATTATATCCAAAGTTATTTCAAAATGTCAAGTCCGGTAAGGTAGCTAACCAGCAAGCATGCTGTATTCTTTGGATAATTTTTTCGACTACCTTAAAATTGCAGCGGCAGTTATAATTGTTGCTTAGTAACGTTAGCCACATTGACACGCTCAACATTCCACCAATGTGAAGTCACTGGAGGCGTTTTTTTAAGATTTGTAGTTTAAAAAGTATGAATCTATAGCTCAGAAAAATACAAGCAACCTGACCAGTATATTCACGCCAAGTTCGGTATGTCTACCTTAAAAACTGTTGGGGGAGATACGTCCGGAAGAACCAGGAATAATAATTTTAAGAAGAAGAAAAAGATTCTATAGAAGAACAGTAGTTTGCGCCTTTGGCAAGCAAACTAATTAATTTTATTAATCAGGATTACACAAATGAAGCCGAATGACCTGTTTTAATGTTGAATCCAATAGTGATTTTTATATAACACTTTGAACCGTTATAATGTTACGATATTACTGCCAAATAATTTTCTACTCATTTTTAATCAAATAAAAAATGAGTGAATGGAAAAATAAAAGCAACAACGCGAAAAATAAGCTTTACAGCCGTTTTTCCATTTACGCTCGCAATACGAACATTTTAGAGCACTCGTGAAATTTCTTCGGATCCTACGAACAAACTGATATACGAAAACTTTGATAAATCCCACATTTTTTGCATAAATGCATTTACGAACGATTTACGATCAAATTCGTTCGGCTCACGTTTGATAAATGAGGCCCAATGTGCGTACTGGTACGATACGTTTGACCAATGCATACACAAATTTAGGACACTAAGTAGCACACCCTAGAGACCAACAAAAAAAATTTCACTATAGTTTTCTTATTTGCCGTGATTAATTAGGATCCTATTACTTTTCGCAATCACTGATTTTGGCCATAAATAAGTGATAAATGAAATTAACACATATACAATCAATGCATTTTTAATGCATTCATTTTGTTCACAAAAATAGACCTGAAGACAGCAAAACAATGGTTGCCTTGGAAATGTTAGAGGATACTGTACATGGTATGGTTTGATGGAAAGGTGTCTTCAGGAACTGTTCCAACTTTTTGCCCATGATGATGTTTGGCTCAGGAGTCGATTTCGTTTAATAACAGCTGTGCTCTTGGAACACTGTGCTAAATTGGGGCTGGCGCTGGAGTGCCCTACATGTAGCAACCAGCCAATGCTTGCCCATCTGCAACTGGTTCTTGGCCATGAGGTGTGCCCAGCGGGAAATTGCGGACTGGTTGGGTATATCTCAGCCCTCACTCAGTCATGTCATACCAAGAGTGTTGGTCTGACATGACTGAGTTCATCTGAGTTCCATCACACCTCTGAGTCTGAGGTGCATCATTTTCCCCTTTAAAGCAACAACTGGTTTTCCCTGTGTAACCGATGCAATAGACTGCACTCACATTGCAATAAGGGCGCTATCAATGGATGAATACGTGTAAGGAAATCGAAAAAATTTCCATTAAATAAAAGTGCAAAGGATTTGCGATGCACAAGTAACACTGACAAATGTGGCTGTCCATTGGTCAGGGTCATGTCATGATTTGTTCATACTGATAAACAGTATTTTTCAAAATCGACTCTGATAATCACAGCTAGCCACTCATCAAGGGAAGGTGGTGGCACCACTATACCGCCACCCATTGCTCCTACACTTGCTGTTGGGCAAGTATATGCCTGTTTGCCTCAACCTTATTGTCACACTATTATTCTTGATTTCGATCTGCATCACTCTCTTTACCTGAGGAATTGACAGCTGCAGTAACCTCCTGCCAATGTATTTTGGTATTTATTACCCCGGTGCTGTGGCCGCTGGAAATCATATTTTTTTCTAATCTCTATTTAGAAGACTAAAGCTTCAATTTCTCATTCCGAGAAGTTTATTTATTAAGAAGGTGAAACCTGTTCCATTATTGCATGTAAAATGTCTTGCTCTGTCCTGCACATTATTTATAGATTCTTCTTAATTGTGATGTATTACAGAAGACATGCATATGTGTTGTGTACGCAAGTTTTATAAATCAGACTTTTGTGTTGTGTACGCAAACTCAGAGGTTTTGGCGTACATAAATATGTATGTCAAAAGTATGGCAGGTATGACAGGGAGGGTGCTATTGTGATGAGGCCAATGGACCAGAATAGGCTGGCTTACCCGCTATTGAACCCTGGGGAAGCTGGCCAATTGTTGCCCTGCCAATGGCACCTCTGACCACAGCTGGGAATGGTGAAGCTGGGAATTGAACCCCTGGCCTCAGGGCCTGCAGGCAACAATTTATCCAACAAGCCACCCTCATGTGTTATTTTTAAAACCAAATGAAAATGTGAAGCCTACAAAAATGGACATAAATGAAGGCAAGAGTAATAATAATAATATTGTCATTTAGCTGACACTTTTATCCAAAGCAACTTACAGTTGATTAGACTAACCAAGGGCCAATCCCCCCTGGGAGCAATGTGGGGTTAAGGGCCTTGCTCAGGGGCCCAACAGCAATGGTGTTCTTGCTGTGGCTGGACTGGGACTTGAACCACCAACCTCAGGGGCCCCAGTCATGTACCTTAGCCACTAGACTATAGGCTATAGGCTGCCCCCAATACAATACTGTCTTGCAAGAGTTGCGTCTGTGGACCAATCTTTGAAATCCACATTCTTCTCTTCTGCTTTAGCTCCTTAAAAAATGACAATGCAGAATTTGTGGTTGGCATGTTTTTTTCATCCAGTTGTGTTCAAACATGGTGCATAGCTATGTCATTGACCTGTCTTCAGTCTGACCAAGTTTGAGAATGATTGGCCAAAGGATGATTGCCATGGCCTCATTTGCATATGCTGTCATTCGTAGTGCTGATTATTTAGAATACAGGAGGGTTGTTTTTTCACATATTAACTTTTCCTATACAAACTTCATGTCATTTGGACTTACGATTCATGGGAAATGTTTTTTTTTTTTGAAAACGACTGAAAATTCAAAATATTGAAAAACTTTTAAGCGCCATGTTATTTATTAAATCATGTTTATTCATAGCCTCATTTGCATACATCACTGTTTATGGTGCGGATTAATTTGCACATAGCATGATTATTTTTTGACCCAGTTAGGGACTTGTATAATCATGCTACGTACCAAATTTTGTGTTAATCTGACCTTACAGTTCATTCAAGATTTTTAAGATTTCAAAAATTTGAAGACATCTCCATTTTAGCCTTGTCTTATAAATTGTATAAATTTGGAAAATGTGATAACTGAAAAAGCCAAATTTGCATATTAAATCATTTCTGGTACTGATTAATTTGCATGTATTAAAGCTGTTTTTTGACATTCAGACTTTTCCTTCGCCATCTTGTTCAGGACCAGAACAAGCTTGTGTGTGACAATTTTCATGTCGATCAAACCATCAGTTGATTTTAAGATATTTTTTGTGTTTTTTAAAAATTCATAAATTCATTGTGTATGGTTGGTAATATCTTTTTGGTCCAAGAGGCTTTTTTGTTCATGTTGTCATAGTTCTGGTTTTGTGTCTTTTCAACAGATGGCTCAAAATTTTCTCAAATTTGCAAAGTTTGTCCGCTTGTTATAGCACCCCTTTCAGGAATGTTTGTGTCAGCATAGCTGTGAGGGTGTGGAGTTAGGATCTCTCCCTACCTGCCAAATATCGAAAAAAGGACTGATGTTTGAAAGTAATAATAATAACATTATTATTATTATTATTATTATTATTATTATTAGATTTATGTTAGTTAATCTTTGGCTCACAACACTCCACCATGCAAAGGAAATACATTCACAAACCATTAGGATCCTAGCTGTTACAACAGAGCATGAACACAAGCTCTTAACAGTAATTTAAACATTAATAGTTATTTCATTTTTCATTAATTATTACATCACTTTTATGGGCATTCAATGGCTTCATCACAAATTCTGTTAATGTTACTGTGATTACCAAGATGTATTCAAATTAAACAAATTGAGCACTTTTTGTTTCTTCTAAAACTATTTTATATTTATATTAATCAGTTTGAATTTTTTTATTTCATTTTAAGTTTCCATTAACATTTTTGGATAATATCAAAATCCACAATGTAAGTGCCACGAAGTGCAACAATCTCACAAAGTAAGTTAATTACTGCATGAAAGAGGTTTTAAAATTCATGACATCAAACAAATCTCCACCTACAGTAAAGTTTAAGGTTGAATTAATACTGAGTATTATCATAACCTTGCAGTGCATTCTAATTCCACCACCGGGCATAAATTATGGTGATGCCCATTTTAAGAGAGGTCTGCAACAAGAGGCCATTCAACCACCTCCCTGCATTAAAGAATGCTTGAAATTAGACTTATCAATGGTGTTCTACATTTATCATATCTCCGGCCCTTTATTTTCTGCGACCAGCAGAATCAGCAGTCCATCTTAAATTCATCGTGACTGCCATTTGTTTATCTGGAACTGAACAAATGACAAGGAAATGAACCCTGATCGTAAGGGCCACAATAATGATCATATCCATAATCATTAATGATGCATCAAAGGATCATGTTAACTAAACAAACTTGGTTAGCCTAATGAATTCCCTTTAATAAACTCACAGACAATAATATCTGCAACAATTTCTGGCTGGTGCACTGGACACAGCTGCTCATGAGTTCAAAACTATACTCAATTAAAACTTTTTAAATTTCAGATGCCCACAGAGGAAATTTGACACCAAATAGTTAGAATTAAAGAATTAAATGACAAAAATGTAAAAACTTGTGGCACTGAGAGAGGTGGAGGGAGGAGTAAGCTTCTCAGCTCTCCCCATTGGACTATAAGGCCTCCCTCAGGCTGGAGATTCAATATAAGCTGCAACAGCAGTGGCCTCACAAACAGGCAGCCTCCCTGTGGAGGATTTGGAACAAATAAAAGTGTTAGCCCACCTTTGTTTAGGCCACCTGTCAGGCTGGAGTGATCTTTTTGGGGGTTTTTCTCGTTATAGTTTTTTTTTTTTTTTTTTTTATTGTTGGTGAGTTTTGTGGTGTTTTTCATTGCCTGATGTGGATCATGCTTTCTCATCGGTTTTTCCTTCTATTCACCACCTGTCACAGCAGCCCCATCTGCCCCTATGAAACAAATATTTTCAGCTAAATGCATATCCCATTATTGTTATGCATTATTTATGCATGATTTATGTGTTCTTATGAATATGATAGAATAGTGTATGTAAATACATTCACCATTCAGTGCACTGGCATACAATATTTCTCACAATTATTCACTCTTGAGAGATGAATTGAGATGCTTGGTGTCGGGCCGTGGGAAGAATTTGATTGTAATGTCAGACAAGTCACTGTTTGGCTGTTAGAGGGCAGAGCTCTAGGCTGAAAACTTTAGTTCCACCAAAGAGCTATAGAAAGTCCAGGGCAGAAGGAAGCATAATGGTAATGAAAAAGTGTGCAAACCAACAAGCTTCATAGGTCATATGCATAGATCAGACAAACTGGCACATAAATCATCCAAGCAGATGTTGGGAACTGAAAGTTCTGATGTCTTCTGGTTGTGAACCATCTGCCGGGCAATTTCAATTCTGCTTCAGGCGGACTCAATGCAAGGCAAAACTGAAAACCGTTCTTTGCCCAAATTTTAAAAAGACAAATATATGTATACACTGACTGCCTGCTGTGCAGAGAAGAATCCACCTTATACAAAATGTATAAAAAAAACAGACGGTGACAGTGTGTCAGAATCTGCCAGAATCAGCTGTTCCCTTTTCTCTTTCTAATTCAGCGCTAGACTTGGCCGTAGGGATGACAGGAGCAGAATTATGATTTTACCCTTCACTCTGATGTCACCAGGCAGACGGCACAGTCCCGAAACTGCAGCATCTCCCCGTCCCCGCTCCCTCCTTATTCATCACTGTTTGTGAAAACCCCCTTTCCTCTCCTTTTTCCTGTCAGGCAAAACAGCCCTGCCATGCTCCTCAGGTATGCCTCCTAACCTCACTCTGACAAAGACAACAGTTCAATTATGCCCTGCAAAAGATGAGATCAGCCATGTAGATTCAGCCACCCAGTGGAGCGTGGCTTTTCTCACGACCATATCGAGCTGCAGTACTGTAGGGCTGCTCCATCAGTCTGTTTTTCATAGTACAGTGAGGAGCATGTGGTCCACAGTCACACTGGTGACAGCTGTCTCTCTCTCTCTCTCTCTCTCTCTCATAACATTGTAATTAGTGGGGTTGTTTTGTTTCGATATCCCACTGTTCCAGATAAGTGTTTTTGGTTTGCTTTATGATTTGACTTAAACAGAATTGTGGTTGGTAAGATGTGGGGTCTGAAGCTGGTGTGTGTTAGTTGTTGTAGGGTTAGTTAGTTTCAGAACAGAAAGGACTCTTTTTTTGTGTTAAGCTCTTGGGTTTTTAGTGCTTTAAATTTCAATGTGCGATTAAAACTGGATTTAAAATAGATCCAGAACTTTAATGGTCTTTTATGGATATAATTATCAAGGGAAATTGGCCCTAATTCTGCTTTTTTCCTTGTGTCTATAATATATTGTGACAAAATTCAGCATGCAGGGTTTCATTTGGGTGCTTGTCCCATCTAGTGCAGCCTTGCTGACTGAGTGGTCCCAGTACTTCACTTACGTATAGCGCTATTGGCAAAATTATGCTGTCAGAAATTTTGGTCCAGATTTTAATTGGGATCTCTATGTTGTAGAATTTCCTTTAATTGCACCGAAAGCTCTACAGGCTTTATCTTTCAGTGCATTTACTGCCATGCTGAAGTTCCCAGAGTGCAATAATTTTAAGTCCAAGGTAATCATAGTTAAATGTGTGCTCTGGGGCATTGTTGCCTAGAGTGAGCAGGTGTCTGCTTTCCTGACATCTTTTCCGGGCTTCTTTTGGAAGATCATATAATTTTTAAAATAATTAACTGCCAGGGCCCAGTTCTGACAGTTTTGCTCCAGCAGATAAGTACACAGGGAAGTGAACAGGGCCACAGTGGGAGTCAATAAGGGCATATCTGGTGTGAATAAGGGAGTGAATAAGGGAACAATGGGAGTGAATAAGGGAACCATGGGAGAGACTAAGGGCAGATTCGGAGTGAATAAGGGAACAGTGGGAGTGAATAAGGAAACAGTGGGACTGAATAAGGGAACAGTGGGAGTGAATAAGGAAACAGTGGGACTGAATAAAGGCCCCTTGGGAGTGAATAAGGGCACAATGGGAGTGAATAATGGAAAAATGGGAGTGAATAAGGACACATTGGGAGTGAATAACGCCACAGGAGTGTGGCTCACATACCTCGGTCCACTGTCCCTGGGTCTGCACCATCAGAGTGACACATGGGTCGGACTTGTTGAGGGTATCCCGGTCCAGCAGGGCCTTACAGGACACACGCAGCTCCACCTTGGAGACGCAGGCAGCGGGCACACCGCTGAGGGCGGCTCCCGGGGACGCTGGGTCTTGGGTATCGTTCATCCTGTCCTGGGGCTGAGAGGATCCGGGCGGCTGGCTGGGATAGAGGCAGAGAGACCCTGCAGAGGCCCGCAGCTATGGTGCTTTAGTGCACTTCAGCCTTGGACAGCGCGTATGACCTCCCCGTTAGGCCCAAAGGATGCTCCTGACTGAGGCAAAATAACTGCGCAGTGGGGGGGGGGGTGCACTGCTGGATACTTTAAGTCCTCAATTAAAGAGATGCTGATGATATCGCTGTGCATCAGGGCCTCTCTCTCCAGAGCAGGCAGGTGTCACTCCACATCAAACACAAAATGGTTCAGCTGAGCAGTGCCAGGGAAACATAGAGCCAGAGTACGTATATACCTAGTACACCACCAGAGGGCAGCAGATAGAAAATGGCTTAGAGTTAGGGTTCCACAGCACTGGACGATGGATTTTTCAGATTTTTTCTGTTAATCAAATATGTTTCAGATATTTAAGTCTTCAGTTTGCCTTGCTCCATTAATCTGACATCTGAATCATGACCACATAAGAGTTGGATTCCGATGTTGGCTTCTTGCTTAGGAATACAGGAACCTGGAAGGACAATGAAAAAAATATTTGAATAAATCTGTCATTGCCTTTCTCTATGTGACCATAGTCATAAGCTTTTTAATAAGTACTTCTGGCATGTTGGTCTTAAAATGCTTGATTACTGTAAATGGGCATAAATAGCAGCAGTAAACACATAAACAAGCTGAGTGCCATATGCAAACAGACTCATGCACATTTATATAACTGCCAACAGCTGAATTAGGGCCTTGCCCTTAGAATTCTGTGTGTTGTAAAGTGCAGGAGAACACAATCTGTCATTTATGGTTATATATATATTTAATGTGTATTCATCACTGCATTGGATGTATGAGAGAAGCCTGTGAATATGAATGGTAATCTAAGCCATGTGCGAATGAATAGAAATTCTTTATTCCTGTGAACTGTGTAGGACATAATTCTAAAGGCACTTAACGCAGGGAAAGATAGCTTTCTGTTTTATTGTGTAGCACAATCACCAGTGATTTAGTAGATTGAAATACAGCTTTCTGTCTCTTACTGTGGTGCACAATCACCTGCGATTTAGCACACAGGAAGACTGTTTTTTGTCTGTTACTGTGAAGCACAATCACCTGTGATTTTGCACATAGAAATATTGCTTTGCATCTGTTACTGTGGAACACAATAACTAACGATCAACTTGCAACAGCTCGCATGATCCTCAACTGTATTAGATTCTTTTGAGACTCTGCCCACCTTGCTCCTAATCATGTTTTCTCTTTTTAACCCCTCACATACTCAAAAAAGGTATGATTTATTGATTTTTTATTTGCCAGGGCCTCTGATTGACACAAAGGGTTAATCTCTTTTGTGTAACGTATGAAAAGAGTCAAATTTGTTCCAGAGATCTGAGGGAATAATGTCACAGTATGTGACAGTTTGCAGAAGCAGTGATGAGTGATGGGTTTTTGAGCTTTTGCAGCAGTCCACCTTGCATACTCTAAATGCATGCTGCAACCATCCCCCTACCCCCGTTGAGTCATATGGCCGCTGAAGCCCCCCCCCAGCTGACTCTCTCAGTGCTGAAGGCACCCCAAGTGAGTCTCTCAGTCACATGATTACTGCAGGCCCCCCAGCTAAGTCTCTCAGTCATATGACTGCTGAAGGCCCCCCGGCTGACTCTCTCTGTCATACAAGTGCAGAAGCCCCCACAGCTGAGCCTCTCAGTCATATGACTGCTGCAGGCCCCCCAACTGAGTCTCTCAGTCATATGACTGCTGTAGAACCCCAGCTGAGTCTCTCAGTGATATGACAGCTGAAGCCCACCCAGCTGAGTCAGTCATATGACAGCTGAAGCCCCCCAGCTGAGTCTCTCAGTCATATGACAGCTGAAGCCCACCCAGCTGAGTCTCTCAGTGATATGACTGCTGAAGCCCACCCAGCTGAGTCTCTCAGTGATATGACTGCTGAAGCCCACCCAGCTGAGTCTCTCAGTGATATGACTGCTGAAGCCCACCCAGCTGAGTCTCTCAGTGATATGACTGCTGAAGCCCACCCAGCTGAGTCTCTCAGTCATATGACTGCTGCAGGCCCCCCAACTGAGTCTCTCAGTCATATGACTGCTGTGGGAACCCCAGAAATGACTACTGAAGCCCACCCAGCTGAGTCTGTATCTCTACATTCACCCTTTCATATGGTGTCTGATTTTTAAATCTGTGTCTCTACCTCATCCTTACATGTGGTGTATGATTTTTAAATCTGTATCTCTACATACACCCTTACATGTGGTGCATGATTTTGAAATGCTTGTACCTTTTAAAACTGTGTCTGATTGTCTTGCGTTTCCTTTGTAACCAGCACAAAGTTAAATTATAATGAAATTATAATAATCAAGGACTTTGTTTTGTTCTTGTGGGTCTGAAATAAATTGGTAGATGCAATGAATGAAAATATTTATTAATGACAGCTAGTTCTACATAGTAAACACTTTCGTCTGTATGTTTCTAACAAGATCTATAATCTCCATAAAGACCACTCTCTCACTGTAAATGCGTTTTTAGCACCTTCGCCAATGGACAGTTACAGTTATTTTTGCGCTACTTAAATATTTTTTATATTTTTGCGCTGCTTAAAATATTCTAGTACGTACACAAAGAACTGTAAAAATAATGTTTTATGGAAAAACGATAGATTCACATTAATTAGTGTTGATCATGATGAAAAGTAATCATTAAATAAATACAGACAGCAAGTGCTGCATATTAAACGGAAAAGTCTGTTTAAATTGGTATCCTTTCAGAGTTGTTTTAACGCATGCTATGAATGCTTAATTTCACACCTGTTTAAGTCAGATTCACTGCGATTTAAAAAGCCTGAGACGTTGTTCAGCTTTGTATCCTTCAACATGTATAAAATAGAACAATGAAAGCGGATTTGTGAAAAACCCTGAAGACTCTCGTTAATACATCCAAGATGCTGCGAAATGCCAGAGAATACAGATTTATAATGAAGATATTTAGTATACAAAAAACTTCGCAAAACTGGACAACTTTCTGAGAGCAAAATGGGTGCTTTAATTATATCATCACGCCGGGTACAAATCACATTACGATCCAATTTGCTGTAGTACATAAAACAGGTTATTACGGATAATCTCCAAACGCACAGGGATACAACGCCATTGTGCCTCCGGTCCCACTTCATCGGCTAAATGCACGGCAATTTAGAGCGGGTGTGGAAACAAGTCAGAGCTAGAAAAACAGTATGCCACCAGCAAACGTGTTTTCAGTACCATAGAACAAAAAGCAAACACGCACTTCTAATTGAAATGACAGAGGACCCCTTTAGTTGCTTCAGCTCTTATATATAATTCACATTTTTTTTGTGGAAATCTGGGTTACTGGTACGTTGATTTTCTTCATTCTAATATGTTTTGTTCATTCGATATCACACAAAACCGAGCAAAAATGCGGTCATACAGCATCATCCTTTACTTTCCTCAGACAACACTGACCCTCTTCAGTATGGCTGGTTACAATAAATTACTGACACGATAAGAACATAGCTTTACACCTTGCATATTGCGTTGACTTTATAGAAAGCAGAATATAGCGTCAATTAAAACGAAGACAAACTCAATACTATTCCTCGCATCCATTGACTCACACCTTCAGTTGAATTAAAACAACTGAACTCATTGTTCCGACTCAAATAACTTTATATGCTTTTACACTCCAAGTAACTCTATCCCTGAACTAAAATTGTTTCCGGTATTTTTAATTAGACGAAAAAACGAAAAAATTCAGAATGTGGGCTGTGAATTCACTCAGTAAAACAGAAATTACAAACCGAATACAGTCTGATAACTGTGAATAATGTTAATGTTATTTTTGCTATTCTGTCTCTGTTCTGAACTAAAAAGCATAAACTGCCTTCGCTCAATCAAACAGTTTTGAATAAATATTAACAATTAATACATATAACGCTGTGCGTATATCTTTGCCATTGTACAGCCTTCTATGGTTTAGGAGTAGGGCTTACCTGCTGCACTCCACGGAACTTGCACTTGTTGTTTAAACATTTCATCCACGACCTTCTAATTTCTCGAAAGCCGGGATATAACAGAGGGAGGGGTGAAGGGGTGTGTGCAAGCGAGAGAGAGAGAGAGAGAGAGAGAGAGAGAGAGAGAGAGAGAGAGAGAGAGAGAGAGAGAGAGCGAAGAAGATTCGCCAAAAGCTTTCTGAGTTTGTGTTTGCCACTTTGTCCGCTAGAGGGGGACATTTGCGTCCATCCCCTCACAACTGAAAGCCTCAGTCACACGGATTGATAAGGGAAAGTAACACTTCTTTACCTTTCAGACCTCTCACTTTCAGACCGTGTTGCCAGGCTTAATTGCGTCGTCTATCTTTATGTATCGTACTTGATGAGATTCTGTATCTTTATATATTGTGCTTGATGAGTTGACATAAGAGAGAGACATAGAAGTTGCAAATGCACTTTTTACATTTTAGCAACAGCATCTGTTTGAATAAACCTCAGTGAACAATTCCCCAGTTGACAAGAAAAATTTGATACGCTTACACAATTCTCAGCAATAAGACCAAAGGTGGAGATCGATATAGCTGTTGAACATTTCAAATTGATATGATGTATTAGCACATACTATTGCAAATACGCCAAAACTTGTCATTTATTTATTTATTTACGTGCACAACATCAGCACATGAGAAATGTTGTAATTATTACTGCAGAGCAAATTTTGGTCTTTGGAATAAACTCCCTGGAAGTTAAAATAAACTCAATTATAGTGTACATGTGTGAACATCGAAAAGACTCTAGGTCAGAGTTAAAATAACCTTTTTCTGGGAAATGATCCTTCTCACCAGGAGTTGGAAGTGAAGCCCTAAGTTAAAATATTACTCCCACGCAGAGTAAAATATTACTCTCATGTTGAGTTTATTTTAATGTTAACTCTTTAAATAAGTAAATACTGTAAACACCATTACATGCGCTACAGTTGCAGTTTTCTTTTTTGGAGCACCCATGACACTGGTCCAAACAACACTGGCTAAATGGTATAACCTGTCTTACCTGTCAACATGGCACAAGTAATTTGGACAAACAGAATGTGAGGTGCGCCTCACAAACATACAAGGGATCTGACAGGGCTGTGTGGATTCAGTTCACAAAGTAATAAGAACCTCATCACTTCTCGCAGTGCATGTTTATGTTAAACTGCTGCTTAATTCTGACTACAAATAGTTGCCAAGGTCCTTGCAGCTCCTATAAGATTATAGGCTACGTCTCAGGTTGGTTATTAAGGCATATCCACCCTGTCTTGTCAATTCTGCGTCTTTCAGCCGTGTTTTCCGTATTCGAAGTGACATTTTGATGTATTGATAGTCGAAAGGAATAGAGTACTGGATCACAGGGCGACATATTAGTCCATGACTGCTTGTCTGATTGTGCTTGGACTACCTCAAGTTGATACATTTATGTAAAGTTACCAAGATAACTCTTGGCCTTAAACTGTATTACATTACATTACTGTCATTTAGCAGATGCTCTTATCCAGACTTGGAAAGTGGCAGTGGTGGTTCTGGACTAATTCAACTGGGGGTGCCAGACGGAGGCCAGTTTTCTGTTAGAGGGGGCAGTTCAGTGTTTCCCACAGAATTAGATCCTGTTTGTGGTGGGAGGGTGCTCCAAATATTTTAATTGCCAAGTACCTTGTAACAACTATATAGCTGAACAATATATACAGTTCCATTGCTTCACTTTGTGTCAAATAACTGAAAAAACATACACAGTGAGTGCTGAGTGCTCAATTGCCACACTTTGTTAAATCAGTGAAAAATATACAGTGCTCCATTTGCTAATATTTGTGTCAAAAAACATTAATATAAAAACATTTTGAGTCCCCCATGTTTTATTGAGACACATTCATTGGAATTAGCATTTCATTTATTAAAAGGTAACACTGTAACATGTATTGTCTTCTTTTTAATGATTTTTTTGTGATTTGTATCATCCTTTTATCCTTTGACAGTCATAAAGTCATAACCACTGTTGTCCATCAGTGTCTAGTCAATGCATTGGTACAAAAACGGTTAATAGATCTCCTTCTCTGCAAAGAGTCTTGCAGGTTTTAGGGAACATTCTACAGTCCACATCCTAAATACACATTGGACAACAATCAGTGGTAAAGTACCAAAAGCCTGTACAGATTTGACTAAAAGCGACTTTCCTATACAATTACACTTTCCCTTGGCTAGCTAATTAGCATTGCAACAAGAGGTTTGTTTAGTTGTAATATAATCTCAAATAACAACAAATAATGAGCTTAACACATCCTTGGTATTTCTGGTGCTTACAGACATCCACATTAACAATAGTATGTTTTAGTTGTGTTAACATTCCCGATTATATTACAAATTAATTTCCTGACAAAACATGAAGATAGTTAGCTTGCTGGTTAACTTGAAAAACAATCTGGTAATAAAGATGCACGTCAAAATATTGTTCTCACAAAATAAGAAAAGAAAGAGGCATATTGGGGAGGGGGGTAAATGGCATGCCTAACAAAATACCAGTGGTGTCCTCCTCTTCTGCCATTGCCATTTCCATTGGAACTCACCTCACACTCAAACCCCTCCCTTTAGTGAAAGAACTACAGTATTCACTGCTCTCATTTATCAGATAACAATACTCAAAGTAACTACATTGCAACTGCAGCTCAAAAGCAAAACAATCCGTTCCCAAACAGGTGGAACTCGCTGAAACAACCAAAAACAATGCTACAACACACAGTTCATATTCTCCATTTGACAAGTTTGCTATCGCTAACTACAATAATAGTAGGCTAGAACTCACCCCTTCAAGACGGTGCCAGTTTTTAAAATAAACCAGCTGAGGTTTCCCCCAGTTAATGGTACTTGAATAACAAAATATGCACACAATAATGATAACAATGTAAAGTTTATTTTTCTGTACATGCGCCTCAGAAATATAGCTCATAAAACTTATTTCTGCTCCTGCTCCTCGGTTTTTGAAATCACCGATTTATGACTACAATTCCAGTAGACCAACATTATATCAACAGTATTGAAAAACACTACCATATACAAAGTGTTACTTTAACAAAAGCATGAAGCTAGTCGGCTTGTTAGCTGATGATGTTTAAAAAGGAAAGGAGTAGTATGCAGTTAGCGATGACAACAATAATAATGCAACAAAATGAGCTACGACAAGCAGTATTGCTAGGCTACTGATAACCAGTTACTAGCTACTGCTCCTTTTCCCAAAATTAACCGATGAAAACATGGAGACTATCCTTTACTATGACCGGAGTAAAGTTCAGAAGTCTCTGTTAAACTGCCTCCTTGTTTGTCATTAGTTGCCTTTAACTAATAACATTACAGAATTCATTAATTAACATATTATTGTATATACATTGAAAACCTTAATGTCAATGCCTGAGCATTGTTTTTTCCGCTATGAAGGTTTGCATGTTTAGATGCTCTGTCATAAAGTACAGAAAGTTAAACTGTAATGTTGTTGCTTTACGTTATCAAAATTGGGTAATTATTGTCTCAAGAACATAGCCAGAAAAAAATCCCTTTATGAGTGTGTTTGCGATCATATCTGTAAATAAAGGCCATATCTAGATGGCATGAACTTGCGGTCTGAAGTCTATTATAAATTCAAAAAGCCCCAGCTTCCAGGGGGCCCCTGAGGACCGCTTCCATGTCCCCACTAATGTCAACATCAAACCCTTGCATTTGAAAGAGGTATTTAAGTTCTCCTTAAATATATGAATGAAAGCTAATGAATGAAATCTACGGTGGATCAGGGGTTTGAACAGTTGAATATTTCCAGAAATGTATGTCCAGCACATATCAAGTCTTTCCACATGATCGTAACACTGCGTTTCCATTAGTGTACCAAATAACGATCAACATGTTGCTATGGCTAAAATTAATTTTAAAATAATGTGTATACATGTTAATTGTGAAATTCATAATAGAGTTGATACTGTTTGTGAGAGGTAGAGTTTACAAAAAGACAGCTAATTATCTGATCTCCTAATCCATACTCCAGTCTAGCTGGCCTGGACTGGAGAGCTAATGCATAGCATAGCATATTTATATGTAGTTATGGAAGAAAAAAAAACATTCACTATGCATTGCAAAATTTCCACATCTCATCAAAAGGCCATAAGCCTCAATTTTCCATTGTAGAATAGTATAGGAAGAACACAACACGTGGAGCTCCGGTGACATCTTGTGGCTAAAAATAGCAAAGTGGCAAGACCCCATGTAGCTAATGGATATTGAATAAATGCAGCACACAAATGAATACTTTATTACATTAATAAAATTTTCCTGCAAATTAGGGAATTGACAACAGTGGAATTTCACTAGTCCAGGGTTTAGTTACCATCCTATATAAAATACCACTTTTAGCTGAATCCTATTACATGTGGAAAACTGCGGCTGTAAAGTTTGCTTAGAAAAATAAAATAAACTCAATTCATGTGGTATCAACATAAGATACAAAGAGTCGATACTGTATTCCCTTATAATATATTACATACAATTTTGTATGATATCAGCCTATATTATGAAACTTTATGACCAATTAACCCTGGACCATTTATCATTGTCAGTTTACCCATTGCATTATATTGTACCTTGCTTTCTTTGCCGTTTAAAAAAAAGAGGTCCCCCTAAAGCTATGGAATAGTTTGCACACTGGCTCCAAGTATAGGTGAGCAATAGTGATGGGCCGTTCGCTAAAGAACAAATCTTTTTGAACAAATCTTTCAAATTAACGAACTGACCCAAGTCCTCTCCATCACAGATTTGTTCATTTGGCTCTCTCCCCAAGTCCTGAGACTTTCGTCTCTGACGCCTGCTCTCTTCCAATGGCTCTGCTCAAGACGAATACAATGATTTTAATGATTTACACAGTGGGAAATAGGTATTTACCAAGACAGTACGGGTGAAGGCCGATAGGCTTACTGACAAGCCAATCAAACAGCTGCGAATGAACGAAAGCAGGGCAGGCGAGCGATTCAGCCAGTGAATGAGAAGTGACCGTGAACAAACAAAATGAGCCAACGAACGAAAGGAGCCAATGAATGAGAATGGAATGAAAGGAGCCAGAGAACCAGTGAACGAGAGAGCCAAACAGCCAGTGAACAACATTTAGAGCCAGTGAATGAAAGAGCAGAGAACGAGAGTGCCAGTGAACAAGAGCCATTCATTGGTCTGAAATGCAAGTTCAGTGCAGCGGAGCATGAAAATAATGCAGTTAGTTGGCAGCGCGGCGCACATTCCTTGGATCTGAGGAATTGTTGGGCTATCACAAGTAATATTTAGCTGAATTAAGCTTGTCATTATAATTAAAAATAATTTCAAAAAGTGAAACAATGCGTATTGTATTAGTTGTTAATTAAACATTAATTGTTTATTTCATACTTCACGTCAATGAGATAATTTAACATTACATATGCAATTCTGGTACATTTTATTTAGTTTTCTAGTAACAACTTACGTAACTTCTCTGCATCCGCAGGTGCAGTGATGCAGAGATCCACCACATTACCATACCATTTTTAAGAATAGGCCTATACACTTTTGAGTATGTCACGGTACCTAATATTGTCAGGTGGGTTAATGCAAGCATTTCCTCCCCCAGCCCTGTAAATAAAACACATCGTGCCCTGTGCCACATAATGATATGATTCATTACTGCTTTATAAATTCTGTGTCAAATCAAGAAATCAATTTAAACTGCTGAGCCCCATTGCTCAGTATACCAAACCGGCTATACAGCATCATTCGTTAGCTTCAGAAAGGTCTTGCCTGTTAAAGTAATTCTTTTCCAAAATAAATGATTCTATTCAGCCTGTGTTTATAATTTTGCACCCAAAGTTTCAAAATATACCTTGCAAAATTATATGGTTTTGACAGTATCGTGCTATAGTCCAACTGTATATGTTTGTTTCTATCTACTTTACTCAGATACACCTTACCAGGAAACCTGTACAGCATTCAGTCTCTCTTTTTATCCAATCAGATATTAAATATACTAATAGTATTTACAGTTGTAAAGCAAAGAAACACACTCAGTATTGCTACACCTTGCCTATAAAACAGCACTTTGTCTATTTATAAAGTCCACGCCACAAGTGACAGAAGGGCAAACTGATGATCCGGAGGCCTGACGGTCCATTTCCTATTGAAAGAGACAGATTGTCTTTGGGCGATAAGGCAGCCAGGCCCCTGTGCTTGGATTGGTCAGAGCCAGCTACAGAGAAACACTGTGAGAGCATGAGGGAGCTGTCAGGTTAGATGGAGAAACAAAACTTTCAATTCAGGAGAATGAACCTTCAGACAACATGAATCTGTCTGAAAGGAGTTTATTATGATGTAGCGAGTTGTGTATTGGTATGGACATTGATCTTGAGCTTGGAGTCCAGGGGGGCAGCGTCATAAAAGAGCAGGGAGTGAGACAGTTTTGGTCCGGGCAGCTGGGAGGGAACAGGCTTCGGTCCACGATCAATCAGGAAGCCTCCAGTAGTTCAGCATCATCCCAGATAAGGCCGTGGCAGAGCGTGGAAACAACAGACAACCCCGAAAACTAAGAACTATGCCGGAAACAGAGAGCGTGATGGGAGAGAAGGTACGTGGCAAATTAAAACCTGTGTAGACAACCAGATTGGACAGATACTGGTGTTTTTGTGAAGGGTTGTCCAAAGGTTACCTGTTCCAAACTTTGTTTTAACAAACTCCAATAGGCAAAGTGATTGTATTGAAGTAGGGGGATAGGAAATCTGCAGGCTTTATAAGGTGTTTATAATATGTGAAAAAAACCTGCTGGGAATATACTGGGATTTATGTCCAGAATTTGAGGCCATAAAATAAAAAGCCACATTAATCTTGATACAATGCACCCTTTTCAATGCGTGTCTTACATTAGCATTAGGTGTTAGACACAAAATGGATGGAGACATGGAGTGTTTGAGAAATGACACAAAAATATATACACCATACAGTCCGGATTAATTTTCTGCACGTCTTCTTCACATTTATTTTAACAGGCATTAAATAAAATATACACATACACACACACATTGAAGCATACCTAAAAACTGCTTTCTGTAAATCTCCAAGACCTCACTTAGTTTTTTTTTATTTTATTTGTTCCAACTCCATCAATTTTTCCTCTCCTAATCCCTCAAACTCATCATAATTGTTTTGTCTGTTTCACCACCACTGGGCACAGTGCCAAACAGAACACTTAGCACATGTTAAACAGAAAAAAAAGGGCTGTATTGCATTGAAATGTAAAGGTATAATCATTTTCAGGCATGTGTGGGCCCTCTTTTGAGAACAGTAACCGTTTGGCTGTTCATGGATGGGTAGAATTACCGCAACCACTCCAGTTCAAAAGTGTTTCATCCCTGACTAATTTTAAAACCTGAAAACACCCCCACACAAACAGATAGCTCTGCTTGGATTCTGTATAGCCTTTTTGAGCCCACCCACAAGTTCATCTTGTTTTGAGAGAGAACACAGAAGTTTTTAGAGATAACAAAGCTGACTGTCTCTCTACCATACCTAACATTTTTATGCGCAAAACACTTAAAACAGAATCATGACCTGCTACACAGCAGGGGTGAGGCTGAGATCCATGAGCTCTGTTGCTGTTGTCAGCTAGCATGAAAGAAGATGAGAGAGAGATGTGAATACCCAGCTTTTTCCTCACAGTGACTCCTTTGGGTGAATACAGCCTGCTTTGGGTGAATATGTCCTCCTTTAGGTGAATACCACCTTCTTGTTTGTCCTGCTGATTAATTCCTAGCAAATAAACAGTTATTTTGGCAGTATGGGTGCAGGTTCACTCACACACAATGCCAGATAAAGTTTATTTATTTATTTATTTATTTATTGAGAGGAGGCAGAGGGGGATGAGAGGCACTCTGCTGACATGAAGGGGTAGAGCTGTAGTAAAAACAGTTGCAGAAGGAGGGCTTTTGGAAGGCAGTTCTTTTTAAGCAATGGTTGGAAGCCATTGATTGAAGAGTGGAAACATTCTCTTCTCGTTTCACAGTCATATATCCTCACAAATCCAAAAACCTGCAGGCACGGAGTAGGGGAGCAGTGTACTCTTCCACAGGTGTCTCTTCACCCCAAACCTCAGAATTCACCCTCCCTCCAACCCTCACATTTCCTTTACTGGGAAGACATGTTTGATTTCAGTGCTTTTAGTGCCTTACCATTCATCCCTGTAGCCTCTTACACTGCCTTACCATTCACCCCTGTAGCCTCTTACACTGCCTTACCATTCAACCCTATAGCCTCTTACACTGCCTTACCATTCACCCCTGTAGCCTCTTACACTGCCTTACCACTCAACCCTATAGCCTCTTACACTGCCTTACCATTCACCCCTGTAGCCTCTTACACTGCCTTACCATTCAACCCTATAGCCTCTTACACTGCCTTACCATTCACCCCTGTAGCCTCTTACACTGCCTTACCATTCACCCCTATAGCCTCTTACACAGCCAAACCATTCACCCCACAGCTTCATACATTGCTTTACCATTCACCTCTACAGCCTCCTACACTGCCTTACCATCCAGCCCTGCAGCTTATTATACTGCCTCACTATTCACCCCTACAGTTCATTACACTGCCTAAATAATGTCTTATTATTCTCACCTATGAATGTGAATATGGACCCTGTTCTCTGCTCTGGTGTCCTCTGTAGCTGGTTTAAAGGCTGCCATCTTCACAGGACTAAAATGATGCATAACAGCTCAGAACCAACATATGACTGCCAGCTGATGGACAAATGCAGCACTGTCAGTGTGATCAGTGCTCAATTAACATCTTATAAACCTGACTGACTGAGAGCTCAGCTGGTGCTAATTCCCAGCATGCATTTTGTACCCTCAGGAGCAGCACGGGGAAACACTGATGCGAGATGATGAGAGGAGGTGGAGTCCAGGCTGCCTGAAGGACCACGGCTGAGTGACACATGGGGAGGGGAGAGGAGCTGATGAGGGTTGCCATGGTAACCAATTAATGATCAGTGGACTTGCATACCTTTGGGTAAGGGGCCCCCTGTGGCATACAATTCCCCCCAACCCCCCACTAATAAACAGTCACACACCCATTCACAAACACACACAAAAACTAACACACACACTGTCAGCATGCACACTCACACACAGACACACACAAACACACACTGGCACCACACATTTCCTTCACTTGAATTCCTGTTATGTCTCCAGCAGAATCTCCACAACTGAGTTCTATGTTCATTTTTTTTGTTTTGTTTTGGGGTGGGGGGGAGCTTTTAATAATGTAGTTGGTTTGTGCAGCTAAAGGTCCTAGTGTGACTCAACTGGAAGGTGTGCATGTAAAAAACCTTGCAGCTATAGTGGAGTGGAGAGCCAATGGACAGTGGCTCTTACTGGCCCTCATTTATAAACAGATGAAAAAACATTGCACATGTTTCATCTAGGATTTGTCCATTTTAATGTGATCTTAGGGTACAGTAAAATCTAACATCAGCTCTGAGTTGGTCCCTGCTGGTGAGGAAGCTGAATTGCATTTACATATTTAATTTTACAGCAGAACACATACTGTCAAATTATCTCCACACATCTTAGATTATTTTAAACTCCAAGATAGACATTTAACTTATTTTTATCACAGTATTCACTTTTTAAAGTTACCTGTCTTATTAGTGAAATAAAACATGATGCTCTCATGAATTTCTTTGCATATACATTTAATTTGGTAAATATTTCAGAAACAGACATGTCTGAATGGTTGTCTGCTGAGAAGCAGAATACATTATACCCAGTCTGAAATTGACCCTATACTGTATCACTGCATGTACTGTAGAGAAAATGAATGGTTAATGAAACAACAGTAAGATTTTTAATGGGACAGGATGACCACTGTTTCTGCCACAATGATAATACTGGCCTCGCTAACCATACAGCTTACTCTGTCACCAAGGGGCCACACCTGCCTACTCTCTCATTCAGGGGCCAACCCTGTTTACTCTCTCACCAAGGAGCAAGGAGCAGCAGCTATGATGATGTACAAGTAGGATATACTTTATGATAACAGATAATCTATTTTTACAGACAAAAAGCAGTTTGTTATGTGCAGGTAGCTAAGAAATAGAAGGCAAGACTACAATGATGATGACAAAAACTGGGACTGGAAGAAATGCATTTACAATGTATTTAAGGTTCTGAAATAATGGTGTTTTTGCTTTGATAGGTGGGTTTTGTCGGACAGTTTACCCATTTGGGGGTGATTTCATGTGTACACATGCTTGTAATTTGGACAAATTAATCAAATGATGTTTATTATCTCACTCTCAGATGCTCAAAAAAATAAAAATATTGCTTTACAAGAGTTTTATAAATCTTGCATGAGATTGAATTCTTTCTTTCTTTCTCTCTTGCTCTCAAATGTACAAATTTACAATCACTTTGAAAATGAGAGTGATTGTTCTTATAAAAAATTGTGAATTACTGTTGGAGTCATGATTGTCTTGCCAGCTCTCCAAGGCAAGATATACTTGAATTCATGATCAGTGGATTTTTGTACACTGAGACTATAAACTGGAGCCTCAGCACCCTCCATTTGTTCCATTCATTCAGTCAGCTTTCCCCTAGCAAGTCAATCACATTTTTCTCAAGAGTACAATATCAGTAACCTAGATGTCTCCAGAACCTATAGCTCGGTACTGTTCTATGTCACAGCCAAACACATCAACATACAATCAGATTCAAGTAGGTTAATTATAATGGGTATACAGTCCTATAAGTAGGTCATGTGTATGTGTATATAACACCCTGAACATAATGTGACCTATCTTGGGTCAAGCCATCAATAGCACATTAGGATTTCATACAGGAATACTGGATTTCTTCAGTGCTGTGAATATAAGCAGGTAGAGTCATGTTACAGACAGAAGTGGATCAGTATGAGGCCCTTAGACTTTTAGCATGTGCCTGTGGCGGCTGAGGGATTGATTAGAGCAGCTCCTCAGTTCTCTTCTAAAATCCAACAACATTATCGTCATATGGTCCCAAAGGCTTTCTCATTTCAGCATCGACTGACATTTTATCACAGCAGATGGATTTGGGTAAAAATGACCTGCAAAGTCCTTCCTCTCCAACCCCTTCACCTTCTCTTGAAAGTTTCACCTATCACCTATGACCTTCCCCCCAGGCCATGTTGTGCTGGTTGGCAGTAGCATCATGGCCCAATCCCATATCCAGCTCAGGCAGGTCCCTTAGACCTTTGGGCATTCCCCATTGATTCCCAGTGTGAGGCATACTTTGGGACCTTCAACAGTAGCGGCGGCCTGGAGTCGAGTGTTCTGATGCTTGTTTTCTGCCTTTGCACTGGGTGTGACATTGCCATTCTTCAGCTGATAGATGCGCTATGACATTTGTGGGGAGACAGTGCATTTATATTATAGATAACTTAATGCTTATTTATTTATTGTTATATAAGTTGCATATTATATACATTATTTATTAGAAATGATGAAGGTTGCATCCTTATGCTAGGTATGTATGTATGTATGAGGTGTGTCATGGGGGACAGTGTGGGGTGTGGTTTAGGGGCAGTGTGGAGTGTGGTATGGTGAGCAGTGTGGGGTGTGGTTTAGGGGCAGTGTGAGCCTGGTTTAGGGGCAGTGTGGAGTGTGGTATTGTGAGCAGTGTGAGGTGTGGTTTAGGGGCAGTGTGGAGTGTGGTATGGTGAGCAGTGTGAGGTATGGTTTAGGGGCAGTGTGGAGTGTGGTATGGTGAGCAGTGTGAGGTGTGGTTTAGGGGCAGTGTGAGCCTGGTTTAGGGGCAGTGTGGAGTGTGGTATGGTGAGCAGTGTGGGGTGTGGTTTAGGGGCAGTGTGAGCCTGGTTTAGGGGCGTTGTGGAATGTGGTATGGTGAGCAGTGTGGGGTGTGGTTTAGGGGCAGTGTGAGCCTGGTTTAGGGGCAGTGTGGAGTGTGGTATGGTGAGCAGTGTGGGGTGTGGTATACAGGGATAGTGTGGGGTGTTGTTTAGGGACAATGTGGGATGTGGTATGGTGAGCAGTGTGAGGTGTGGTTTAGGGGCAGTGTGGGGTGTGATATAGGGTGACAGAGTAGGGTGTGGTTTAGGGGTGGTGTGGAATGTGGTATTGTGAGCAGTGTGAGGTGTGGTTTAGGGGCAGTGTGAGCCTGGTTTAGGGGCGTTGTGGAATGTGGTATGGTGAGCAGTGTGAGGTGTGGTTTAGGGGCAGTGTGAGCCTGGTTTAGGGCGTTGTGGAATGTGGTATGGTGAGCAGTGTGAGGTGTGGTTTAGGGGCAGTGTGAGCCTGGTTTAGGGCGTTGTGGAATGTGGTATGGTGAGCAGTGTGAGGTGTGGTTTAGGGGCAGTGTGAGCCTGGTTTAGGGGCAGTGTGGAATGTGGTATGGTGAGCAGTGTGAGGTGTGGTTTAGGGGCAGTGTGAGGTGTGGTTTAGGTGCAGTGTGGAGTGTGGTATGGTGAGCAGTGTGAGGTGTGGTTTAGGGGCAGTGTGGAATGTGGTATGGTGAGCAGTGTGAGGTGTGGTTTAGGGGTGGTATGGTGAGCAGTGTGAGGTGTGGTTTAGGGGCAGTGTGGAGTGTGGTATGGTGAGCAGTGTGAGGTGTGGTTTAGGGGCAGTGTGAGCCTGGTTAAGGGGCAGAGTGAGGTGTGGTATGGACAGGGCAGTGTGGGGTGTATAGGTGATGTACAGGAGGATGCTAACCTTGTGCAGACTCCCAGGGGTCTTGAGCAGGGCATATGTTGCCCAAACAGGAAGCATGGATACAGAGGACAGGGTGAGCAGCCACCCAAGACCTATTGCCCATCCTGGAGCCACCAGCCTTTTAGCCAGGACAGGGGGAGTCCATCGAACCAATGAGAAGAAAAAGGTCCCCTTATGCAATCAAAGAGAGTGTTATGGGAATTAAAGGATCTGCAATTACAAGACTCTAAGTGGAGACAGGTATTCAAGGATGTTATATTCTATGGTCGTGTCTTAGTTTTGTAGTCGAGGCAAAATGCATGTCATACACAATAACCACACCTTTTTGGCCACTAACTATCCAGCTACACTAAAAAATCATTTGCCCAAAAAGCAGCAAACCATAAATTGTCAAATAAAAACCTGGTCTCAGATAATGGCCAGGTTTCAAGTTTAAGGTGGGGTGGGGGGGGGGGGTTCTGCCTATTTGGGCAAATAAAGGCAGGTTCCAAATACAGGCCAGGTAAAACAAAACAAAAGAACATAAATGGACAGAAAGGCTCAGGTGGTAAATTCATTATATTTCCACATCATTATTTACACCAGTCAGTACAAGAACATACAGTAATTATGCTCACCACTCTGTTCCTATTAGTTTCACTTTTTAACAGAAATACTATTCCAATAGCGTTCTAACTCACATGGATTGAGATCGCTGCAGGACCATGTGTGTCATTGGCTCATTATTAGTATTCAGGGGTATCACTGCCAAAACTCTCTCCTTCTTATTTCCTATGTGTTGTTTCATTATTTCTATGAGTTATTTAATATAACAGCACAAGTAAATGATTAAAATTTTATTTTGTGATAGAAGAACTACTCTTTGCAAACTATTGCATCATTTGATATATCCATAGATGATTTTAATCTGTTGATAATTGTGCTCTTTGTTCTCTCTGCAAATTCAGGTAATATTAGTACATTAAAATGATCTACAAAAATTCTGCAGTTTGAATGTTCATGAATCATCTGCTTTTGTGCAGTCTGTGTGCTAAAATGTAACAGATACAAACAGATATGTATATTGCATCAGCTTAATTAAACAATCTCATGCTGTAGCTTTCACAATAGCACACAAACTTAAAACAATCTGGGCTGTTTCATTTGCTTTATGATCTTGCAGTTTATAGTAACACATTATTCATAAATATTCCCTGACTTCAGACAGTGAAAAAAGAGTGCAATTATCAACAGATTAAAACCATGTGTGGATATAACAAATGCTGCATTAGTTTCCAATGAACAGTAATTCTTTCACAAAATGAAATTGGTAATCATTTACTCTATTTACGTCTATTGGTGTTTATTCTGTGAATTATTTGTTTCATTGTAAATCAAGGATGATAACTTAGGACAGATGAAAATAATAATCGGTTAAAAGGTAAGGTTTTTCCCTCCTCTGTTCCCCGCTCACCAGCCGACATATCCCTACCTAGACCAACGCCCTACAGATACAGACCTCTTTGCGCATTCGTGAAAATGCAACAACACGGGAAAAAATATGATAGCTGAAAAATTTTGGAGGCATTGGTAGTTTGATTCCACTTAGCAAAGTTACTGGAGACAAGCATGGCCCCAAGATGGACATTTGATTTGAAATTCAAGATGCAAGTTTTCAATATGCACAAAATTCAGGGGAGGAAGCTGCAAGGCATTTCCATGTTGACCCGAAAAGAATTAGATACTGGAAGAAAAAGAAGAAAGAGTTTTTGTTAGCTGATTAGGGGAGGTGGAAGGAAAAAAGTGAGCCTGGAGCTGGAGACAAGGCTTTTAAAGTGGATTCACTCGATGTGGGCCAAACGTAATCGAGTGTCAAGAAAAATGATAAAAAGTAAAGCAATAGAGATCTACCCTTCCATGAGTGGTGGAGGCATATGATTTTTGTGGCAAGCACAGGATGGCTACATAGATTTCTCCAGAACAATGACCTCTCACTACCATAGTGCAAGATCATGGCCCAGAAAGACCCATATCACCTCACAGAGAAACTTGTTTCTTTAGTTCAGCGCATTGGTTAGGCTGTCAGCTCTAAAAAGACTTTAGAGAGAGACATTATTACAATGGACAAGACTGCAGTATGGTTCGACATGGTATCCACCACTACCTCGACATGCAAGGTGTAAAGAGTGGGCACAAGGCATGAGAAAAGCCATCTCACCATTGTGCTTGCTGCTAAGGCTGACGGTCCAATCTGAAGCCCTACACTGTCTTCAAAGGGGTTGTTTGTGAAGTGAAGACCATGCAACAGCAGATTTCTAATGCTGTGGTAGCCACATCTGCATGATACCCTCATGGCAGATTGGCTACAGTCCGTGGTGGGAAAATTCAGTTTCACCCCACGCCTCCTGGTCTGAGACTCATACCGCTGAAACATCAGCGCAGCCACCAAAAGTGAGCTGAATGTTGGCTACAACATCACAACAGCAGTTATGTCTGGAGGATGCACCAAATACTTCCAAGCCCCTGGATGTGATGTGGAACCAGCCTTTCAAGAAGAGTCTGCACAATGCCTTTGATCAGTGGACGCAAATAAGCAATACACAGAGGGAGGAAACTTGAAAGCGCCTTCCTGCTGCCTGCTACAGGACTGGGTGGTCGCAGCCTGGGACAAAGCTGGACAAGGATATGATCCAAAGTCATTCAAAGTCTGTGGACTGTCTGTGGCAAATAACAGCGAACAGCGAAGACGGTCTTATCCACTGTTTTTGGGAGACAGCCCTGCGCATCTGGAATGGAGGCTCTCACCACGGCCCGACAGAAGAGTAGGGAGACTGTGGCCTCCCAGGATGAGGATGATGAAGAGGAGATGTTCAACAACAAACTGATTTTTCATCATGATGATGATGATAATGATAATGATGATGGTGGAGGAGGAGGATAGTGATTAACTGCACAGTACCTAGAGGCTTGCATTTACCACGGTAAGCTGCAATTTTAATATTTTACTGTGTATCTTTTTTGAGTTTGTATTTTGCCTGGAAGTAGCCAGTAGTATAGTTGACATGCTCTTTATTTTCCCCAATAATTAAAATGTTTGTTACCATGATACAGTAGGTTATTATTTGAGAATTTGTGGACCAATACATTTCTATATGATATCGAGGCTTGATTTTTTGGGTGACTTTCTTCCATTGGATAGCAAGTAGATATTACCATATGTTGTTTTTATTTGCCTGCTGTTATTATCAGCACCATATCATAATAATCTGATACAAACTTTCTAATATTTTAATTATTTAAATACAGTACAATATAGGCTATATTTGATTAGTAGGTATACCCATAAATCCTTATAGCATAAAACATTACTGCAATATTACAAAATACACTTCTGAAAAAGCACAAATCATAAATAATGGCATGTTTCTAATAATAGCCTGTCTCAAATAAAGGCCTGGTTCTTTCTTCAGTTGAGGTAAATAAAGGCCTCAGCCACTATTTGAGAATTTATGATAGTTTTTCTTACCAAAAAAAAAAAATGGCAGATAACTATTTAACTAAATGAAGCATACAAGGCATCCTGACTTTCAGTGTGTGTTTCTTTGTGCATAGTTTATATTACTATCAAAATTACCGTGCTCAAGATTGGAGTCAGGTAGCGCCAGCACACTTTGAAGACAGGCCATGGTCTGTACCCGATCATGCTTTTGATAGCACTGAAGTACCGGTCTGGACCTGGGAGGGGAGACCCCACAGATGTCCCAAAAGAAAAAAGAAGGGGAAATAAGAAACAATGAAAAAACAGCAAGAGTGAATGCTGTGACTGATTTATGTGTGCTGGTGAGGGTAGGCATCCTCTTCTGGGACCAAATTTTTGAACTTTTGAACTCTGGTTCATAATACTTGAATAGATCCTAACACTGACCAGTCACAATATCAGTCAAACTGACCAGTAACTTTTAGTTTGGCTAATTATGGATGTGGTGTGAACAATATTGTTAGATATCCTTAGCTAGTCACTTTTTTGTGACTGCCAACATGGTAAACTACTCAAACAACAGAAACACATTTGAACTTAACATTACCTGGCCAGCGAACATTAGCTATGAACTACCAAAAGCCACTCACAAAATAAGCAATTTTTACCATGATGTTGTGATTGATGTGAAATTAACATATTTGGCATTTCTTGGATGTCTAAATCACAATTATATACATTTAAGTTTCATGAAGGATCTACTTTGTTCCAAACAGAAAACTATAACCGCAGAGGAACTGTTTGAGCCTCCACAGACCACGTCACCATTTGAGACTTCGGAGAACTTTATTGTTCAACAGTTCTGGGACTGGCTGAACAATAAAGAAGGCATGGCATCGTCTTATTTACAGAGCCTGGTCTTACCGTACAGCCAGCCAACAGCCATAGTTTGGAATATAGATAGGAGTAACAGACTGGGCCCAGAACAGGAGTAGTGGTCATAGATCTGGAACACATACAGACCACCCTGGGAGGGAAAGATATACAGCTTATTTTTCAAGTGTCTGCAGCATGTATCAGGAGTAACAGTGTAATCAGTGCTGATCTAGTGTAGTGATGATGTAATCACTGTCTCTGCCTCATCTGAGCCAGGAAAATCCTTGATATCCAAAGCAAGGCCCTGGCAAAAGAGAAACTATTTGCAACCTGCAACATACCAGTGAGATATAAACCTAGATTCAAACAACCATGGCTGGAACTTCTGCCAGGATTCAATCAACATGTGTCCTTTACTTTTACTTAGATTTAAATAAGAGCTGAATAGAATGCATTACATTACATTAAGGGCATTTGTTAGATGCTCTTATCCAGAGTGACTTACAAGGCAAAGTGTATAAGAATTGTACAAAAAGTGCAAAGATAACCCTAGAGAAGGTAATCAAAGGTGATCGAATAGATTAGGACTCCCCTACTGACTATGGAGAAATAAAGAGAAAGTAAACAACAGCCTAGAGTAAAAACAAATCACAGTTAAAACAACAGGCAATAAGGGTAAAGACATTACAAAGAGCAAGGGAGGGGAATGGAAGAACAATAAAATAACAATTGTTGAGTCAATCAAAACTAGAAAAAGTATTTACATCACAACTAGCAATGGTGGTTAGCAACAAGTTAATCCGAATACTAACCAAAACACACAGAATATCACTTTAAAAATCAGAATTTTTACTTATCTGCTGCATGGAAGTGAATTTGTATGAAATATCTGTTTGCAAAGTTTAGATTTACATTTTATTTGAATGAATCCTGGCCCAAATGTATTTGAATAAATCTGACCACAGTGGAAGCATTAAAGAGCATTCACTGCTCAAGATGGTCAGAAGGGGGAGCTGTGACTCACTGGAGTGATCATAATAAGGCCTAACAGGAAGCTCACTGCACACAGCAGTAGCAGTAGCAGCTCACGTCGATAGCCTTTACGGATGAACGTTGGGTACAGGTCTGTCAATGATGTCATCAGGGCCTCTATGCCTGTAAACTGAGTGACAGAGAGAGAGAGATCATAATCTAAATCTACAGGTGTCTGTATGTCAGTTTGAATCTGCAGGTGTGTGTGTGTCTTTGTATAGTTTGATGTTAGAGTGTCTGTGTGTAGCTGGACGTGTAGGTGTCAGTGTTTAGGTCAATGTACAGTTGTGTGTGTGTGTGCATGCGTGTGTGTGTGTGTGGGTGTGTGTGTGTTTGTGTGGGTGTGTGTGTGTGTGTGTGTGTGTGTGTGTGTGTGTGTGTGTGTGTGTGTGTGTGTGTCGGTCTGTCTGTCTGTCTGTCTGACTGACCTGAGAATCCAGGCCCAGCATGATGATCATGAGGAAGAAACAGACCGCCCAAAGCTGTGGGAGGGGCATCATAGCGATCGCTCGTGGAAACGCAATGAACGCCAAGCCAGGACCTGCGTAACAGATCAGAGAAACAATGTGATAGACAGACACACACACACTCACACACACACACATATACAAACATACACACACACTCACACACAGATAAATACTAATCCTGACCTGCGCAAACATACATGCACACACACACACACACACACACACACATGCACACACACACACACACACACACACACACACACACACACACACACAACAGAGGCACACTGTGATGGACAGAAACATACACATTAAAGCCTACTGATACATATAAAAGCAGACCAGGACTAAACTGAAAATATGCTTTTACTGCAAAGCTATGGGTGAGACTACCGAGCCCATGAGCATGCATGACAAGGCCAATATACAGACACTCACAGAGGATCAAAGCTCAATTTAAAAACAGAGTGGGCAGTCTTGCTCCAGGCTGCAGTAGCCAATGAAACTGCAGCATTGTGCTCACCTGATTGTGCCACCTCTGAAATGTCAATACCCTGCTCCTGTGCCATGAAACCCAATATGGAGAAAACAGCAAAGCCTGCCACAATGCTGGTTCCACTGTTCAGAATGCAAAGGGTGAAACAATCCCTGCCATGCACAGACATAGACACAGATAGTCAGTCAGTCAATCACACACTCTCACAAGAAAAACAAACCCAATGATTATAGAGAATATGAATAATTTTCTGTAATGATTATAATGTTATAGTGTTATGAAATAAAATCATATATTACATTTTTTCTTGATTGCTTACACACTATTCCTGGGCCTATTAACAATACATCCCAAACCACAATGCCATTTCCCAAATGACAGACCCATTTCCCACAACTTTGAACACTATTCCCGTTTTCACACATGATCCAGATTTGTTGGACTTTTTGAGTAAAACTCTACACACAAATCCTTTCATTTATCACTGGCTACACAATGTGCTCATTTAGAAAGCACTGGCATTTAATATCATTAACTCAAGTCATCACAACTCAAACCCAATTAACACATGATTTCCCATGTGGAAACAGTAAGGGCCACATTGTCTAAGGAATAGTCAAAGTGCAAAGATATATGTTATATAGCGCCACTTTTTCGGTCGCAAACACTGAAATATTAACAATCGATTTACCAACACTTGTTCTAATTACCAATCAAAAAATGAAATGCCCTCATTTTACAATATTTGCGGTAGGAGATGCCCATAAAAAGGCCATATATGGCATGGTTATGCATTCCAATTACAAGGTGCTCCGAGATGGAAACGGAGCAACCAGGTGCATGCTGAGAGGGAGCCACAAGAGAAATAAAACTCATATTTACTGATCAGGAAATAGATATAACAGCTAGCACGGTACACCCTCATAATGCCGTATAACAGTATATAAATGAAACACCAACTGAGAGGCGTATGTTTTGGAATGACAAGTTCAAAATGAATTTACGAGGTATAGTAATATATATTATAATATTTATATATATATATATTATAATTATTCATAAAGAACTGTATAGGAAATAAAGAAAATATGACCGATGTTAGGCAGCATACACACTTGGTGGTCTAACAACAGAACAACAGACAGAATATTAACACTGATTGGAATAAGGTTATTTCAGCATGGCTAATACTTTCCACTTGTTCCATCCTCTCACTTTCTGTTGATAGAGCTAGTCCTGAAAATAAAACTGCTATGCTGTGAACTGCTGTACCTTGCTACAACATTTGTGATTTTTTGCTTTGCACACAACCTGACATTTATGGGATATCTGTGTTTTCTGTTTATGAACACTTTTTGTTGTATGATGGAACAACCCACCTGTAAGCCATGCAAATGTATTGAAAAGACCAGAACGCAGGGACATGTAGTTACAGTTTTTTTCAATTGCTAAAACAATATAATGACACATAAATCACAATTATTGAAACCGACACTCAGAGAGCAAACCCTCAGCTCAAGTCTCCAAAACTCTAAATACATTCTCAGCCTCACACGTTTTACAACACACTCAGTGGGCCTCATTTCTCAATATTTTCGTAAAACTGTGTAAACAGAAACAAACTAACAAATTCCGCCAGATTCATCAAACACGCATAAACGCATCGTTTGTTCATATTTCCTGCGTATGTTGATAAATATTAATCAATCGTAAATGACAAGCGCGTTCACAAAATTTTTGATTAGCATAAATCGACGCCCGTGAAATACCATATAAGGAGCTTGAAATGCCTTTGTTGGCAATGTAAAGAGATGGCAGAGGAAAGGCAAAACAAAAAAACTGTTCTGAAGCGGCGACTGAAGTTTTGGATTGGAAATAGAATTTTTAAAAATACTTTGTTCAGAAGTGAAAGCAGTTTAGTGTCGGGGCCTGGGAAGACCAAAGCCTGGAAAGAAATAACTGTTGCAGTAAATTCGGTGTCAACAGTATCGCGTACGCTGCAACAGGTAAAAACATGATTCAACATGAAACTGGAGGGTGACCACAATCTGTTTTCCCTGGTTTTGGATCAATCACCCTCCGATTCTGAAGGCAAATTTTTGTATATCAGCCTTATCACTGCCATAAATCCTGGGGGCAGCCGCACCCTGGCCAGCGAGAAGGGGCATGGCTGGTCGAAGTGGTAGTGACACATGCAATACATTGTTGGGACCATCATGTTTTTCCTAAATCAGCTTGGGATGACTCCCAAGTTAAATAATTCACTCAAATTAGAACTATTACGTATTTAGGATCCTCCATAATAGTGAGCCCTCCCTTGCCTTTCCCTCCACTCTACAGTTTCTCTCCTTTTCAAACGCAAACTCTAACGTCGTTTTACCTTGTATAAAAATAACGACAACAATTGTAATATTTAGATTTATTTTTCCAACACAGGAGAAAATTAGATTGCAAATTCCACAGTAAATGATCCAATCAGCTGGCTATATTAGTCCAATCGCATAAGGACGTAAATTTATTAAATAAAAACGTAAATGTATTATGACAGTCCTATTTCTGCGCTGTTTCAGAGACTGTTGACTGCTTAAGTTTTTCTTGTGGCTAATTGAGTGAGGTCAGCCATAGCAATGAAGACTTTAGCAATGGTTTCTGCTCCTTATTTACAGTAAACGTTGTTAACGTGTTTTATGGAATTCATGTAAAATTCCAAACAAGAACAAGATATAGAGTTCCAGAAGAAACTCTGTTTGCTTGCTGAGGGCTTGAAGAGTATGTAGGCTACCTACGATAAGTTAATGTACTGATTTACTTATTATTAGTATACTAAAACTTTTAGTAGGCACAGTAAGCACTGAAGTAGTAGCAGTCCGCTACGGTAGCTAACTAGCAAGCATGCAGTTTTCTTTGGATAATTTTTTCAAATACACAAAAATTGCAGCAACAGTTATAACTGTTGCCCAGTAACGTTAGCCACATTAACGTGCTCAACATTCTACCAATGTGAAGTCAATGGAGGAGGTTTTTTTTTTAAAGCTTTATAAAGTTTAAAAAGTATGTATCGTAGAGCTTAGAAAAATGAAAGCAACCTGACCAGTATATTCACACTAAGTTCGGTATGTCTACCTTAAAAACTGTTGGAGGAGATACATCTGGAAGAACCAGGAATAATACTATTAAGAAGAAGAAGAAGTGAAGATTCAATAGAAGAACAGTCGTTTGTAAATTATAATAAAATTCATTCAGCTCACATTTGATAAATGAGGCCCAGTGTGTTTTGTTTAGTTGCATATTTTTACAGTACATTTACTTTGTCACTCAATGTCAATTTACATTACATTACATTTTGCAGACACTTTTATCCAGAGCAACATACAACTCAAAGGTTTTGTGTACTACAGTACATTGAGGTGTTAAAAACTTTAAATGTATACATATTTTGTTTCTTTATATTGTGTTCATCATGTTAAGTGTTTTTTCTGTTGGGGAAAACCACAAGCGCCATTATTCGTTGCAGTGACAGGTCTTTAAAGAAGTGTTTTGAATTGATTTCACTGGTGTGCAATGAAAATTTTATAGTGTATTGTATTTGGTGGCTTTTGTGTGATATCTGATGGCAAAGTTTGGTTTAGATGTAAGATAACATGGTTTTGATTGAACTGGTTTCTGTATAATGATAAAAATGCATTCATATATTTCCCCTCTTTCTACCCCCTCCATTTTTGTCTAATGTCCCTGGAGGGGAACCTTGCAGCCAAAAGCTTTTGCCCAAATGTAGCCTATAAGAATAAGAACTAAGGAATCCCATGCAAAAATTCATATGTAGAGGAATTAAAGAAAGGTTATGCACACACAGGCTGCTTGATCCAGTCTCTCCACAATGGCTAAATAAATTACCCTCAGTGTCTGTGTGTGTGTGTGTGTGTGTGTGTATGCGTTCATGTCTGTGTCACTCACTTAAAGCAGTCATTGTTGAATCTGTTGTAGCTGCCAAGAGCAGTGAGACTACCCATACAGATGCCATATGAGAAGAACACCTGAGTGCCAGCATCCATCCACACCTGAAGAATAGGTGAGGGAGGGAACAAAGGAAGGAGAAAGAAGGGATGATACAGGAAGAGGGAAAAAAATAGTGTATATCAAAGTTTCATCCCACCAATGCCTGTGTCAGAGCACACTTGATGGATTTTGGCTGACAATATGCCTACTGATGAAAAAGGCTTGTCATTCTGTATTACAGTACATATGGATCAGCCAATCAGGTGGTTTTTATAGTACCTGTGGATTGACTAGTCGGGTGGGGTTGGGTTATAGTACCTGTGGATCAGCCAGTCAGGTGGGGTTGGGTTATATAGTACCTGTGAATTAGCCAGTTGGGTGGGGTTGGGTTATAGTACCTGTGGATCAGCCAATCGGGTGGGGTTGGTTTATAGTACCTGTGGATTAGCCAGTTGGGTGGGGTTGGGTTACAGTACCTGTGGATCAGCCAGTCGGGTGGGGTTGGGTTACAGTACCTGTGGATCAGCCAGTCGGGTGGGGTTGGGTTACAGTACCTGTGGATCAGCCAGTCGGGTGGGGTTGGGTTTGAGGTAATAGATGATACCCTGATCTGCACCAGGAAGAGTGACGCCACGGACCAACAGAACCAGCAGCGTAAAAAAGGGGAAGGTGGCAGTGAAGTACACCACCTGCATGAGAGAGAGAGAGGGAGACAGAGAAAGACGGATACTTGCATGTTGGTAAAAATGCAAAGTGACCATATCTTCTAAATAATATATTAATTGAGGTACATTCCTGAATGTCTTTGTGCAGCCAGTATCAAGGTGTAGAGAGTAAAAGGACAATACAGTATCTCAGCTGCAGTATCTCTAGCTGATGCTAATTTGCAACCCCTGTCCCTGTTTAGGCTTTTAAATTAAAGTTACAAAGTTTAACATGAAAAACATTAATAATAATACTAATACTACTACTAATAATAATAATTATTATAAATCACATCAAAAAAATATCCAATGACATGTGTAGGTGCATGCAGTTGTGTGTGTGCTGTCTCTGTAGGGACCCCAGTTGTGTCAGTGCAGTCTCTGTAGGAATCCTAGTTGTGTCTGTGTTTTCTCTGTCGGGATCCCTGCTGTGTCTGTGTTTTTTCTGTAGAGGCCCGTTGTGTGTGTCCTATCTCTGTAGAGACCCCAGTTGTGTGTGTACTGTGTCTGTAGGGGCTCTGTTGTGTGTGTGCTGTCTCTGTTGGGGCCCATGTTGTGTGTGTGCTGTATCTGTAGGGGCCCTTGTATGAGTGTGCTGTCCCTGTAGGGGCCCTTGTGTGAGTGTGCTGTCCCTGTAGGGGCCCTTGTGGTGCGTGTGCTGTCTCTGTAGGGACCCCAGTGTGAGTCCCAATCTCACCTTGCCTGTGGATTTCACTCCCTTCCACACAGAGAAGTAGCAGAGGACCCAGATGGCCAGCAGACACAGAGCCAGCCGCCAGCTCACCGGGCTCAGGTCCTCCATGCGGCTGGAGAGCTGCAGCACCTCCCTCCTGCACATACACACATACGCACTCACACATATACACACATATGCACACACAAAAACACATGCAAACATACACATATATGCATATACACATGCGTACACATGTACAATACATGCATATGCACAAACAAATATAACATATATATGTATACCCCACTCTCGGGCGCAACTAAATGTCTCTGTTTATCTCCACAGACTCCTGCTAAGACGGGCGAGGGCCAGTGCTGGGCTACTAAGCTTTCCTGCCACCCCAGTTTGCCTCGGTCCCGCTAGCTATACCAGGACTCTGTCTGTGACTCTTCATTTTTGAGCAGGTTAACAGCAAGCATTGTGTGGCTCGTTTTGCTGTATTGTAACTTAAATACAGACTGTGAGCCCTTCACCTCTATGCTGTGGTGCCTATATATATATACAGGGGGTCCTCGACTTACGAACGAGTTCCATTCTTACAACTTGTCGTAAGCCGATTTTCAACGTAAGTCGGAATTTATACCTAAATTATACCTAAATTAACGCCTTAAGTCACTCACACTGTACACACAACACATGAAGGACATATAAAATACAGTAATTAAATGAAACATTAATAAAAAAAAGAGAACAATTTCTTATCTCGTGTGGTCGTATTTACGAACCAAACCACTTAGGTCGAAACTAGGTTTTCTAAGTAATTTATGGGAGTGCATCGTAACCACGAAACGACATAACTTGAGACCGTCGTAACCCGAGGACCTCCTGTATATATATATATATATATATATATATATATATATATATATATATATATATATATATATATATATATATGCCCACACATACACACAAAAACATACATCCACACTTAACAACACATATACATATAGGTACACATATGTATACATATACGTACATTCAGATATACACACACATACAGTACATATGCACACATGCATGTACACATTTATATATACACACATGTATACACAAACCATAGTATCACACAGCAGTACGCCCTTTCTTTATTCACAGAAGGCCTTACTGTATGGTTTTTTTGGCAAAGGAAGCGAAATATGCAGCCTTACTCCCAGAATTCCATGATTGATGAAGCTGCATTTTCTGGAATGGCAGTCACATTGGCTGTGAAGTTGTGTCCCTCAAACTGAAAGCAGGAATCTAATAGAGACAAGCGTATTGTCACCATCAATCTCAGCCCAGATCTCGTGTGCCTAAGGAAAGTGTTGGTGAGTGCCAAGTGTATGCCGTTTCTGCCAAAAAGAGATGGAATCTGTAGAGCATCTGTTTTGGTAGTGTCAATTTGTCACCTTATCTTGGACAAAAATTCAAGAATGGTTATCTATGCATGATATTCGTCTTCAGTTAGACTTGTTTATAGTGTTATTGGGCAATATATCAAAAAAACTCTTACGCAATATACAACATAATTATATTGCTGGGAAAAGTATTTATTTTTGGGTCACAATCAGTGGCGGCTCTAAGAATTGACAGATTCAAGAACTTTGTCAAGGGTCACTATAGAACTGTGTCTTATGGCACATGAAACAGGAGGTTTAGCTTATGCCAAAAGATGGGATAAAGTTAATAAGGCTGAAATATGGAGTGGGTAATATATTTAAACAAAGAAATAAAGTACACAAATAATTAAATACAGTGGAGGGGTGGTGGCAGGATTTTAAAAAAAGGGTATGTGAGTGTATCACACAGGTTTAATAGCAGTCTGTACAGGATAAGCACAACCTACAAACTCACTACAAAACTGTTTCTGTAGTGTAGCACTATGTGCTGGGTACCTGTGTTCCAGGTGTTGTTGCAGTGGGACCAGGGGAGCTGTGGCTGGAAGCTGTGCACCAGGTAGTACAGAGCCCAGGCAAGCACAGTGGTGTAGTACACACAGCCATGAAGGATCATCATCTGAGTCGCATAGCCCAAACCTGCACAGAATGTACAGAATACACAAACACACACATACAATTTCACATTTAAAACAGGCAAAACTTGTCTGACACAAGTTTTCACGCATATTACGAACTATGTGAGATGTGCAGGTAAGTAGCTTTCAGAAAAACAATGAACACAGCAGATGTGAATAAGGGCTATGATATAGAATATGAGCTTAAGAATGAGACTAAGACAAGTGGTTTTAACATATGCAAATAGTTTTGGAATTTGGGATACGTAATACATGATTTATAAAGCAATTTCTTGCAAATATGTGAACCAGAATGATTGGGCGTTTTACAAATTTGACAAACATTACAAATAAATGTTCTTGTCTACATAACCAGGTGTTCTGTGGCTCGAGATGTCAGAGAACCTTAGTCTTCTTTGTAATTGAATGTAGGGTTGTATATGTTCCAACATGACCCTGCACAATCCATTACAGTCCAGTGTATCCTGATTGACAGTCCCTTGGCCTTTATCAGCAAAGGGTCCTCTAATTATTTTGTACTTTTTTAATATCAGGAGGAACAAGGGAAAATTTGTTTTTGCCAAGGGCTTATGCGAGGATGGCAAAAAGTCAAACAGCATGCCAAACAACAGAAGGTGGACAAACAGTGATAATCATCTTATTAAAGTACCACAAAACAAAACAATGATGATAATAATAATAATAAACAAAGAGTAACTAACTACAGTTTTTCTCAATCGCTTACACACTGTTCCTGGGCCTAGTAACTAAACATCCCAAGCCATAATGCCATTTCCCAAAAGACCGGCCCATTTTAGATAAAGTCGACATGTAGATAAAAAACTCTGACTACAGACAGGGTGCTGAGGCAAAAAAGATGTGATTTCTTTATGTACAAACTGTACATTTTCATTACTTCATATTTGTAGACGTGGAAATTATTTTATTATATTGTATGTTCTTTATTAGTTGCATATTTTTTTATATAAATCTATTATTTCCTGTGACCTGGAGAAAGACCAATAGATTGGTTTCTGATGGTGTCTGAATGTTGACCCTCTGTAGACCCTTGCAACTAAGGCATGAGTTTCTCATGTTTCTTGCAATTTTTCATGGATCAATCATTGAGCTACCTAATGTAAATCTGAAGATTTGCCAAGTCATGTAAGCTTTGGAGTTTAAACCCAATTTGGCTCAACAATTTTCATCAATGTACAGCCTTTGGAAACAAATTGGAAAAAGTGAGGCAAAATCATTTGGGAGAATGTAAGATTTTGGTTTGAAACGTAACTTTTGCCCAACAGCTAAACAAAAAGAAACTATGAGATTTTTGTTGCTTATAGCTAGGCAAACCTCCATCATTGTACCAGGTGCATTACAGAGCTCCACACCGGAAATATATGGGTATGTCTGAGATTTAATGAGGTTCATAAATGTCATGGATTTCATCAATATCACCAACAGTTTTACAAAAGAAGCCAAAGTATGCCACAAAGGCAAATGGAAACCATCAATGTAAAATCCTGAATTTGTCTGAGCTGCTCCTCTTTAACATGAGGATCAGGCTGTGTGCCTGAGCTGTTCCTCTATAACATGAGTATCAGGTTGTATGTCTGAGCTGTTCCTCTTTAACAGGAGGATCAGGCTGTGTGCCTGAGCTGTTCCACTGTAACAGAAGGATCAGACTGTGTCTCAGCTGTTCCTCTTTAACAGGAGGATCAGGCTGTGTGTTTGAGCTGTTCCTCTTTAACATGAGGATCAGGTTGTATGTCTGAGCTGTTCCTCTTTAAGAGGAGGATCAGGCTGTGTGTCTGAGCTGTTCCTCTTTTACAGGAGGATCAGGCTGTGTGTTTGAGCTGTTCCTCTTTAACAGAAGGATCAGGTTGTATGTCTGAGCTGTTCCTCTTTAACAGGAGGAGCAGGCTGTGTGTCTCAGCTGTTCCTCTTTTACAAGGGGGATTTTCCTGGGTGTCTGAGCTGTTTGTGATAAAGAGGATAAAGGTGTCTGGGGAGCTTTTGGTGAGGTAGTGCTATGGATTCTTTGTCGTCTCAGTTTCTATTATACTGGGTTGGAGTAGAGCATAAATTCCACTTACCCACATTTGTAAATGCATAACCTGGATGTGGTAGAAGATAACTGCTGTTTACGCACTCTTCTAAATACATTTACCAATAGGTAGCCTCTACGTAAGCTTAGCTACATCCTTACCTAGTCTGTCAGCAAGCTAGCTAATGTGCTTCTTGTCTACAGCCACCTCACAAGTGAAAGGTTTTGAGTTTATAACTATATATGTAGTCTTAGCATGTGTAATATTCCATTATACACAGAGACTGTTTGTCTGTCCGTCTGTTTTTATTACCACAGGTGCAGTGGTGGATTAAGGTGGACATGGGCCCCAAGGATCCATAGCCTACATGTTACACTGTGAAGGCTATGGATCCCCTCAGAAATGTGCCTATCCGGTGTACTATGAGCACATTATACATATAGAGGTTCTACAAGTTAAAATGTCACACTGATCAATAAAATACACAACAATGGTGTCTCATTTGGTGGATTAAAACTCAAGATTTTAGGGATAATTTGGAAAAAAAGCCTTCTTTTTTCTTTTTGCAATGGAGGTAAGACAGACAGCTGTGATACATTACTGTATCTTCAGATCCTATTAACTCAAAATAGTGTACCAATAGATGGAACCCCTCCCAAAAAATATTTATTGAGATACTTTGCTGATGATGCTCCTGGACTGCAAAGTCCAGGTTTCCTGCAATTGCAGGATGAGCTCAATACTTTGAGGGAAAAATAGTCTAATTATTACTTTTTGATCATTCATTTTGAAAGACAAGAGCTAGAACAAAAAACTACATGTTCCAGGCAAAGTCGCAAATGGATAAATCATTGTTAGCTAACCCTAATATCCACTTTAGCTAGCGATATAATCATGTTTACCAGTGTAGCCCACTGACTAGCTACCTAATATTCTTTTTTTTCTCTGAAGTACATTTAAATTATTAAAAATAGCCTGGCCAATCCAGCGCCCTTGAAAACATGGGGCCTGTAGGCTGCAGCCTAGGCCAGCCTTTGCATTAATCCACGCCTGCACAGGTGAATAGTTGTAACTTATCTAATGCTACCAAGCTAATGTTGACTAGGGCTTTATTTAAGCAGCATGAAGTATTCGGGATTGGTTAGGGACAGAATTAGAATTCTGTCAATTCAATTCCCCCTATTCTCTTGTCTAATATCTTGTGGGGTAATAAGATGGGGCACCCCAGACAGCAAACAATTCTAAAGTAAACATTCTTTACTTCAAGACTTTAAGGCAGTACGTACAGCAAAAATCTCTCTCTAACATGCAAGGTTTGTCTTCCACTTAACTGAATGGAATTGTTTCATTCTTGCACGTGACCTGCTTAACCAATCACATCTGTCTACATATTTGCTAGAACATTAATCCCTTAAACTCAATTTAGTACATATAGCAGCTACCATGTTACTTAGCTACCAAGTGTGAAGTAATTGCAGATAGCTCTGTGCACAGTTAAGAATGATCAGTAATGTTTAGCCAATTACATTTTAGCTTTCAATTTGTTGTTCATGTTCATAGCTATCACTATTGGGTTGTTAGGTTAAAAAAACTGCATATTGCTAATTAACTATTCTCCTAAATCTTTTAGCATTCAAGTAAATGTCAGTATGAGAGTGGCTGACACTTTCTAAAGGTGGATACCATCATTAATGCTGGGTTCTAAGGTAGCTATGTTATATCTCCCCTTACCAAAACTATGTTTGTTGTATGTATGTTATGTTTACATTGCTACAAAAAATGAAAATGGATTGAGCTGTAAAATGTGTTTGTGCTCTAGCCAATGTGTTGATGGTTAACTCACTGTATTATTTCCTATTAATTGTGCACATTATTGGTCTGGCTACATGCATTTGAAATTGCCCGCATGACAGGACCAGCAGTGAATTAAACTGATGACATTTTGCATTATGCTGGCAATTTTTTTCTTATTGTCCAGCTCTGGTAAGTTATTGAATTCCCTTTCCCTTAGGCAAGAGGAAAAGTTTTGGGGAAGCATAGTTATGACCTCTCATTTGCTGTCAAAGCCTTTTGTGCTGATCGGAGATAAATTGCAAACCAGTTAAAACAGTACATTCACAGAGAAGGGGAGGGACAAACGATGTTGAGATGTGAGTGAGTTTGTTAATGTAATCAACCTCTGGGCTATTAGTAGCACCTACTATGCCTTTACTGTGTTAACATGAGTTAGTAGGAAATGTTTATGGACATAATTTCCTGAAGTGGGACCAGGAAAAGTGGGCTTGTCTCACCGCCAAAAAGAGGGCAGAAATTCCTCCAAGCACAGACCCCACCCAGACTGGTGTACTGGCCTAGAGATGTCTCCAGCAGGAAGAGGGGGATTCCACATATTGCCAAGAACAGTAGATAAGGTACAAAGAACACTCCTGTGAAAAAGGTGAGAGGAAACATCAGACATTGGCGTTATCTAAATGACTCATAGCCCCCTGCAGCAGTGACCCATAATCCCTTGCAGTAATGACCCATAATGCTTTAATGACCCATAATCTCCTAAAGCAGTGACCCATAATCCCTTGCAGTAGTGACTCATAAACCCCTATAGCAGTGATGCATAATCCCCTATATTGACTGTCCATAATTCCCTGACCCATAATTACCTGCAGAAGTGACCCATCTACATGAGACACTAAACCCACACTGGGCCCACACAGTCACTTGCCCTAGCAGCTATAGGTGCAGGAGGATTCTCACCTCCACCATTCCTGTAGCACAGGTAAGGGAACCTCCACACGTTGCCCAGGCCAACAACATGGCCCAACACAGCTAGTAGGTACTCGGTTTTGTTGGCCCAATGTCCCCTGTCCTGCAGGGGTGTGTCCTCACCAGCTCCGTCTGAGACCTTCGATGGAGCTGAGGATATGGTTATCAAAGGGAACCCCTGTTCTGCATTCATTTGTAGCATAATGACTGCTACTGGTAAAGAAGGAATAAACAAGAAATGGATAAAGATAAAATGCCGCTCAAACATTAAAACATGAAAAAATACAACAGGTAAAACGAAAATATGACCAAAGTATTTACAGGGTGGATAATACAAATAAAATAAAAACAATAAAAAGATACAGCAATATAAAAACTGGTGTGGCATACTTAGTCATGACTTAATAAAATTCTAGATCATAGAAACATGCCTTGAGCAGTTTCTTGAAGCTGTGTACATTTAATTTTAATTTAATTTAATATTTAGAGGGAGGTTGTTCCAGGAAACATTCAACCTTTTCAGGCACAAAGATGTTTTAAAATGACGTGATAAAACATATTGCAATTCTATGTTCTATGCAATGGATGTCGTGTGGACATCCCAGGGAGCTCTTTATTCTATGATAGTTGAGAAGAGATAGCTCAAAGAAAACTTAAAGTCCTGAATTCAAAAGCCAAAATTATCTTAAATTTTAGACTCTTTATAGCCCTCTTTTGTGTTGATGGCTGCATTGAAGACTCTTGGCATTCTTCCAACTATCTTCCAGAGGTAACTACCTGGAATGCTTCTCCAACAGTGCTGTAGGAATTCCCACAAGTTCTGGGCACAAGTTAGCTGCCATGCTCTTACTCTCCAGTCCAACGCATCTCAAATCAGCGCTATAGGGTTTAGGTTGGGGGCTTGCGGAGGCCAGGTCATCTGTCGATGCCCTCCGTGTCTCTCCTTGTTCACAAGATAATTCTTACACAACCTTGAGGTGTGCTTCGGGATCTTGTTGAAAAACAAATGACGATCCAGATGGGGTGGTGTGTCGCTTAAAATGCTGTGGTAGCAATACTGGTTCTGTATGCCTTCAATTTTATATAAATCTTCAACATCAAATAGCAAAACACCCCCACACCATTACGTTGCCTCCCTGATGCTTCACAGTGGGGACCACATATGCTGGTGTCATCTGTTCATCTTCTCTGTGTCTCAGAAAAACACAATGGTTGGTGCCAAAATTTTTAAATATCAAATTTTGGACTTGTCTGACTAAAGAACAGATTTCCATTGTCCACTGGCTGTGATCTTTTGCCCAGACCTTTTGTCCGGCAATTCTGCCATAAACAACTGATTCAGACAATCTCCTCTGGACAGCTGATGTTGAGATGTGCTTTCTGCTAGAGCTCTATGAAGCATTTATTTCAGCTGTAATCTGCAGCACTGTTAACTGGAGATTTCTAAGGCTAATGACTCTAATATGTTTGTCATCTACAGCAGAGGTAACGCATGTTATTCCTCTCCTGGGGAAACTTTCAGAGTTTTTGAGATTTTCCTGATTGATTGGCCATCATTTCTTACAGTAAATATGGACTGAGAGTTTTCTTTGCAAAGTTCAGCTTTTCTTGCCATATTATTGAGTATTACAACAAACAAAATGAAAGCTCTCTTCCAAATAGGTCCCTTGGTATCCACTCTTCCTTGTCATGATGTAAATGATTATCTCATGTGTTTAGGCTGGGAAAGATAGTTTTCAGGATAATATATATAACAATTTTGATATTTAAAGCCTAACCACAAAACTGAGATATTGGCTTAAAAGACCTTTTTTTCGATAAAACAAAAATGTTTGCTTTGGAAAAATATTTTTCATGAACATAAACTTGACTATTTATGCTTATGTTAGAAACACATTTCTGGTATTTTAACATCTATCCCTTTAGATATTAATAGTTATAAGAAAGAGAAATATATGATTTTCAGTAGGCATGTCCAAACTTTTGACTGGTACTGTATTAATTAAAAGAAATGAAACATCTTTATATATTTTCATTCATTTTATTTATACAGAAACATAAGAAAGCAACATACAGAACAGCGAAGACCTCTCCAATTGTTTTAAACTGAGAGAAATCACAAAGATTTATCAAATTCCATGTATCATATTGGTTCACTTACCACAGTTTAAAGGCAGGACCAACCTGTTGGCTGGAAAGTTAGCAGTTATAAACAGCAAGTTTATCTTTGCATGTCCCTACTCTTCTGACAGAGGAGTTTGCATGTATGGTAGGTTTTAGAGGAGTGACACTGAGAAGAGAAACTGTGTTTTATTGTGAAACGGTCCATCCGCTTCCTGACAGTGCCTTGGTACATAATGCTCTAATACGTTACCAGAGGTGTTAAAGTTTCACACTGTCCACGCAAAGGAATACATTATAAGACTAGAAGTGCAAGTCACTATGTGCTCTAGCCTGACCTTCAGAGTCAGGTAAAAAGAAAATGGAAATGTAATAAACAATGAATGTATCAATATTTATTAACTAACTCATTGCCTTCAGAGCAGCCTCAGTCCCTGTTATAGTCCTGTTGTACAATGTTGCCACATTCTTCATTAAGGAAGCTTCCAGTTCTTTGGGAGATGATGTTGCTGATCTCCTGCACTAGAGAAGCCATCACATACATTTAAAATCATCAAGGATTTAAACACAATAAAGACTGTATGGCTTATTTCCACTGTGGTCCACAGATGAGGAGGTGGAAATCTACACCTCACTCCATGTTCCACAGTCTCCCATTAACATTTGATGATGCTTAGATTAAGTGATTGTGGAGGTCATGGAACTTGTATGACTTTATCCTGATTGTCCTGAAACCACCTTTGATTCCATTTAGTAGTGTGTATCTTGATTTTAGCATCATGGAATATTGGAGCATCTTTAGGAATAGCAGTGATTATGTAGATGCTCGCATCTTGGAAAATGGGAACATCTTTAGGAAAAGCAGTGGTTATGTAGGTGCTTGCATCTTGGAAAATGGGAACATCTTTAGGAAAAGCAGTGGTTATGTAGGTGCTTGCATCTTGGAAAATGGGAACATCTTTAGGTAAAGCAGTGGTTATGTACATGTTACCATCATGGAATATGGGAGCATCCTTAGGAAGCAATGATTGCGCCACATAATGTGCTAAGTCACCTAAAATGGTTTGGTATCCCTTGACTGTAATTCCACAAACTGTAATGATATATATTTATTTAACCTTTATTTAACCAGGAAAGTCCTATTACAGTGCTGTGCCCTGATCTAAATCCAGACTGGACCCTGCTCAGAATACTGTTTTAAAGTAGGTAGTTCTTTGGTTGAGAATTCATTAAAAGACTTTGGCTAATATAGGGAGCTTGGATATAGGCAGTGGTCGATTTGTAAAAAAAAAATTCAAGGAAAATGGTCAACCTCGGAGTGGAAGGATGGTGGTATATGCCTACATTTGTTTATATTCATGCATCAACATAAGAAAAAAAGACAGAAAAATGTACTTGTAACTCGTATTATTAATACAAAAACTATCCTATTATTTACAATGTTATTTTTTAATAATAATAACAACAATGATGTTACTAGCACAGGATTTCAAAAACATGCCTCTACCCTATCACAACTGCTTACAAGTTACTGCTTAACATCACCCTCTCATTAGAATCTAAAATCAGTCTTGTTATTCCAAGCAAATAAATACATTAGATAGTTCACATGTTCGTTTGCTCACAAGTGAACACGTTAGCTGCCAAGCAATATATATAACAATGTTCACAAACACGTTAATCAAGCAGAGGGGGACCTTCGCTTCACTTCACACACAAACCACAGCCTGGCCCTCCTGCCACTCTCCACCATCCCCCACCCCCTCCAGTAAGCAAACCTCCCCATGCACCTTCTCCCGACCTTCCACGGGGAGCCACTGGAGGACCTCTGAGCATGCCGGGACCTCCGCATCTGCCCTCCAGGTCAGTCGGACCACCCTCTGGAGGAGTAGCCTCCCGGGCCCGGATCTAGCGGCATACACCGAAGGGTTGTTCCCACGCCCAGTGCACTTTACCCTGGTAGGAGGCAGAAAACGTCTCTGAGCCGGGCTGCACACCCCTAACCACCACTTCCCAACAGTGGGTGATCACATTCATACCCAAGACCGCACTGTCCGACCCCAGACACTGGTCTCAAACAATGATCACCCCTTTCCCCGGCACCTTTATGCCCCCAACCACAAAATCCATCACAACATAGTGGACAACACAGTGAGTTGGAATATCCAACCCACTGGCTGCCCAGAGAGTCAGCCACTGAAGGTTGGTGGTGTCCCGCACACTGGCAAAGCTCCATACCATTGCCTGAAAAGCCACTCAGTAAACAGGGTAAACTGCAAGCCCATATCTAGGGTGCATGGCACCTTTACCTCCACTAGTTCCACCACCACCTCAGGGCATACCCCCAGGATGTCTTCCCTAGGCAGACTCTCCTCACCTCCCCAGTGTTGCACCCGCATACCATACTTCGGATAGAGCAGGGATTTTAACGGTGGGGGCAGTCCTGCTGCATATGACCTGCCTGCCCACACTTCACGCAGACAGGCTGACCCTCAGCATCCCAATAGAACTGGCCCCAGCAGGATCCTGCCCCGCCACAGCTCTGATCGCACCTGCTCATTCCACCGCTCCACGTTCATTGCCAGTGCTGGAACCATAGGGGTACTAGTTGGATCAGAGCAAGAAACAAAGGCAGCATCCCCCCTCTGATCCAGCTGCACTTCCCAGGCCTCCCAGCTAATTTCCAAGATGGTGATAGCCAAGCGTTGCCTCACCTGCCGCTGGAACTCCTGTCTCACGGGGCCCCCTCGCAGTGACCAGGAGGAACTGATCACTAAGGATCTCGTCGTCCACCCTCTCATCCTCCGGCTCTCGGGCCTGTGCTCCAAATTAAAAAATACACACACACGTGTCGTCATTTTAATTCACGGTACATGTCCCTCTCACCACTGGGGCTACGTCCCCGCTTGCTTCTTTCCCAGCCTGGGGTATGCAGCTCTGCCGCCTGTTGCCTTCTCCCCTCACTCGCGCAGTACACTGCCAGTTCCTCCTGTTGTATTTTATTGTTTAGTTTATTTTATTCCTCCTGTTGTATTTTAAGTAATTATTAGGCAATTCAAAGTGTATTCATATAGTTAAAAATGTTCATGTGAGACACAAGTAGTTAAAAAGAGAGAATTAAATGGTTACAGCGACTTCCAGACCGCCAGTTGGCAGTAATGTTTCAGTTAAGAGTTGTACTGAGAAAAGCGGGAAAAAGAAGTACAGGAAGAAAATAAGAAAACAAAAACCATGTTGCTAGCACTTGAACGATAGTAGTGCAAAGCCATGCATTTTGTCTGTACTATGCACAGTTGTTCAGTAAACAGTTGAACAAAGATGTACGATGTTCCGCTCCCTTTCTTTTTGTAGGAGTTACAGTTAAGTCCCCACACCTCCGTCCCCTTCCTCAGTTGGCCCAGAGACACAGTCCCAGGCCTGCAATCCCTGCCTCCATGTATGCCACACACACACACCTAAAATGAAATCCCCCCTGGGATTCCTTCCAACAAAATTCAAGAGAAATAATGAAAACCAAAAAAGAAAAAGAAAGAATGAAAAGAAGCCCACAACGAGAACGCCGGCAAAAGTTCGAAAATCATTAATAACAAAACCATAAATGAATGAAACAAAATGAAACAAAAAATTCCAAATAAATCAAAATAACCCTGCCTAAAATCCCACAGTAGAAAGCCGGTTCCTTCAAGGCTGCCCGAACACAGACTATCTCTTCCCTCGCTCTTCTATCATGATTCCCTGTGCGGAGAGAACAAGAGAGAGCTGTGTTAGATTACCAATCGGGCAAAGCAAAGGAGACAAACCACCCCGATCCACCCCAATCACCAATAAAGAAAACTCATCAAGACGGTGGCTTGTCAGGCTCACCTCCTGACATAAGGAATAAGGAATAAAAGCCACCAAGGCACAGAGGATACAAAACAACACAAACTGGAGCGCAAATAATGTAAGACTGACATTTAAATTTCTCTGAGGATTTGTCTTTTGACGATTTGGCAATCAATAGCAAAAGTAATTCCATTAAAACAAGGGGGATGGGAAGAGAGATAATTTTACAAGGGGGGTGGCCTCCCCAACATCCCCCTCAACTCGAGCCCTGGGTATTGGATGGTAATTATTTACATCTTTAAGGTCTCCAGCCTTTATTAGAGGGAGAACATAAGCTGATCTCCACACTTTGGGCATACAATTGGACAAGAGGCTTTACTTAAAAATATGAGCCATTGGCTTGGCAATAATTGGAGCAACTACAGTATCTTTTCAAAGTAAAGATCAAAGTTGTATGTGCCTGCGTCTGTGTCTTTTAAAGTATTATAGACCTCAACAAAAGAGACAACCTCAAAGTAAAGGAATTAACTTTTTGATAATCAGACCCAGTGACTCCAGATGGCTGTCTATATTATTACAGCTCCACCATAATTTTATGTTTAACTATTGGAAACAGGATGAAGTCTCCCTTATGCAAACATAAACCTATCTATATGAAGGAAACTGAATAAAAGACATCAGATTGTATTACACACTGGACAGTGTTCATTTGTCATGGTGCTCATTGGACCAGGTTGTGCTTTGTTGTGCATTGACCTCAGCTATAAACATGTTATGTTAGGTTTGGACACTGGAACACAGAGGAATAGCTTTAGCTCTGTAATTTTTGAAGCTTTTGATTAGCGGTTTGCTGTAACTATCGTGTGAAGTGTTTGTCTGTCTCTGTGAGTCAGGTTCAGCTGGCAGCCACTCTTCCTCTCTCCTGATGCAGCTGTGCATCTGCAGCTCTGGGGGAGACAGTGAAAATAGTGCTGCTACTGTGACTAGGGCACCTCTCAGAAGTCACAGGTAGATTTTAATATATTTAAGACATAAATTCAATAAAACTGAGAATGTTGCAAGAAAAATCAACCACAATTAAATCTTATCAACTGTGAATCAGTGTTAGGGTTTATGCAATGTTTGAACATGAAAGTTAGATCCACTGAGGTCCTGTAAGGACTGTTTAGGCTGCAGACTGTGGTGTCAAACACTAAATCAGCTGCAGTTTATGTAACAGGAAACTTGTTTTATTCCTCTCTGCCCCAGATACCATTGTCATGGGATACTCCTGCCAATATTGATTTACATGTGGGCTTGCAGGTGCTGAACCTAAGCCCTCATTGATTTAAGAGTCTTTTTCTGCTGGCCCCAGCATTTTTATGTACTTCTCCCCAATAATCTATTTTTCTTTTTCAAACGTCAGTGTAATGACCAGGATCACCAGCCAATAATCTGGTGAACTGCCAATATTTGGGCCTTCTTCTGCCCATCCAGCTTTTAAATGGCCTTAGAATGAGAAATGGCAGAAATGAATTTCTCAGAACGAAATTAAATAAATTATCTTAATATACCAACCTAGTTGCTGTATAGATGGGTAGTACATCAGTGTTTGTTTATAACAAATTAAGTATAATCTGGATTACATGATCATATTACAAACTACCGGTAAATGTATTCCACCCAGTTTATGGCCCAGATTCAATCAACATTTATCCTTAACTTAGGCTCAAGATTAATTAAACAAATGTTCTTCAGTGACACAGTTTGGCAAGTTCAGCAATCATGAAAACTGTTTCACCAAACTCTTCTTGTATAGCATAAAAGCATAAAACTCTAATTAATTAAAAATAAAGGACAAAAATTGACTGAATGTTGATTCTATATTTTTGGATTGTCCCCTCAAACAACCAACACAGTGCATTGTTAATGTCATCCAAGGCAAGAGGAATGGAATGGTAAGGGAAGGGAAGCATCTTTGAGATTAGCACGTTTGACCAGAGGCTTGCACATGGAGGGCTATGTCCCATTAGACTGTCCCTTCTTCATGGCCCAGGTGATCTGGCCCTCTTTTCCTGAGAGTTTCTGCACGATTTCAAGTGCAGCCAGCACTGAACTAGCCAGTGAAGTGTTGCTAATAGGCAGTACAGCACAGGGAATGCAATACGTTTGCATAACCCTCCCACCATTCTCCACGCCTCTGCACAAAAAGCCCACCACCATTAAAAACATCTGAATGGGCCAGTATTAGTCACTGCTTTCGCTGCTGAGCATTCAGAATACGTAGCTGCAAACTGACAGACATAGAAACATCTTATGCTGCCGTCTGTTAAGATCACTTCTGTCCTTTACCAACAAAAATTGAGTTCAAGAATAGAATAAAGAAGGGATACTAGTCGTTTGCTGGGTAAAAGTGCGCTATCAACAATGAATCAATGCAACATTCATCATCTCAAAACAGCAATTTCTTTATAAAATCTGGTCCTTCAGCGCTTCACTGGTGGTCTGCCCCATCTCATCTGTGTATCTAACATGGTCTCTCAGTGTAACCTGCCATGGAAGTACTGGACTCTACCATTGCAGTGGTGACCAGAGACCTTTAAGGTTGCCACTTGACATAGAGTTTACTATCTACTAGCGTTGTGCATGAGTCTTTAACAAAACTATGCTAACAAACTTGCTAGCGGAGGTTATTAGCCACGTGACGGGCACTGTGTCGGGCAGCTCTGACTCTGGGATCTTACACCCACATCTCCAAGCACTCACTTTGCGCCAGCTCTCTTCAAACAGCGTGCTGCCTCTCGCCGCCTGTCCTTACATAAGCAAGTGCTGAGCAAAGAGGCGTGGGCCATGAGTCTGGGGAATGGAGGGGAGCCGAAATGGTTCCATGCTGCTCCACCAGTCACCTGGGCGCTTCCTGCAATTCACAGCTAAGGTCTGTATACAGCAGGGGTGGCCATGAGAACAACACTGTTCAAATTGAATGAAGGTAAAATTCAAAATAGAATATGTGAAAAAATATGATGTGTCATTCAATGTTAATGTCAATATTTTTGTTGTAGAAAACCTCCTGAGCTGCTTTTTCTGTGTTAGCATTAGCCTCTGCGTCTTTGTGCCCCAACTCTCTAATTCAGGGTTAGGGTTACAGAAACATGTCACACCAGTGGAAAAGAGGTTTATCACTGATCACTTATTCTGGATCAAGTGTTTTCATTTTTAAAGCTGATACACTGATCCTGGGAGGGAGGGCAGGGGTACAAAATAGAAGTGTTATGAACCCCAAAGTCAATGCAGCCACTGTGGGCCCTGAGCCAATCAGGTTTTTTTGATGTAAGGATTCTGATGCCAAACACAGCAGAGATCATAGTTCAGAGCCAAACTCTAAACATTATGGAGATCATGGTTTAGAACCAAACTCCAAACATTGTAGAGATCATACTTTAGACCCAAACACCAAACACAATAGAGGTCATAGTTCAGGGCCAAACTCCAAACATCATATATATCATACTTTAGACCCAAACATCACAGAGATCATGGTTTAAAGCCAAACGTCCATAGAAATCATAGTTAGACCAAACCTCAAAACACTATAGAGACCATGATTTAGACCTAAACAGCACAGAGATCATGGTTTAGAGACAGACCACAGAGATTGTGGAGGTGTTTGTAGTTTAGGCAATTATTAATAAAGTCCTGTTTTAAAATGTCCTTGTACACTTTGCTCCTGACATGAACACAGAAATATCATTACTCAACCAAATAATTTATTTGGAACAATAAAGTAAATCAATTATTCAAATAATTAATTATTCCAGTTATTACAATGTGCGAGACCAAAAGAGTGTGGACAAGGACATTATGAAATTACACACAATTTCAATACTCGCCTATACTTATTTATTTAAGAATTTTTTCATACTTGGTCTTTATCTGCTGCCAAGATCACTTTACATTTTTAGGATGTATTTTTAATTTTTTATCAATTAAACTCATGAGTACACCTAAATTTCCCTACAGTTAACAGGTCTATGTTTAGCTAAATTAATGATGGGTCATTACATTTATTTTTACTTATCATAGCCTATTATTGCTTCATACACTGGGTGTAGTTGTCACCTAAGATCAGAATACGAAAAATTCAAGCATTTATGATTCGGTTTCACAGTTGCCATTTTTGTTCATGGGCCTTGGGATCAGAGACTGCATGGCTTTTTGCTGGAATCTTGCTTTTATTTCCACATAGGGATTATTCCTTACAATGTAAATATTTTGCCTTGCTTTTTCTATTGTTCTGCTCATTGTGTTAATCCAACCTCTTTTGTATGTGACTGCACACCCAGCTAGTTTAAGAGAAAATGTCTTAACTTATTGCTACCCGCCATCATGACACTGATTAAGCATGATCGTAAATGTTTGGTATAGTGTAACTGGAATGATAGAGTAACAAGCTAAATTGAGTTGCTTCATATCATACCAACCAGTTTATATAATTTTATTAGATTCCATAGACTAATACATTGTGGCAAATGAAAAATCTCCATTGCTAAACTCTTTTATCACAGTTGCCTTTTTGGAAAATTTTCCCCCTAGATTTTCCTTTGACAGCATATATTCTTATTTTCAGGTCATACAACATGTTTGAGAGTGACAAAAAAGCAGTTTTTAAAAGTGTTTTGTTGTTTAGTATTTTATATTTTGAGTCCAATTGTCTAATTGATTATCTTTGGGGAGGAAAGAATGCAGTACAAGAGCCGTGCCATCAAATGAATGTCTGAATTTCTGAAGTGTAGGCGCATATTCCTTACAAAACAGTTCAAGGGCACAGAGTAAGAACTGCATGCAAGAAAAATGACTGAATAGACTTTTAGAAAATATATTGCTTTTTTTATTTCAACAGGACATCTTAGTGCAAGGTTAAAGAGTAAAAAAGTGCAGTTACAAAGTGCAGCAGGGATGGTTGTCTTTGGTTAAATCACCTTAGAAGAGTCCATGCTGCAAAATTGTTGCTAATTTTTGACTACATTATAGCATACACATGCCATATACAATTGACATAAACATACGGCACAAATGAAGGCTGAAAAGGTTCATAAAGATAGTTGGGTTTGTTTGGTTTTTGGGCCATTGTGTAAGGATTGACTGAAAGAATACTTTCAGTTTCACTGCCTGATGGAAGTATTTTTCTTTGTAGCATGTTTCAATGTTTTGTGAGACACTGATTCAGACAGCATGTTAAGACTGTAACTTCTGAATAGCCAGATGTGTTCAAACAAATGAGAACACAGTATTGCACAATATTAAAGTCTTTTTAACATGCATCTCTGCTGCCCCCTGTCAGCAAGAGCATGAAAGTGCATGGTACAAGTTTCATTGCTGGCACTGCACACATGCCAAAGGGAAAAGAATTGTGCACTATTATGTTGAATGAAAATGATTAAAATAGCTTTTCTTTGACTGAACAGTAGAGCTATTTTCACTTCAGTGAGAGTCTTCCGTCCCATAGTTACATGCAGGGGGCTCAGAGCTTAAGTTAGCAAGAGTCATGGCACAGATAAAAAGGGCAAAATATAGGGGTTCCTTATGTAAACATCCTTTCCAACAGAGACACAGGTTCATCCATAGGTAACAAAGGCTAAACCTCCTTACTGGGATGAAGGTACATCCACAAGGAATAGACATAGGCTAAAACTCCTGAGACACAGGTACATCCATAGGTAACACACAAAGGTTAAACCTCCTTACAGAGACACAGGTATCTCTGTACATAACACACAAGGGCTAAACCTCTTTACTGAGTGTAAGGATTCCCAGTCCTTAGTGGATCTTGAACCCAGGTCTCCCAACAGGAAGACAACAGCACTAACCAGCAGAGGTTTGGGAGCAAACTCAAAATGCAGAGACAGTAGATTTAGATTAGGAATTTATTCCAAAAGCAAAAACACAGACAACAGAATCCAAGCAGTAATCCAGAGAGAAATCCAAAAACCAGTCCAGATCCAACACAAAGAGCAGTCCATAAAGAGGCAAACAAATCCAATAGGAGAATCCAAAAGGGGAAAATCCAAAACAGAGCAATACGGTCAAAGCCAAGTAAACAGGAAAGAAAAAAAAACCCCAACAAAGCAGGCTTAGGACAAAGGGGGGTACACTGAAAACAGGTAGTACTAGCAAAGACTAAGCAATGACAGAGACAAAGACCAGGGTTTAAATACACTAACCAATAAGGAAACAATGTACATGACACACGGTAAATGAGACACAGGCGGGGCAATCAACAGAATGGGTGTAACACAATTAAGGAACAAAGAGTCTCTGGTGACCCCTGGTGGGGAAGGAAAAAGTCCTAACACTGAGATACAGGTTGCGCCCCAGGTTACACATTACACACCAAATTGAAAATAAATGTTTAAAGGAAACGTCTAACTTGTGTTTCAAAATCATGTAAATCTTCCAATGAAATCATCACAGCCACCAAAATGACATGTCCCTTTATTACTTACACCAAGACAAAATTCTAAAATACAGAGTTAATGACAGTTTTCAATGAAAGTTTGTTTATCTTGTTTACTGTTGAGAACACTGTACAACTAATATGACTTTTTTTCTGTAGCCACATGATTACAGTAAAACAGAATAACTGTCAAATCAAACATTGTGCAACCTAAGTAAATATGCATTAATTCAGTTTCAACAGAAATGCATTTTCAGTATTTTTATGTTGCATTCTCAGTTGTCTTTACTGCATAATGTGGTACTGTAATACAAAATAATCATTATAACCATTATAACAAAAATATAACATATCACAAAAGTACAGCAATGAATCAAACAATAACTAGATATTTAAATAACTGGAAAGTACAGTAAAACACAAAAATGGTATTTCATCCTACACTTGTTGTTTATGCGGTTCTGTCAGGCTGTTCAACATGGGGATCAATTTCATGACACAACCACCCTCCACCTGCTGTGATGTCCTCACATTTTGCATCCTTATTTCCAACAATGACATGTTAACATAAGGCCATTGGTCATAAACTTCCCAATGTTGCACTTTGTCTCCATCTGATTCTTCCTCTTACCAACCCACCAAGTGTCTGGACTCCTCTTCCTCTGGCAATGGCAGGCTCTGTTCTGCTTGCTCCATTTTTAGGGATAGGAGCTAGAATTCAGTTACTTTTCTCTGGCTTTATACGTGTGTCGAGAACTGATAGCTAATGAATGGCACCTGTAAACCACACCTCAAAGCATGTGTGATTGGTTGCTCTAAAATATGAGGAAATTGAATCACAAGACACACCAATAATCAAGTCATTTCACACAGCAAAATTGAATCACTAATATTTATGCATTATATGTATTTGACAGTTCTGCCTATTTGCTGTACTATTTTGCATGTAAAGATTTAGACAATGACCACAGTGATCAATGCAAGTGACAGTAATCAAATTTAATTTAAAAAAGTATTGGTACCAGTTTTCATGTGCTTTTGTGTTCATCACCTTGTTGATTACTCATGTGTTTCACCTGCCCTACTGTTACACCTGTGTTTCATTGCTCATTAGTCTGTGTATTTACACCCTGCCTTGTCTTTTGTTTGTCGAGAGTTTGTCTCAGTTACTTCTGTTCCTGTGTGCGCTACAAGCCTTTTGTTTCTGTCCTGCCTGCCCTGTCCGTTTTCTGGTTTTTGATTCTTTGCCTTGTACCATTGCCAAGTCTTCTGGTTTACGAACTTCACCTGCCTTTCTTTTGACCATTCTCTTGGATTGTGTTTTTGTACTTTCACTGAGACTCCTTGGTCATGACCATTGCCTATTGTTTGACTACATTTCTGGATTTTGGACTTTGGCAGTTCTGAACCATGCTGGATCGGCAGGGAGTGCTCCTCTGCTGACAACAGAGTCAGCTTGATTCCGTAAACAAGATGTTGGAATTTTTTGTGGTCAGCATGACCAATCCTCTGCTCAGTTCCAACAACTCCAGCTGGAGCATGAAACGGTGGCAGCTGGACTAGAGTCATGACTTCCACCACCTGAGCCCTCCACCGGGGCTCTGTGCACCTGTCGCTCCTTCCTGTCCCTGTGCTCCCTGATCTTCAAGCTCCAGCCCTCCACCTTCCCCACCGAGCGGGCTCACATCGCCTATATCATCACCCTCCTCATCGGATGTGCCCAGGAGTGGGGAACAGCAGTGTGGGATGCCCAGCCACCTGCCTGCTCTTTTTATGCCTCCTTCGTGGAGGGGATGCGCCGGGTATTAGACTAGCCCAGCAGGGTCAGGGCTCCCTCTCTGACTATGCCATCGACTTCCGCTCTCTGTCAGCTACCAGCAGCTGGAACCAGGCCGCCCTGTTTGACATCTTCCTCCATGGTCTCTCTGATAATGTTAAGGATAAGCTAATTGCCCACAAACTCCCCACCACCTTCAATGGGTTAGTGGAGGTTGCTATCCGGATCAACCATCACCTGACCCTGTGCCGGAGGGAGAGAGCTGAGGAGGGATGCCCTGTCCTGAGATCTCTCAGAGCCCTGCTTGAACCAGCACACCACTTCCCTGCACCTGTGCCTGAGCCGGTCCTGAAGACAGCTACCCCAGGTCCCATGTAGATTGACTGCACCCGCCCGTTACCAGTGGAGCATCAGCGGAGGGTCCAAACCAACTCCTGCCTCTACTGTGGGAACCCGGGGCATTTTATTGTCAAGTGTCCATTTAAAGGCCAACGCTCGGCCATAGCAGGGGGATTATGGGTAAGTGTTACCCCGTTGCTTCAGTCACTTGCTAACCACTCTCTGTTGCCAGCCTCTCTGCTCATCAATGGTCAGGCCCACACCATCTCCGTGCTGATCGACTCGGGGGCAGATGGCAGCTTCATTGACTCGGATCTCTTCACCCAGCTCCAACTGCCTCGCACCCCGCTCAAGAACCCCCTGGAGGCCCTGGCCATCACAGGAGCACCGCTCGTCAAGATGCCCCCAGTGAGTCTCTTACTGTCTGGCGATCATAGAGAAGATATTGTTCTGCACATTATTGACTCGCCGCAAGCTCCTATTGTCCTGGGTCGCCCCTGGCTCAGTCGTCATAACCCCCGGGTAGACTGGATGAACAACAGGGTGGCAGAGTGGAGTGTCTTTTGTCTCGCCCATCGTCTCAGGGATGCTCAATGTCTCTTGTGTCATTGGCGGTGGAGAGATGTCGGACCTGTCCACAGTGCTCCCAGAATACCAGGACCTGAGGGAAGTCTTCAGTAAATTCCGCACCACTTCCCTGCCTCCTCACCGCCCCTACGACTGTGCTATTGACCTTCTGCGGGATTGTCTGTTCTCCCTGTCCCTTCATGAGACTGAGATCGTGAATTAATACATCCAGGAGTCACTGGCTGCAGGCATAATCCATCCCTCCTCCTCACCTGCTGGGGTGGGCTTCTTCTTCATGGGCAAGAAGGATGGTACTGTCAGGCCCTCCATCGATTATCGGGGGAAGAAAATTACGGTGAAGAACCGATATCCTCTGCCTCTCATGTCCTCTGCTTTTGAGTATCTGCAGAGAGCGTGGTTTGAAAAACCATGTTTTCCAAGCTAGGCCTCCACAACACCTATCACCTGGTCTGCATAAGGAAGGGGGACGAGTGGAAGACAGCATTTAATAAACCCTCTGGACACTACGAATATTTGGTTATGTCATTTGGCCTAACAAACTCCCCAGTTGTGTTACAGGCCCTGGTGAATGATGTTCTGCGCGACATGCTTGGCCTGTTCACCTACATGTACCTACGACACCTACAATGACATCCTCATCTTCTCCCGGTCCTGCTCCAAGCATACTCACTATGTCCGCTGTGTCCTCCAGAGGTTGCTCGAGAACCAGCTGTTAGTCAAGGTGGAGAAGTGATAGTTCCACCATGCCTCAGTCTCCTTTCTGGGCTTTGTAATTTCGGCCAGGGGCATGCTCCGTCTGTGCCCAGAATAAGCCCCTCTCACCTCCCATGCCCTGGACTTTGTGACTGGCCAGTGGAGGCCTCTGTCAGTCTCTCCTCAGGGTTCCATCTGCATGGCCATGGCCCTAGCATGCCAAAATCACAATTTTCTCTCCCCAGTTTAAAGATAATTTTCAATTATTGTATTGTTTCCATGAAAGCACATTTAGAAGCGACATACATTTTTCTCAGTAGAAGTTCATCCATACACACAGCCAGTTTATATGTGGGAAAGCAGCTAATATCTTTGATGTCATGAAATAGTGATATTGAGTTGATCTTTGAAAAGCACAACCTATTTAACTGCATTTGATTCACAGGATATCTGGCATTATTAGAGGGTTAGAGATTATATCTGTGTTTATTCTTTTTTAATCATTCTTAAAAAGACAATCAAAAACATATCATTTGCAGCCAAGTACGTGGGACGACAGGAGCCCACTGCCCCAGCAGTTACAGTTAAAAATGTATATACTAATAACCTTGTGTACCATAACACACTGGTGTTAGCGATTGCTTGCAAAGAGGAATCTGACAGTGTTACTAAAAAGTATTTTTATGTCCGTATAAACATCTTCTCCAGTTTCTCATGATTGTATCACTATAGCATTGACCTCTGACCCATATGGCCTCTGCATGGCGTCGTGGCTTGATGACCTCACTGCCTCATTTGTTTTACCCTGGGGGGGTCTCTCAATGGTGGTGCAGTTTGATGACATCACTGCCCTACCCCCTTTGCCTTGAGGATCTCTCCATGGTGGCGCAGCTTCATGATATCTCTGCCCTACCCCCTTGACTCTGGAGGTCTCTCCATGGTGGTGTAGGTTGATAACATCACTGCCCCACCTCCTGCGGGTTAGCCCATGCCTTCACTGTACTGTCAATCATTGATGGGCACCAGCGCTATCAGAAGGCAAAGGTAGAGGTGACCAAGTTATGTTAGGGGAGGAGAGATAATGCTGCTGATTAGCACATGAACTTTTCCCATTCCAATCTCTCCGCCCCTCTAAAAGGGACACCAAACTTCCTTTGAAATGGTTCTTCTGAAAATTTATGATCAAAAAATATTTCCAAAAAAGGCTTCACTCGATCAATTGAGTGCAGTGACCAAATAGCACATGAAAGGCTTATCATGTGTACTGCTGATTCAGTGTTTAGGCAGTGTATTTAAAGTTATTTATTAATCCTTTTACAGTCTCTCAGCTCAGCCTGTATTAATCTCAAAAATCACTTACATGATCAATCAGATGGTGTGGAGGTGCTCAGTTAAGAATTGATTAGGAAGGCTAGCAACCAAATCTACAAAATATCCTTGCAAGATATAATACCAATCTCATGGCTCTTGGCCGTATGACTGGAAGAGTAACAGAGAGTGATATGTGCATTTGTATTAATTCATACTGAGGGCCTGTGCTTCCATGACTTACTGTATGTCAAATACAGCCAATAAGCCGACCCCATCGCAGCCCTCAGACAGACAGATGTTTCTAAATGTATAGCACTGACGGGGTTGGAACAGAGGCTTATACACTCCTGATCAAAGTCAGAGAATTTACCACTTGATAATTGAGACAATTATTGCAAACAGGTTGAGACCAATGATCAATGTGAGGGTGAATTTCTGGCTTACTCTTTGTCAAACTAAAGACCCACTACTCATGTAAAATTTGTGTTTTTGATATTTTTACTTACATGTTTCATTGGTGGGGTGCACCATCAATATCATTAACATATCTGTGTAGCACTGTGCTGAGCTATCCAAGCAAGAGTATCACTGTGTGAAATCTGTACCTTACACACTAACACCTGCATCAGTGTGCGACAGGTGTACCTCACACTAACACCTGTATCAGTGTGTGACAGGTGTAACGCATACACTAACACCTGTATCACTGTGTGTGAAATCTGTACCTCACACACTAACACCTGTATCAGTGTGTGACACATGTACCTCTGCTGCAGGGTGAAAGGAAGACAAATACACCAGCTCACAGGTCAGTATCAGAAGAACGCATGCGCTTCATCTGAAAGTTTATTAAATCAGCCATTTTGATTTAAACAATCACCTGCCACACAGTGCTGTATGTGTACACCCTCCAGCTGTGATGAAGCACCTGAAACCTGGCCTGCAGCAGCACACACAGGCCAGGCTGGGGCAGGCTCTCACATGGGCATCAGCCCAGGGAACACTCACCATTCTCCTGCCTTTTATGTCTAGCAATCATTCCTATGGCACTCACTAAAATCTCAGAGACATTATGATTTTGGTTACCCTGTGGATTAAACAATCAAGAGAGAAGAAAAAAAGAAATCACAAATAAATACGAAGGAAATCTGACTAGGAAAAACCCCAGCGGAGTGTCTCCGACAGATCTTTCCTGCGGTGGCGCAGCGAGCCCTGGTGCACCTGCAGGAGCTCACGGTGGAACCGGGAGGATTAGTTTGCGTGAGTTCTATCCGTGGTTAACAAGACACAGAGGAAGCCAGGGGACCTCTGGCACGGCTATTCGCTATCGATGGATTTGATGAATTTCTCGTAGGCTGCTTCATCCATCAGGGCATCCACCTCTGCAGGATTATCAATGGTCATCTTGATCAGCCAGCCTGAGAGAAAAACACACCCACGGGTAAGGGTGTTAATTAACAGTACATCAAAAACCAACAGAAAAAATTAGTTCAGCAGTTAAACAATTACCAATTAGCCGATAGGTCGCAATGTCTTAAAATCGGTCTGAAACATACTCAGTGACAGAGTCCGGTGCACAACTCAGTGATTCAAGATAAACTGGTTCTGCATTCGAGGTATTTTGGAAGCCAACAATTACCAGCGCTCCTATTTCAACAGATCATATTTACCAGGGCCCATTATACACCAGACCACACATTTACAAGGACCCATAATGCAACAGACCATATTTACCAGGGCCCATAATACACCTACACCACAGTGCCCATAATACACCAGAACACATTTAACAAGGCCAATATAATACGCCAGACCACACATTTACCAAGGCCCATAATACACTAGGCCACATTTACCAGGGCCCATAACACACCTACACCACACATTTACCAGGGCCCATAAAACACCTACACCACACATTTACCAGGGCCCATAATACACTAGACCACAGACAGCTGGGCAACAAGCAGACTTTGCTTTACATTTCATTCCTGTTCTCTATCATTTTCAATTGACTACACAGTCAGATGATAGTTTGTTTTCTGTTCTCAGTCTAACACTGAACTCTTCACCCAAACAATCAGACTAAATTACTTGATGACATAGGAGAGAAAAAAAATTATGATTTATGAAAGTTCTTCTTGAAAATGCGTGAGCCTCCAACTGAAGTATTTCAGGTTTGGTTGGATGCGTCTGGCCAGTGTTAAGTCACTTCTGACTGGAAGCCCAGGGAAAAGACAGAGATCCAGTTTAAAGGCTTAATAACACTCAGAGTCAGACAGCAGTGTTGCAGACATGTGTGTTATAAGTAGCAGGGCGTGGGGAGAGCAGCCAAACATGTTTAAGCTGGTAAACCTAAATGTGAAGGTCTGTACAGATTGTTCCAGCAGTAATGGCTTACTGCCAGTGCCAGCAGTACTGGCAATTCCCTGGAATTCTGAAATGCTTACTTTCTTTGGGCACCAAAACAAAAATAATTTGTTTTTTTCACCACATACTGAAAAGACAAATAATTACTGGGGATTAGAGGTTTTATTAACAGATGTTGTGTGGTATGCTCACCGTTTTCATAGCATGATTTGTTAACTAGGCCAGGGTTGTCAGCCAGCTCCTGGTTGATTTCTGTTACCTCGCCAGTCAGAGGGGAATACAGCTCACTGGCGGCCTTCACACTCTCCAATGCCCCAAACTCCTCTGCAGGAAGGGAAAACATCATTTTAAATGATTCACTGGAAACATGTGAAGGACCACACCAAAAATAAAAGAAAGATATATCAATAAAATTCCAGAAAAACTCACCCATTTGTTCAAGTTTTGTACCAACTTCAGGCAGGCCACAGTATACCACATCACCTAGAGCTTCCTATAATGCAACAAAAAACTTATCAAACAGAAATTCCAGGTAAACACTATTGATGTCAGTTAAATGAAGCATTTCAGATATTTGCTTTGAATGGCTGAACAGTAGAGGGATGTTCTTCAAGCCAGAAGTGCAGTGCAAAGGAAGGCAGCCAGTTCTTGCATCATTCCATTAAAGGATTTTATCAATTAAATAACATACAAAGGTAAATTACCCTGAACAATCAGACCATAAAATATTATGACAGTGTTTGTTCTGGCACATCTGAACTATGCACCTTAGCAGGACAAAGGGGCAAAACTTAGATAGTAAACTGGTTCAAGGGAGAGAGCACAAAAGATATTAAGTAGTGTCATAAATATCAGACAGACCCACACTCAGCCTGGGCACTGAGCCTCAAATATCGAATCAAAAAAGTGAAACGTGTTAGCTGGGTGTAGCACCTACCTGAGTGAAACGTGTTAGCTGGGTGTAGCACTTACCTGAGTGAAACGTGTTAGCTGGGTGTAGCACTTACCTGAGTGAAACGTGTTAGCTGGGTGTAGCACCTACCTGAGTGAAACGTGTTAGCTGGGTGTAGCACCTACCTGAGTAAAACATGTTAGCTGGGTGTAGCACTTACCTGAGTGAAACATGTTAGCTGGGTGTAGCACCTACCTGAGTGAAATGTGTTAGCTGGGTGTAACACCTACCTGTGTGAAATGTGTTAGCTGTGGTTGCACCACCTACCTGATTAAAATGCACTAGCCAGGTGTAGCACCTACATGAGTGAAACATGTTCACTGAGCTTAGCACCTACCAGACTGAAACATTTTAGACGGGTATAGCCCCTAACAGAGTGAAATGTGTTAGCTGGGTACAGCACCTACCTGAGCGAAATTGCTGATGCCGACTGTGCCCACTCCACCTTCTACCCGTACCCATTCATGTTTGTCTGTATATTTTAGGGCTGCAAGAAAAGAATGAAAAGACACAACTGACCATGAGACACAATGACAGAGGAAAGGTATTACACATGAAGAGATACAGAGCATGTTCCACAATCATTGCAATTAAAATTACCACAGCATTGAACTTGCCTCCATGTCAGTGTGGGCTTAAGGTGACCGAAGATGCTGACATGTCTACAGTAGGATGCCCATTACACCTGTCATTACATCTGTATCAACAGATAATGGATTGACACTGCATTACCAGTATGTGGCCCAAGATAAGATTTCATCCAGTATATTAAGCCAATATAATATTACTTCCATGAGCCAGATATACTTTACTTTGACCTGCATACCAGTGCTAATCTGCAGTGTGAAAATGGAGACTGTGCAGTGTATGAGGAAAAACCATTTTTAACATATGTTCTGCTCAGGTCCTCCACAACAGAATTCCTTGGTTGGTGCATGCCTGGTCTAGGGTACCACTTACAAAAGAAACACTGGAAATTCTTTCTGCCTTTGCTGAATCAAGACAGGGCTCAGGGTAGGGGTGTCAAATCCCTATGCCAGGGGCCAAGGGGCGGGAGGGGGCGGGGGCCGGGGTTAACTCACGTGGGGCCCCCACAGGATTTACAGCCTTTCCTGGAGAGAGATAGGCTGAAACCAAGGGGAGGAAAACGGCAAACACTCCTAGCTCACACCACAAACTGCTCATGTCAATGCCTGTTCAAAGGACACTTTAAAGCTCAATCAGCCAAGGCCAGAGACCTTGTGCAATGCAGATAATCTACAAAAAAAAAAAAAAAAAAGAATCTAAAAGAGACAAGCAACTATGACTCCCACTGCAGAAAACAGAGCCAATCTAACAGTTCTGGAGAATCCAGAAAGCTCACAATGAATCGGGCCACACGACCAAAAGACTAATCTGTAACATCAAGTTTAACAGGCACAAGTCATGTGAGGGCCTGTCAGGACAGCTATGTGTATGGCTACCATGTGCTCTTTACTGCAGTCTGTGTGTGTGTGTGTGTGTGTGTGTGTGTGTGTGTGTGTGTGTGTGTGTGTGTGTGTGAGAGAGAGAGAGGGAGAGAGAGACAAGACAATCGCCATTGTATCAATTTACAACTACTGATCATAATATGGCTAGTTATACTAACAGCGATGGCTGCATGCACTACTCATGTCCACATCTGATACCTCAAATTCGGTAGAAAATGCTCCCCTGGAAACCAGTCTTGACAGAAAGAGGGGAAAACATCCTCCAATCTCCAATGTGGTTTTAAGCCCATTGCTGTCTCAATACCCCAAGGGGCAATTAAAATGCCTCAACAGTTTCCAATGCTAGCATCAGCCCATGCAGAAAAATACAGGTTTGAACCAGATTGTGAACTGTGCTCAAAGCTTAGGGACAGTACAATAGTCTGGAAAAAATGTGTGCTCCTGTAAGTATGCATGCGTTTACCACTGGCGACTCAGTAATATCGCTTTTGGGGATAATTGCACTACACCCACATCAACGAAACGTTACAGGAAAAACAGGTAATAGCATACGCCAAAAGAAGACGTCCATTACAACAAAACTAATCACAATATGTGATATTAAACTATAATTATAGTCACTCTGTGAGTATTACTGAGAATTAAGCCGGGCGTTTTACAACACAACAGTACAACATTACAATAATAAAATAAAATTACAATACAGGAACACGTATTTTTACTAGTAGATTCACTACCATATACATATTATGTCAAAGTTGGACCAATGACGAGCTTGCTAAAGATGGCTAGCCAGCTATAAAAAAGAGACACACAAGTGTGGACTTCAACTGGTCTTCAAGTGTTAATTAGCTACCGATACGTTGAATCGGAGATATGCGACAATTAACCAAGTGCACATGACCTTTTAATGAAAAGAACTCCAAGCAGTCGGTCAGGGGCACCGTGCTTTGTTCAGTCCTGCCTAATACTTTTGCTTAGAACAAGCGCATGGTTTAGCTAGCTGCATAATGGAACAGGCTACACAGCGATAAAAATAGATAGAAATTTGGCTTGTAAAAAGATGTTCCACAGTCACACATGGGAAAGACTCCACAGATGTTGGGAGCAAGTCAGCTAACGTCACAGTTAGCCAGCTAACCTCTGATCAATGTTCCATTGAGCAAATGATAGCACCAGATAAATTTACTGCCTGGCAAGCATTAAAATAAGCGTTTGTAATTTATTTTGCACTGACAATAGCGTTTTAGCCCAGCAAGCTACGTCGTGGACTATTTTGAAACACAATGACAAAGGCAATAGACAGCTATCGAACATTGCTAGCTGGCTAACGCTGACTATCCAAACATATTTAGCAATACAACTACCTCAATTAACGTAAATCTATATGGGAACCGATGTTAGTGCAACTTAAGTGTTACGTTTTGTAAGCTGTAGTAGGACCTACGATGATAAGTAGTCAGTGATAACACGAACGTCGTGCCTACATGGTAGAATGTCAACTTTTCTGTCGCAGAGCAGGTGTCCTGATTAGCTTGCTGGCTAGCTCACTAGCTAACTAACTTGAGAACGGCACTTGTTCATAACAGTAGCTACCCTTAGCTAGACAGTGAATAGCAACAAGCTTTCTTCACGATCAAAACATTAGTTAGCTTGCCAACTACATAGCCCCTGACGAGCTAACTTTGATACGGTGACCTGATTCCCAGCCAGTGTCCAAGGCTAGGAATTGAGATATCGATACTTTAGTAACGTATTTCAAACTGTTACCTGCAGACAACTGGGAAGCAGTGCTAAGTGTCCGCGGGGTGCAGGCCTTCCATGACAGTCGGACCGAAGGCGCTCGGATCGTTCGCGAAAACAGAGGCAGTATAGAAGAAAAGTTTGCAGACACACACCGGAGCGAGACAAACATCGCCATCTTCACCGCGTACAAGCTGTAATGAATGGCGTACTCTAGACAGTCAGAGGGGCGTGCACCATCATCACAGGCGCGATCCCGACCCACGAGACAGACTGTGACCGCGGTGCGGGATTGCGGAAAGTCATCCTGAGTTGGCCTCCCAGTTTATAACATTAAGCAAGATTCAGATCTAAATCACAGGACCAACATAATGGGGCACATGCTGTTACTCGCGCAGGCTGTTTATTTCACATGAATACACATTTTAGACATGATTAACTTGAATGCAAATTTGAAAGGGATATGCGGCATCTGATCACGAAATCCCTGAGTCAGTTCATTTCCCGTGTTTATTTCCTTTGCTCCTCCATAAAGAGGGAAGACACAGAATAGGACTTTCTGATGACATGCATTATTTTATCAAGTCATTTCCTTCAAGAGCTATTTTTAGTTGCCTTGACTTTGACTTCCATACCACACTTTTCAGACAGGCCATTGTGGTGTTTTGAACAGTTTTTGTATATGCAAAATACATTACTTAATGTTAGAATTATGTTTAGGCAAATCTGTGCTTTCCTTCATCACCTGAATTAACAATACAGATTGCAGCAATAAGCTCAGTTCACAGCAACGACATTTGAAATTTGGGAAACGTATAAAAAGTTACATTATTTATTAGTACTTTTGACTAAAGGAACTCCTTTACAGACATTTTCAGTTGTGTGGTAGTACAAGTGTGTTTCTTACAGGGGTGGACAATAACGAAGTACATTTACTTGAGTATTGCACTTAAGTATGTTTTTCGAGTATCTGTACTTTACTTGAGAATACATTTTTTTGGGGGGCTTATGACTTTTATTCCACTTCATTTGAAAGACCAATATTGTACTATTGACTCTACTACATTTCTATGAAGGTTCCCGTTACTCGTTACTTTGAAGCGTAACTTTGAAGTCAGCTGATGAATTTACCTTTTCTTTTCTAAAACGTGATAGGCCACACACTGTGTTCGTCACAGGAGAAAAACCAATCACAGTAAACTACTCCTACGATGACAGTCAAATTCAAAGTACTTGCTGCATTTTTTGAACAGTTCAAATTGAACTTGGCGGTGGTAATAATGGTTACGGCAGATAAAGATGACGATTCCTGCCCAGAGCACCCGTGGCCGTATCTGAAGACCATGTTTGAGATTTTTGAAATGAAGAAAGATTCATGTCGTTTTAATGTTTGCTCTGTTTCCCGAGCACAAACTCTGCCTTCAAAATTTTATTACTTAACAATCCTATTGACTTCAGGTCGAGGCTTAGACCAGTGGGCTAAGCTAACTGGGAAAAACATCAATATATATACTGTTGGTAGCTGGCGAGCGAGTTACCGTTTAGCATGCTGACAACGGGAAACAGCAGCGTTTCAGTGTCCTCGATTCAAGAAAGGCAAGAGGCATTGCAAAAATATACTGCCGTTTTCTTTCATAGATGTTAAACTCTGATACAGCGTAGTGCGAAGTGACTAGACAAATAAGACCGCTGCCAGACTCGCGAGACATAAGAGTGCCCACGGTGCAGGATAGGAGTCAAAGGTATAAGGATGTACTCTAATTCGATCGTATGTATCTATGTTTCAAGAACAGTACTATTGTCCTTCTCATGGTAGACTTCATGGAACACTCCAACCATGTGTGAATGACATGTTAATACCATTCCAATCAAAGCACTGTCATTCGCATCATATTCCTGTGAGCTAACTCAGGAGGCTAGCTTGCTGCTTGACCATGGCAGGGTAGTGGACACGTTGATGAGCAAGTATTTTGCAGAGCTGTAACAAAGCTATTCAGCAAACTCACAAGACAGGTAGCTTCCGAGCTAACGCGAAAACTATATTATTATGACAGAAAAACACATTCCCAAGCAGGCAACAATTATTAGTAAATTATGTATTTTTCAGCTTTGTTTCTATAGGCATTTCTGTAGGCTTTGTAGCATATTCTACGAGCTTTTTATTCTACAGGTTAAACAAGCAAGTCAGTGCATTCAATAGGTTGTTTCAGAGTCATTAGGTTCTGTAAATGCATTGTGGCAACAATACAACAAGGCATTGACATTGAAAAGAAAATGTACTTTTGAATACTGAAGTATTTTTAAAAGCAAGTACTCCAGTTCTTTAACTCAAGTAAAAATTTGATTGAACAACTTTCACTTACATTGGAGTAATGTTTGACCAGGAGTATCTATACTTTGACTCAAGAAATGGAGTTGTGTACTTTGTCCACCTCTGGTTTCTTAGGACATCAAGGTTTCATTCATACTTTCTGGTAATATTGCAAGCATGGCTATTCTGCTGCAGAGGTTAGCCAAGAGTGTATCTGTTACTTTGTGAGGATTGTTATAATAGAGGAAGTGATGTTCTTCTCCCATAACCACAACACAACCCCACACATGTAACATGACTTGGGTAACTCTGAATTCCAAGGAATGGCCTATTGCTCTTCTTCTCTGTGATCATCTTCTTCTCACAAAGTGATTAACTGACAAACTTATGTTTTAAATTTGTCAGTTGATCCCACAAACTTATGTTCACTGGTGATAACCAGAGATCATAAGAGATAACAGAGAAGAGCAATAGGCCATTTCTTGGAATTCAGGGTTATTAGTTATGGGAGAGGAATATCACTTCCTGTATTATAACAAAACCCCCGAGTAACAGATACACTGTTGGCTAACCTCTGCAGCAGTATAGCCATGCTTGCTATATTACTTGCCAGAAAGTATGAACAAATGTCCTAAGAAACACACTTGTACTACCACACAACTGTATTTATAGTACTCTCAAAAAAGAAAGAAATTAAAACTATTTAAATAAGGCAAAAGTGTTGGACAATGTAGGAGGGATATCATTAGTTACAGTTTTTTCTCTCTTTTTTTTTTTTTTTTCATCTGCTCTAGTGAAAATGCACTTTTCATCTGCTCCATCAGGAAGGTTAGGGTTAGGCCACTTAGCCTTCACTAAATGTTCCATAATCCTCTCTGGGGATTTGCATGAATGAGCAGTGTCAAACAAGCTGGTCATCAGGAAGGTTAGGGTTAGGCCACTTAGAGTCCTTCACCTGTACAGGTGGGAGTGATGGTCCCCATGTATCTACTGTACAGGTGAGAATAAGTGGTCCTCATGTATCCAATGTACAGGTGAGAGTGAGGGTTTGCATGTAGCCACTGTACAAGTCAGAGTGAGGGGTCCCCATATATCCACTGTACAGGATCCACTGAAGAAGATTCTTATATACACACATCAACAGCAGGAGCCACACATTTATGGGAAGTGCCCACATAGATAGGACAGGCAGCACAAAAAATCCTTTCTTCAGTTGTCCTATTCAAATACTGAGCTGCAATAACTGATGTGTGTAAATAAGAAATCTCCATAAGATGTCTTACTGGGGGACTTCACACCAAATAAACCTGCTACACATCTTTCTACAGTATGAAAACAATGATTTTCCACAAAATTATTATTTGTTATTGCATTACCAATTTATTTTCATTATAATAGGGCTTTGTGCTGGATTTTGTAATAACTGTACCACCATTAAATTAAAAGCAGTAGTGGTCTGTGATTGTAGTAAAAGAATGTGACCATTGCATCTGCCTGAGTCCCTTTACTAATCAATCTATTGTGAAATCCTTCCCAAAAACAAATGGAAACTTAAAACAATGAAGCATGGTAATGAGAACTGCAAGGGTTTGTGCAAGAGGACAAACAGTATAGGCAAACTTTCCTAGATTGTTTTCATGGAAAAGAATGTGAACAATGTAAGCTGGCTAGTGACACTGCTCTTTTCTTAAAGTATCTTACTTTAAAGTGCATAAGGCGATTCATACCATCCGATATGTATCAACTGCATCCTTATATTAAATGACAATTGCACCCCATTATGACACAAATATAAATGATTTTATCCCATTGAAGAATGATGTAGCATACCTTGGATTTGTAATGATGAAATAGAAGTGTTTCCATTCATTTTGATCTCATTGTTGCATGTAAAAAAAAAAGTGTAGCCCTTAGCTGCAGAGGTATTTGTTTATATTCATCCAGGTTCTGCTATCCAAGTCTGAAGGCTTGTCCTGGAGGGCATACTGTGTTTGGTGTGTTTTATAGATTAATTAAAATCACTGGCTTTGTTTGTAAAATGGCTGCAAAGACCATCACTGAGGAACTTGACAGAATCATCTTTGACTTTGTATGAAATAATTGAAGAATAATCTAATGTAATTCTCAAGAACTTGGCACTTTGACTGTATTTTACTTTCATTAGTACATATATGTAATTTTGAGAACAAAAGTCTAGTTAAGCTCTCTAGTTCCACAAGCAATCTCTTGGTTCATGGTTTTCAGTCTCAGTTTTCTCCACACACCTTTTAAATATGATACAATAAGTTTATTCCCTAAAGACATAGGTCTTTCTTTTTCAAACACTGGTTTGAGTCCAGTATTTTACTGGTTAGTCAGCTGCTTTATTCAGATATTCATACTGTAATGTGATAAATTGTGTTTCAGGATTGATTGTCAGATCTCTATGAAGAAGAATGTTACTATAATGGGCTCTGTGATGTAACTCCATCTCCGTTAAGGAATCAAATGTTATGCCACAACATAGACAGTAATATGTTGAGTAATATGTCCTTCTTTTCTGAGAATATCAATGTGATTAATAGTCACTGTAACAGCATTGTATGGGGACTTTAACCAAATTTTTACAATCCCAAAAATATTTATGGATGTCAATGTCTGCTCCACCCATTGTTTCCAGGATAGTGTACATCAGTACCCTGCTCACCAGTTACGCCAGAGAGTGGGGAACAGCAGTCGAGGGCATCTAGTCACCTTCTGTGACGAGATAAGACAGGTCTTCAACCTCTCCCGACTCAGGCAAGAGGCTGTGAGGGAGATGCTGCGGGTGGAATCAAGGGGCCCAATTCAACGCTTTCCTACATGGCCTTTCAGAGGAGATAAAGGATGAACTTGCTACCCGTGTCCTGCCTGCTGAATTCAATGCTCTGGTCGATCTTGCTATCCGCATAGGACTTTCTCGTGTCCTATCGCCCAGGATCCAAGAATAGTAAACCTGACGCTCTTTCCAGGCAGTCCTACTCCCTTGTGGGGGAGTCTGAGTTGGGCATCATTCTACCTGATTGCTGTTGATTGGCTACTGCTCGATGGGATATTGAGTCTGTGGTTAGTCGGCCCAACAGGGTGATGCTGGCCCCAGTACCTGCCCTACTAACTGTCTTTTTGTTCCTAAGTCTGCCCGTTCCCAGGTTTTGCAGTGCGGGCACACCTCTAGGCTGGCCTGCCATCCTGGAGACATGTGGAGCAATGTGTTTCTGGTGGCCGTCAGTGGATGAGGACCTTTCTCACTGCCTGCTCGGTCTGTGCTCAGAACAAGCCCTCCAATGCTCCTCCTGCTGGCCTGTTGCGTCCTTTGCCGTGCCCTCGCCCTCTGTTTTCGTCATACTTTTGGAGAGCATTTTTTAAATTGGCTGGCTCCACAATTTATTAGTCTGTCCCCCCATGGCCAAAGTGGTCAGTCCTGCAGTGGTCTGCCTCAAGCTCTCCCCCGCCCTCCGTTACATCCACCTGACCTTCCATGTCTCTAAGGTCAAGCATGTCTGCGGCAGTTCCCTCAACACCGCCCCTTAGGCCTCTCCCCACCCCCCACCTGATTGATGGTTCCAAGGCGTACATGGTGTGTTCCTGAGGTTTCGACGTCTGGGTTGTGGTCTCCAGTACTTCATCGATTGGGAGGGTTATGGACTGGAGGAGCGGTGCTGGGTCCCGACTCAGGACATCCTTGACCCCTCTCTCATCAGTGACTTTCAAAGACTGCACCCTGGTTTAACTGCTAGAACGCCCCAGTGGCACCCTTTGGTGGTGGGGGGGGACTATCATGTCTGCTACTACTTAGCCAGTTGATTTTTGTTTTCATTGTCATTCCACGTGCTTATGTTTTTGTGTCCACTCAGCCCACTGTTTCCCTACCTTTGTGTTTTTGGATTATTATTCTGCTGAGTTTACCTGGTTTCACCTTTTGACTGCCTGTTCTCTACTTTGCCTTCGGCCTGTGTTCTGGTACCTTTGCAGAGTCTCCCTGGTTTTTTGATCCTGCCTGTCCCAGACTGTGATTTTTGTCTTTTATGCTGCTAAATAAACTAACGCTGTTATTCATCCCTGTCTGTGCTTGAGTCCCTGCCTGATTTGTGACAGTTTAACAAATGGAGTCATATAAGGCATAAGTTTCAAATCTTCAAGACTGCCCTATTTAAGTATTTTGATTTATTATTAACAAGAAAGCTAAGATTGCTTTGACATTTTTAATATAACAACATAAATGTTAAATGTGTATGTAGATATATATATGTCTTGTTGAAATTTTCAGCCTCCTTCTTCTAGGTTCTCAGATGGGTTGAGACTGTGGTTTTGGCAGTATAAGAAAACTCTCAGAGACAAAGCGATCCTGAGTATACCGTTCCTTTATTCATACAGCACTGCAGGGAGGTCCCTTCACCTAAGTGTTAGGATCAGGAGCTCCCCTAGCAGTAGGTTACGCAACCTACATATAAACTCAGCCCCCATTGTTTAGTTAGCCTATGGTGACATTTCAAGCCATGTTCCTATGGCAAGAATTAACCAATTACATTCTATTTATTCTTATAACATGTAAATGATTTGTCACATTTCCAGTAAATTTAACTTGTTTACAGTTTCGTTCCTTTAGGTTTCTAACGGTTAGCATATTGCTACTAGTACATGACTCACTGTGGTTAGACTTGCTTAGGCCAATTCTCAGAAAAGCAAGAGGAACTTCCCTACTGGATGCATTAATATTACAGTGCTCTCTCTTCACTAAGCAATCATTAAAAGACTTATTGTAAAAGTATAAAAATATCAGATTAAATGATATGGTTCTTGAATTCACATTTCCACACTGTACACCCAGAACATGCTGAACCAGTTCCAAGAGTAGAACAAAGGGGCATAGGAACCACATACCCATTCTGCACATATGCAGAAACACTCTATATTCCATTAGCATACCAATTCAGACAGTACATACAATTTTGGACATTAGGGTGGGGTTATTTTTATTTTGGCCAAACCTAATCTTCAACAGAATGTATGTACAATGCTTTTATAATCTGAAGATTGAAGTTTTATACATTTTGTATATGGATTGAAAGACAAATACATTTGATGTAATAATGATAAGTACATCATACTCTGCATGGCTGTCCCACAGACCTTAAGCTGCTATCCTATGTGACCATAGCTCCAGATGTGCCATGGGACAGGAGGACAGGCCAAGTAGCTGAGTTCCAGGTGTACTTGGGGACAGATGGACAGGCCAGGTAGCTGTGAGTTCCAGGTTTGCTGTGGGACAGATGGACAGGCCAGGTAGCTGTGAGTTCCAGGTGTGCTCTGGGACTGTTCGACTGGCCATGTAGCTGTGTGTTTCAGGTGTGCTCTGGGACAGGTGGACAAGCCATGTAGCTGTGAGTTCAGGGTGTGCTGTGGGACAGTTGGACAGGCCAGGTAGCTGTGAGTTCCAGGTGTGCTGTGGGAAAGGTGGTCAGGCCAGGTAGCTGTGAGCTCTAGGTGCGCTGTGGGACAGGTAGACAGGCCAGGTATATCTAGCTACAGGAGATGAGGTAGTAGGTACTTAGAGTTTTGCATGACGTGATGCTGCAAGAACAGTGCAAAAACAAACCATACCTTTTTACTGAAAATTATAGAGCAGAAGAGTGGAGTGGAATTGTGAAATCTGACGTTACAATATTCTCAGAATAAATACTATGGGACATTACTCATCTTGCTGGAGTTTGCCCAACCCATCATGGAGGAGCAGTTCCTGGAGCTCATGAGCAGCCTGCAGTCTGGCTGCACAGTTTCAGTAGTAATGATTTTCTAATTTTGCTGTTGTTGTTATGGTTGCTATTATTGTTGATGATGGTTTTTCATTTCTTCAACAGGTCCTTGATAGGGTTATAGTCTATGCTTCTTGTTGTCCCTTCTGGCACTTGAGACTTTTATTCTACTCTAGGACTTTTAGCACTTCAATCCTTGAGTTATAGACGTTGAGTTGTAAGCTGGATAAGAGTGTATGTAAAATGCCTGTAATGTCGTGTAATGTTCTGATAAAGAGACAGATTCAATATTTGCAGTAAAAGACAAAGTTCCAAAGTGTTTAACAAGTACAATGTGAAGTTAAGGGCATGGTTCCTGGGTGTTAGAACCACTTTTGTAGCTGCACTCTTAGATCTCTGGGGCCTAGTGAACTAAAGTGTGATTACAACAGGGTGTCAACAAAAACACAGAGACAGAATTCCATGACCTTTGAACTTTATTACACATATCCAAAAATGCAAGCAGATGGAGATAATAAGGCAGGGGGTACACAAGGGGAATGGAGTGCTTAGGTGCCACAATTCCAACAAAGTGGATGAATTGGTGTGGTTCTGAAAAAATGGGGAATTAAAGAGGGAATTAGCATATTAAATTGCATAAATATACAGTAAAAAAATAAAATGCACTGCTACTTGGCACAGGAAATACATAGGTTAACTAGGCTGCCAGCATAGCAGGGTGAGCAGACGGTTGCCTGCAGTACCACTGATGCACCACCAGATCAAGCCACAGAGCCCAATAATTAGGCAGCCATCTTGGTAGGCTCTGTGAATGGGCCATTTTACAAGGCTGAGCCAGCTGTGATGGACAGTGGGCGGCCATATTATGAGGCTATAACCACACCACAGGAGCATTACTGGCAAGGATCCACAGCACTACTGCCCAACTCTGAAATGGGAAGTAGCGCATAACACAGTTTATTGTCATATACTGGATAACAATGCAAACATCATTACCAGTAATGAATTCTTATTCTCAGAGCCAACACAACTTTGCATTGAGGTAAAAAAGAGATAATAAAATAAAAACAAAATTTAAATAATAGTTATAAAAATCTGAGGTAATTATTATAAAAATCTGAAGTAATAAAAAAAATCTGAAGTACAATAAAAATATGAGATACGGATAAGATATAAAAATATAAAGATATACATTTCAGAAATAACTAATATTAAGCATTATGTTACTGTAGTGTGTGAGTATGGTGTGTGTGCAGTTGTTGTGTCATCAGTTTAGCAGTCTGATGGCTTATGGGTAAAAACTGTCCCTGAACCTGCTGGTTCAGGTCAGAATGCTCCTGTACCGCCTGCCAGATGGCAGGAGCGTAAAGAGTCTGTGGCAGGGATGTCAAGAGGATCCGCTGTGCCTTCCTCCTGCGGGGCTGGCTGTCTACACACCCCAAATATGATGCACGCATGACAAATGTATGACAAATTACCAGATTAAGGTAAATAGTACTTAAGTGCACACTTATATGCAGCAATATACAATTACAGTCCTCCTCGTGACAACGGACCTCATTATACCGGATTTCGGTAATAGCGGACAAATTTTCCAATAACCGAAGCGTCTGTACGTAGCGGGAACAAAGGACTGACGGTGGCTGCGTTCCAATACTTTTTCTCGTCTTCTCCTTTCCTCCCCTCCTTTCCTACCCCGGAAGTATGCCGGAAATATGTGGAGGAAAGGAGGGGAGGAAAGGAGGAATGAATCGAATATTGGAACAGCTAATCCGATTCGCCCGTCATCAAAGTCGACGTCGGCTATTGATGAAGTAATAATTTCGACTGACTCCGAGAATACCAAAGCCAATCATGTTTCTTTCACGCCTACAGCCCATTTGATGTATTAAAATACAAATGTCAGTTTCACGCATTCTGCTCATGATGTCACATAAACATTTGTACAAGGAATAAATACACTTACCACAACATAAACTCGCTCAATTTTACACTGGTAAAATTACCATTCGCAGCTCAAAAACATGAATATATCGCGTCAATGTGGTTATGTTTGAAAACTCAAAACAAAATATTTCCCAGTAATGTAAATTACATTGTTTACTGTTCTCCCATTTATCCTTCAGTATTAGTAAATCCCTTGTCATGTTTTAGAATTTTTCGATGGTGAAATATTCTGTGGGATGGTCATTTAATCTGACTGGTTGTGAGCACAGTGATGTCACGCAGAAATGTGAAAAGACTTCCGCGGTAGGATACATCGAATGTAAGCTGATTATGTGTCCTCCTTTCCTCCACTGTTCCAAAGCGCAATCTCGCCTCCTCCTTTCCTCCTTTCCTCCTTTTCGTTTCCTCCAAACGGAGGATACATCGATGTATCCTACCGCGGAAGTCTTTTCACCTTTCTGCGTGACATCATTGTGCTCACGACCAGTCAGATTAAAAGACCATGCCACTGAATATTTTGATTGGCTTTGGTATCGTCAGAGTCAGTCGAAATTATTACTTCATCAATAGCCGACGTCGACTTTGATGACGGGCGAATCGGATTGGCTGTTCCAATATTCGATTCATCTCCTCCTTTCCTCCTTTCCTCCACATATTTCCGGCATACTTCCGGGGTAGGAAAGGAGGGGAGGAAAGGAGGAGACGAGAAAAAGTATTGGAACGCAGCCGATGTATCCTCCGTTTGGAGGAAACGAAAAAGGAGGAAAGGAGGAGGCGAGATTGCGCTTTGGAACAGTGGAGGAAAGGAGGACACATAATCAGCTTCCGGGGCACGGAGGAAAGGAGGGGAGGAAAGGAGGAGACGAAATTGAGTATTGGAACGCAGCCACAGGCATCGTCGAAGACGCTTGGCGCCGCTGCTGCCCGCCACTGCCCGACGCTTGTGGGCGTGTCCTCTAGTACAGTCGTCTTCAGGAGGCGCCTTTTTTTTTATTCATGAACATGGATAACCAGAAGAAGGCCATAGCGCTTGCTGCTGTAATGTAATTGTTGAAGTCCTGTCGGCGTCGCCGCCGTGTTTGGGTTCACCCGATTTTGAGGAAGAGAAAGGAGCATGGTGAACTCCACAGGTTGGTTCAGGAGCTGCAGCTAAACGGGGTTTTTTTCCAGCAGTATTTTCAGCTGGATGTAGCCCAGTTTGATGAGCTGCTGTCTTGAGTGGGGCCAGGATGAACAACAAGAATGAACACGAGCTATCGGGAGGCAATTGGCGCGACCGAATGACTTGCGTCAGTAGAGCCACAACATTCAGTGTCGGCTAACAACAACGTTTCGGTCAACTCCCGCCGAGAGAAGAAAAGAACAGAAAGCGAATGTAATGTTCTGAAGTTATTAGTTGAATACAAAAGGGCATTTTGTTAAACATAGCAAAACTAAGAAAAAAAAAAAAACAACCATTCAGATTTAATTGTGGAGAGCTAATAGATAAGAAATGCATAAGAATTAATATTCATGAAGTAAGTAATTATTTTTAGTTGATGATTATAATAATATTGTTATTATTGTGATTCAATTATATTAACTGTAGTAGTAATACGTTGTGATAATTGTTGTTCTTGGAAATGATTTAATGATCAGACATCCTCTGTCTCTCAGACTGATTTTGTTGGAAATATTTTATGCTTCCAGATTCCTTGCAACTGGGGATTCCTTAAGGACAATTGCCTTCAGCCACAGTGTTGGGAAGAGCACTGTTGGGCAGATTGTCCCAGATGGCTGAGGCAATTTTTGAGTGCCTGTTGGAAGAGTTCATGCCCCAACCAACCGTGGAGGACTGGAGGACCATTGCCGAGGGGTTCCAGCAGCGTTGGAATTTCCCAAACTGCCTGGGATCCATCGATGGAAAGCATGTGGTCATTCAGGCTCCCCCCAATTCTGGCTCCTGGTTCCACAACTACAAGGGGACATTTTCCATTGTCCTCTTGGCTGTTGTGGACTCAGAGTATCTGTTCAGAGTTGTGGATGTTGGAGGATATGGGAATTCAAACTTTGGCAGGGGCCTCCTAGATGGAACACTGGACCTCCCTGCAGACTCCATCATCCCAGGATTGCTAGAGTCCGCTAACTCGCGAAGTGTCCACCAGGGGCGGGAACACAGCCCGACGCGCGTTTGGTGCAACTGCGGTCTACCACCGAGTTCCAGTGTATTACTCATACGCGATCCCAAAAATGAATTAAAGTAGAGGGATGTGTTATACTAGGACCGCAAATGCAGAGAAGACCGCAAACACCCCTTTTTTACTTGAAAAAGACCTACAAATGCTCCATCCGCATGCACAGTGGCGCGCATCTCTCCTCAGTCTGTCGTGTACCGCGGGTCGTTTGCGAGCGTTGTTGCTTTTCCCACGCTTATCTCTCGTGTTTACGCAGTGTTTACCCTTTACTTATAATTTTCTGACTGACCATGTCGTCCAGAGGCAGAGACAAAAGAAAACGTGTAAGCCTTACTGTTAGCCAAAAATTAGAGCTAATAAAGAAAGCTCATTTGTCATCTACAAAAGGTTAATAAAATTTAGTTTTTTTGATATAACGGACAAACGGCTATAACGGACAGTGGCTCCCCCCTATTAGTCCATTATCACGAGGGGGGACTGTACTAATTATACAGTTACAATACTGAATATATAGTCAACATGCAATACTAAGCTACAGATTACATGTAACACAATTTAGAAGAAAATATACAGTAACAAGTTACACAAATTATGGGCTTGTCTTCTGTACACGATATGAAATTGTCTTTTATACAATTACAGGGCAAACATGTACAGTTCAGCAGACAAAATGTGTGATTAATATTGCACAGCTTTCAGGAGGTACATTTGCAGATAGTTGTCATCCTGTCAACCTTCAGTCAATCTGAGCTCTGAGGAGTGCCTTCGCCTGACGCAGCCAGGCTGGGAAACACACCTTTACAGACTAATTCTCATTCAGATGCAGAGATGTCTCAGATCAAGTGCTGTGTATCTTCTAAAGAATCGTTTATCATTTTTGTTCCCAGGAACCATTCCTAATCCCTGTTTCAAAGTAAGTTAAAACAAATCATTAGCATATTACATATTACTGATAGGTCATTGAAGCATAAAATGAGTTCATAGTTATATCCAGGGTTATTTTTCTACGTGGGACCCAAATTCATTGCATTGCTGGGACTCAAGTTTACAATTACAACCTACAGTTTTTCACATTTTCATCCAGACCTCATGTCATCCTATGCATGTTTCAAATGTATGCTCAGGCACAATTTAAAGTGAGGAGAAATAAGTATTAGGGATAACAATAACACATAGTATGCATACTTGAACTATGCAGAGGTACAATCACATGAAAAATTATGGGATTTAAAAAAAGAAAACCTTTCATTTAAATTACTTTTTCACTTACTCGGGTATCTTGTTTCTGTTTTACAACGTTCCTTTGTTCACAAAATACACACGATCATCTTCCCTTGCTCGACTGTAAATAGTGCATGTTGTTTACTAATTTTCATTGTAGATATAACCACACTGAACATTCTTGTGTGTAAGTACACACTGCTCCTTGATTAAGTGTTTATGGATCTTATCATTGATGAATTTCATTTTACAAGCACAGAGTTATGTAAAACCTAAAAGCACATTAATTACTTTGTTGAGGAAAACTGAACTTTCAGTTCAGCTCTTTTGTGACAGCTGGTAGCTCCCTGATCCATAGATACTCCCACTATAAAGGGATCTTGTTTGCAGATATACAGCTGTAATGTATTGGTGAATCTACACCTCTAGTGCCATGAATAATGGGAAGCTTTGAGCTGTAAGATGATCTGCTGCTAGAAGCATTCTAGCAGATTGATGTCTAATAGACATTCTGGAAAGCTCTCAAGCCATTTGCAATGAGGATATCACACAGTACATGAACATTCTTAATAGATCACTGATGGTGGACAAGTGGTTTTGAGTCACTTGGTAAAACTGTATTATTGTAGACTGGAGACTGCTTTCAGAAGCTATTTTAGAGGCTTTTATTCACTTGGTAAAACTGTATTATTGCAGACAGGAGAGTTATTTTAAAAGCTATTTTAGGACCCAGATGCTTATTTGCATATTCATAATGAATTATTGAAACAGGGCCCATACTAAAATGAGAAGATGCATCCTTGATGCCTTCAAATTACACATCTTCTGATTCTGAATATTTTCAAAGGATTCAAATTCTTTCAGTCAAATTTTGATGATACTTTCTGCTGTCTGTGCCTCTCGGTAATCTAAAAAACCCTCAACTGAAGCAATTATATTACTGCAGTACATTCAGATCACTTAGGTTGAAACTGTTGAAACAGACAGACCTGTCTTGCTTTTTGCATTATGTAGAACTGGGGACACAACCGGGGCTGTAACAATGCCAGGACAGAGGAGAAGTTACTTCGATGCTGTTATGCTAATTTAAAATGCCTGTCTTAGTGATTAAGGTAGTAAAATTGTTGGTTTTCAATCCTAATAGTTGTCTGTAGCACTGAAAATGTGACTATGTCTATGCACTAGAGATTTGCCTCAATAGTCTTTCTTATTGTTACCTTCATCCAGTGAAATAAATATACATGCAATTGCCGGGCTCACACAGGGACTCAGGCGCAGCCATGAATAAATAAACAAGCATTTATTTTCAGCCAACTCCAAAATACAAAATCCAAAAGTCAAAGTCAAGTCCAGGTAGAGGTCACAACCAGGTAGGCATTGCAACAGTACAAAAGGGAAATCCAAGAGCAAAGACAGGTAAAACAGGCAATTTTCGAGATCCAGAAAGACACAGCAATCAGACAAAAAACAGAATCCAAAAAGAGAGGTAGAGTGAAACAGGCAGAGTAATATACAGATAATCAAACATGAGAACAGAATGCTGGTTACGAGACAGGAAAAACACTGTAACCACTGGCAATAGAGACAGAAACACAAAGAGTTTGAAAACAGACTAAGATGCCAGAGTACTGACATCAATAAATCATCGCACTTTCAAACATTCCATGTTATTCCTGAATACTGTTTGATTCCATCCAAATATTCAGCTAGTCAGACTGACAGGAGAAATGATCAATGGGGCTAGATTTTTATTATTCTCATTGGGCCTCATTCACCAATATCTTCCTAAGTTTTTTCTTAAATTTGTTCTTGAGAAAGGTCAGAAGAAAAGTCTACATGAGATTCATGAAGCGTTCGTAAACTGCAGAATTGTTCACACTTTTGCTCTTGTAATGGTAAATCCCATTGTCCTCGTAAGTTGGAAGCGCGTGCCAGTTTCTCCTAATTAGCAAAGGTAAACTCCCCGCCATTCCCCATAAAAGGACATGAGACTGTCCTTTCACACTCATACACAGAAATGGAAAAGTTGAGAAGTCAAGAATGCAGAAATGGAAAAGATTGAAACCTGTTTAATTTTTTTTTTAAGTGATGTATTTCTTTCTTGAGATTAATTGCAAGCTATAAATAATCACACTGTAAAATTAATCTGAAATTATTTATTTACAAACAAGCAATTAATTGTTGTCGAACTTGGACAGCAACTCTGTTGTCTGGTCCCAGGAGTGAGTTGGGACACACATCCTCTTGTTGTGTGAATGAAGGGGAAGTGAAGATGCCAATTGTGCACTCGATGGTGGAGCGAGTATGTGTGTGCTTGAAGGACACCTCTTTGTGAGTCTGAGGGTTGAGTGAGTGGTGTCATTAACCAGGGGTCAGGGCATATCGCCGATCTTCTAATATAGTCAGTATAGTCATTATAGGAACAGAAGCCAACTGTTGCTGGGATTCATAATTATTCAAAAATGTGTACCAATAAGCCATGCGTCGCCAACAGCTCTTTGTTCAAGGCACATACCCACAGAACGGTTTTGTAAAATGTAGGAGTTGAGTGGGAAGCGGGAGACCACATTCAGAAGATGGTTCTAGGAGCTGCAGATGAGTTGTACATTTATGGAGTATTATTGCTTGTGGTTGAGATATGGGAATGGATCTGGAGAGGGTGACTTAATGCGCACATGCGTGCCATCTATTGTGCTGATGGTGTTGGTAGACCAGCAATAGAATGGAATCCTCTCTTGACTGGGACCTGTTCTTCTGCTGTATAGGGGAATTTTATGTATAGTGTGGCCAGTTGATTTATTCCATCCACAAATTGCAGGAGAGCGCAGCTAAATTAACATAATTGATGTGAATTGAAGTGTTAGCATAGTGTTCATTTATTTTAAAATACCATCATGCTTTGTAAAATAATGACAAAAAATATTTCAAAATATTATAAATGATAAAAAATAGTATCGTAATTTAAATCTTATAATATTATACAACTTGTAGAATTGAAGAAAACGCAATGACCAATTATTTTGACAAACATGTCAGCACTCAAATGTGCGTAAGACTGCTCTTGAGTGTGTGTAGATTTTGTTCTTACCTAAGAACAAATCCCAAATAAGAAAACATTGGTGAATGTCAGAGTCTTCATGAAAATTGCGTAAGTGGGTTTCAAGAAGGAAATTCCTCTTAAGAATGGTTGGTGAATGAGGCCCATTGTTAGGGGCTCAAGTATGGATAGAGTTTGTCACTGATGTTGCTATCAGAGAAGGAATAAACATGAGACCCAGCATCCACATTGTAAAAGGAGAACCCATAATCCACATACTGTACACCCCCACTGTCTTGGGTTTCACTTTCAGGGGAAGGGGGACATTGGGTTTGGCTGCCGCTGTGTACTCTATCCCATTTCTCAGTCTCATAATCCAGAAACCAGGGTCAGGGATGTGAGGAATGTTGTTCCTCATAGTAAAATCTGCCAGAAGAAAGCCCCTCCTTTCCCAGGACAGAGAGCACTAAAAAAAAACTCTTTGGGTTGCCAGGGAGTCTCTGTCATGTTTCTCCACATTTTACTTGCTTCCTGTCCCCAGAAATGTGCTGTACCAGGGTCCAGTGTCATATGCACTGTGGAGGAGAACAAGGAATAATGAAAAATCACTACAATTGAAAATATTTGTCACATTTTTTATACTTTCTAAATGTTCTAGAGAACACATACTGAAATGTATTCATGAACATGGTAATAGTTTTCAATAAACAGAGAAACACATACAGTGGACTCTAATCCAGTAAAAATTCATGGCAGCAAATACAATTAAAATAATGTGAATATGCTACCACTTACAATAGTCTTATTTATTAGGCACAAGTAGTCACAGTGTGAAATATTCTTATGCAAAATGAAAATTGAGGACATGAAGATGAAAACATGAAATAATGAAAAAGTGGATACATCAAGATTCTGGAATTAGTTTACTGTTTTGTGGACACATGCCATTATTAAGGGTGATACATGCTTTAAACAAAACCTTGTCCGGAATGCCAGATAGCATTAAATACTGTTCGGTTTGGGAAATTTTGTGTCTAAGATTTTATTAACTTTATGAAACTTTAGGAAACCAACGTTCCAAAGTCTACACCCACTTTCTGCAGCAATTGGCCAGGTGTGCTTATGGGTGAAAATGGGCAGGGTTTCAAGTGGTCCTCAAATTCTATACTTTCAGGACCAAATTTACAATTAGAATAGTCACAGCTCAAAAATATTCACTATATTCACTTTTGCGGTTGCAGTCGGTCGTAAATCGATTGATTTACTTAGACTTTCTCTAAGTCATCAAAACATTAAACGCCCTCATAGGAGACACCCATTAAAAGGTCAGATATGACATGTGTACACATCTAGATAACAAGGTGATGCAAAAATGGATACGGAAGTAGCGACGGAACCACATATGTGTCATATGTGTCTCCTATTTCTGAACACTTGTTCATTGTATAATGGAACAACACACCTGTAAGTCACCCAACTGTTCTTTGAAAAGATCCAAATTCAAGGATACGTAAAGTAAACAGCAGCATCACCACAGCCGACAGAGAATTTGATTTTGCATGAGTGGCTCATGTTCATCCAGTGGTGCGATTATCCTGTGACTGTGTAACTTTTGTCATATCACGTCAGTATTTGCTGTTAGGTTAACTGAAAAAGGCCCAAAATTTTCTTCATAAAAATGTCCACGCAAAGATGGAAGTTGTAGTTAATTAGTTATTAATTTTTTTTTAAATTTTAAATGTATTATTATTATTATTATTATTATTGAGAGGAAAGTCGCAATGTGACATAGTCACCCGAAATTCCATCTTAATAGCAATTTTCACATATTTCAACTGTTTAGCAATTTGCACATAAATTCCGATATGCTTTTACACCTGAAAAGCAGTTGCAGTCCTTAAGTACATCTGGCCCTCAGTCTTCACACAAATATTTCTGTGTTGAGAGCTTGCCATGAATACCCTCAAAAGAAAACTTTCAGATAATATTTGTCAAAATCCACACCCATTTGACTCTCATGCCGCAATTACAGAGACACCCACAAACCTCCCTTATTAATTAACTGAGGGAGATTATACAGAGTCTGTTTCTTTCATGTTATGATATTGAACGGGACCCAGTTTAATTAATGTTAGCTGAACTAGCCTGCTCCTTATCACTGAAGTTACGTTTACTTATGTATTATGTTATGAAAGTTATGTATCACTTTCTTGCTTAGTTTTGCAGAAAATACACTTAGTATATTCCACTGAACCCCTGGGACAAGCACTTAGTATATTCCACTGAACCCCTGGGACAGGCACTTAGTATATTCCATTGAACCCCTTATACTGAGAGGTTAATGAAAGTGACGGCCACAGGCAAACACCTTGTCATCAAATTTGGTTAAGGAACACCCTGTGATTTTTTTAAAAATATTGTTGCCTTCTGCAATGCAGTGAACATTCATGAATGAAGTAAAACAACAATTCCATTCTGAATATCTTTATCAGTAAAGTAATTTGGCTTTAAGGTGCAGTTTGAAGGAAACAGCGCCCCCTCTGGCTGTGAAGGCAAGTTAGGGCTTGGAGCAGTCCTGACCACGCCCACATCCCTAATATGGCTCAAGGCAGACCTGCCCCTTGTGTAGGCACACTTCAGCAGGCCGCTCTGGCAGCAGGAGAACATGGGAGTGGAGGACTGAGAGAATCAAAATGTTTTCACAATGCCTTTTATATTAATTTTTATTACCCAATAAAACATTACAGTCAGACAACCTGTAGCTATTGGTTCTCAAGTGTAAACGTAACTTCAATGATAAGGAGCAGGCTAGTTCAGCTAATATTAATTTGCTAAACTGGGTCCCGTTCAATATCATAACATGAAAGAAACATAGATATCTATCTAGCTTACTGTATAAACTGGCTAACAGTATGGAGCAAATTATAGATGTCTGCAGTTACAATACATAGTGTATATTGCTGACCAGATCTCAATGTAGTAGCATGCTATTGTTGACATATGCCTTCATAATGCAAAAGATTATGGTAAAATTATTGCACTACAATGCATATTATGCTTATCAGTGATAAGCTGACTTTATTGATTCTGATTGGGAAACTGGAAACATGTCATGATACAAGCATGTAGGGGAAGATGATACCAGTTTTTATCTGAATTAGATCAGATCAATCATGATATCAGATTGATAAACATAAATACAACTCCTTACTTCATCTTGTCAGGATGGTAAAAAAAACCTTTGATAGCCTATGATAAAAAAAAATCCTATAAAATTCCTTATTGATATAGTTTAGTTAGTAACAGAATAAAGATACTCACCCAGCTCATTGTAAAGATGGCCTGCAGAAAATGAAAATAAATGTAATTCACAAAAAAATTATTCTCATTGGAAACCCTGATTTCTGTCTCACAGTTTCTGCCCCTCTCAATCTATAATGTGGAAAACAACATGTGCAAAAAATCCGGGCCAGATTTACTACAGATTTATTGCAAACATTGCTGTTACTGCAAGATTTAGTAAATTGGACAGAACATCTCATTGGCCTTAGTTGCAAAATCTCCACCCTGTTGTAGCACCTTCATTCCAGGTATAGATATGCATGAACAGATTTTACTATGTAACAAGTGGAAAGTCACAAAGTGATGTAGTCACAGAAAATCCCATTTTAATAGAGATTTTAATACAGGACTGTATACCAATGATAAAATTATTTTTTATTATTAAATTAATAATTATTATTAAATTATAATTATTATTATTCTAAAATGTTACACACCAGGGATGTGAATCTCAGTCTGTTTCTCTGGTTGGAACTGCTGCTGTAGACCCTGACAGGTGAAGCTGTTAGTGTTTGTCTCCTGTACAGTGGCTCTTCTTCTCACGGTGAAGAACCCCTCACTGTCTCTGTTTATTTCTGTGTCTTTAGCACTGTGTCCCTCGCTGTCCAGCCAGGTGAGTTCAGGTTGAGGACGCCAGCCTGTAGATTCACAAAGCAAGCTGATTCCCTCTCCTCTGTGCCACTCTATGGAGATCACTGGATCACTTCCTATGGCTACACCGAGTTACAGGCCTTTATTAAGGAAATATCTTAAAACTACAGTTACACTGATGAATTTTCACTTTACTGATAAAAATGCAAATAGAAAATTATTTTTCATGTATGAAAAAACAGCACTGACCTCTTATGTGCAGGACAACAGAAGTGTCATCATACAAATCAGCATTATTAACAAGGCATGTATATTTTTTCCTTCATCCAAGACTTGCGCATTGCTTAGTCTGAGTGAAGTGTTTCCTTCCTTCAGCTCCTCTGGGAACAGAGCTGTCCTTCCTCTGTAAAACATTATCTGATTCTCATTTCTGACCTCTCTCTCCTGGTAACAATGCACCAGTGTGTCTGTGGAGTAAAGTTTGATCCACTCCACACTTATGTCCTCAGCACTGATGCTAGGTAGAAGGTAACAAAGCACAACTACGTCTTGACCAGGTACAGCAACAACAGGAGCACCTGGACCAAGAATCTCTCAGAATGTGGTCAGTGATGGCCCAAGTGATGTGTCAGGTGTCAGTACTGCAGTCAGAGATAGCTCAGGTGAAGATGTTTTATATGTCAGTACAGCAGTCTGTCTGAACTCAGATAGGTTATCAATCAGCCAAGCAGCCAAAACTCAGATGCAGATGGGAATGAATAATGAATGGAGGTTATCAAGCAGCCAAAACACAATCCAGAGATCAGAGTCGAGAGTAAGACCAGATAGACATGGCAACAGAACAAAAACACAGTCCAGAGAGCAAAGTCAAAAAAACGGGCAGACAAAGTCAAAGAACCAGGCAGACATGGCAAACAGGCAAAATCAAAATCCAAGAATCAAAAAATTGGGAGCAGACAAAAGTCACAACAGGCCAGCAGAACAGACACAGGATAAAGGCTCAAAGCATACATAGGGAAAACACTGTGACAAACTTGCAAGGAACAGAGGTTTGAGCAGGGCTTAAATACACCAACTAACAAGCAAACAAGACACAGGTGAACAACGGGACAGATGAAATGAATAAGTAATCAGGTAACAAGATAGAAGGCAGGGAAAACACAAGGGCAATGAAAATAAAAGCACATGGACAGGGAAATGGAAAAGAAAATAAACACACAAAAACAACAGCCAGAAAAAAAAAACCCATTAGCAGCGTTACTGACACAGTGATAGCTCAGGTTTAGATGTGTTAGGTGTCAGTACTGCAGTCAGTGATAGCTCAGGTGAAGGTGTACCTGGTCTGGAGACAGAGGTCTAGTGGAGGTGCAGAAGAATTAAACACAGATAGTCTGACCCAATGCCCTTCATCTCTGAAGGAGACAGTCATGTGGTAATGTTGTTAATTGCAATTAGTTACATATGTATTGATTTATTCATATGAAACCCTCAAGGACAGAAATAGCATCAATATTCACTTTTGGCTTATTGTAACACAATATACTGTATAGAATTTACAATAATTCTGTTACACCTGAAGTCTTGATAATAAGGAAATGGAAATGGAATAGCTAAGTTTACAAAACTACTTAAGGGACTTGCTAGCTTGCTGCATGCTGCAATATTGAATGTCAAAAAGGGGCTTCATTTATAAACCGTGCGTACGCACAAAAAACGCACCAAAACGTGCGTACGCCGATTTTCACGCACAATTTGGGATTTATAAAACTTCTACTTGACGTGAGAATGTGCCTTCCGGCACGATACGTTTGACCCATGCGTACGCACATTTATGACACATATTTGCTCTAAATAGCACACCCTAGAGACCAAAAGAAATTTGCACTATAGGTTCCTTTTTCCTGATGATTAATTCGGATCACATTATTATTCGTAACCAATGTTGTTTTGGCCATAAATGACAAGTTAACAGATTAAGAGATATCAACAATCAGCAATCACTAATAATCATTATTAGTCAATGTGTTTTCTTTCACATTAATAGACTTAAAGCGTGTAAGGATAGCAAGACAGCATGACCATGGCTACCTTGGCAATGAGGATATTGTGAACTGAATGGTGCGATGGAACGTGTTTTCAGGGACTGTTCCGACTTTTTTTTGCCCACGATGACGATTGGCTCATGAGTCGATTTCGCTTAACATGACTGTACTCTTGGAACTCTGTGCTGAATTGAGGCCGGTGCTGGAGCGCCCTACACGTAGCAACCATTCAATACCTGCCCATCTGAAAATCCTGTGCGGATTTTCAGCTATGGGGAGTGTCCAGCGGGAAATAGCGGACCAGTCGGATATATCCCAGCCCTCATTCAGTCCATGTCATACCATGGATGGTCCCTGAGTTCGATGTATATCAAGTTCCACTACACAGAGGAAACATCAAAAAGCAATTTGCAGCGATGACCGGTTTTCCCTGTCACCGGTGCAATCGACTGCTCTCGCGTTGCAATAAGGGCGCAGTCAGTGGATGAATAGGTGTAAGTAAATCGTAAGACTTTCCATTCAGTAAACGTGCGAGTAATTTGCTGCAAAATTTGCTTGCTAAATTTGATGCACAAATAGCACCGACATTATGTGGTTGAACGATGGCCAGGGTCATTTCATGATTCGTTCACTCTGATGGAAAAGTAAAGTTGGAAATCAACTCCGATAATCGTAGCCAGCCACTCATTGACGGAGCTCAGTGGTGGCACCCTCCATACCGCTGCCCGTTGCCCATACACTTGCAGCTGGGGAAGTAGAAGCCTGTTTGCCTCAAGCTTGATGTCGCACCATCTTTTATTTATTTTGATCTGCGTGCGGCTCTCTATACCTGAGAAACTGACAGCCGCGGTAACCTCCTGCCATGCAAGGTGTTTTTGTATTTGTTACCCCGGTGCTGTGGCCACCTGAAATTATATTTTTTCTAATCTCTGTTAAGGACACTAAAGCTTCGATGTCGTAGCTTCTTTTGCAGTTTATTTGTTTCCCCTGTTCGCTGCCATTATTGCGTTTAAAATGTATTGCTCTGTTCTACACATTATTTATAGATCTTACTTAATTGATTTCGACTTTAGGAGCACCATATATGCTTAAATGTGGGCGTTTCAGGGTGTGGTTGTGGCGCGCGTTCACGCACGCACAATTGTAGGATTAGTTGTGATTTATAATAGAAGACATGCGTATTTGTTGCGTACGCAAGTTTTATAAATCAGGATTTTTTTGCGTTCGCAAACTCGTAGTTTTTGGCGTACGTAACTATTTAGGCACGAAAGTACGCAAAGTTTTATCAATGAGGCCCCAGGTTACTGTTCACACAGATTACACATTAGTTACTGGGGTTGAGTTTATCTCCTCTTCTGTACATTTCGGAGTAGTAGTTCTGATTTTATTTCATAAGTTGTTCAAATTAAAAACACATTGACAAAAAACACATTTTCGCTCTCATGGATTTACATTTATCATCAAACCATTTTCTTTAGCATTTAAGATGTCTGGTTAGTTTTTTGGGGTTTACCTTAAATTACAGAACAAATGCCTTTAATTCCTAGGTTTTCCAGTTCTGTTCAGGTGCACATTGATTTGACAGTGGTAGTAAAAAGGGGTCTGTGGTCTGACAGTGAATGCACTAATGTCGGAGGGGTCCATATCAGTCATGGCAGAGTCGACTACACTAGCCCTAAGAGCTGAGCAGTAAGTGAAGCTCCCTAAAGAGTCCCCTCTGATCCTGCCATTAAGCATGTACAGGCCTAAGGCTCCACAGAGATGCACCAACTCCCTACTGTGAACTTTGTTCACAGCACAGTCAGGGCTGTTTCTCTGTGGTACAGTTGGTGTTAGGTTCAGGGGGTTGTATGTGATATTCATGTCTTACATCAAAAAATTACATACACACACCTTTAACATTTATAACATAATTTTATTGTAACAAAATAAAACATGATTACACAATAGTTCTTCAAATGAACCAGCTAAAAAGCCATATCGTTATATACAGGATTGAACCGTGTCTCTCTCCTACCTCTACTCCTACCTACTGTATCTATGTACAAATCTGTGTGTGTTTCCACAGGCACATATGTTAAAAAATATATAAAATACTGTGTGTGTGAGCTATGAAACAGAATTTGGTTGAGTGTATGTTTATGTCAGTGTGTGTGCATGTTATGTGTGCACGTGTACGTTTGTGTTTGTGAGCGAACGTGCATTTTTTGATGTGTGGTGTGTCTATGTATGTATAGGTGAGTGTGTGTAAGAGAGTGTATGTGTGTGTGTTTATGTGTGGGTGGAAGTGTCAACTGCAAACAGTCTTTTTTTTACTGTGTTTGCAGTTGTATCAGTGTGTTTGTGTGTAGCAGTTCCGGTATGAGTGTGTTCATACATCTGAGACATCAAGTGTGCGTGTAGCATGCTTGTATAGGTGAGTGTGTGAGCTGGAGTGAATATGTGTCACAGGGAGAGTGTATGAGTGAGTGAGTGCATGTGTGTATGAGAGAGCATGTGTGTCAAAGTGTATTGAGTGAATGTGTGTGTGTGTGTGAGAGAGAGAGAGAGAGAGTGTGTGTCAAAGTGTATTGAGTGTGTGTGTGTGTGTGTGTGTGTGTGTGTGTGTGTGTGTGTGTGTGTGTGTGTGTGTGTGTGTGTGTGTGTGTGTGTGTGTGTGTGTGTGTGTGTGTGTGTGTGAGACTCTACTCCAGTTGGCACAGGGACACTGAGGTGTTAGATCCCCACACTGTATACCCAGCACAGAGGGGTGTGTGTTCAGTGAAGCTGGTGTGGAATCTGTGCAGGAGGGTCAGTGTGTCAGAGTCAGAGACGCTGTAGAAGGACAGAGTGCCGGCTGGACGGTCCACACACGCTCTACTCTGTACACACACACTTCTACACTGTCACCATCATCACACACACCTACTCTGCAGTAGGGGGAGGGGGGGGGCAGGTATGTGTGTTTTCTTGTTATTGTGCCAGGCAGAGTATCTCTGTTCAGAGCAGTACAGACTCCAGGAGTTTTTATTCAGTCCAGACTCACAGTCAGCACCCCATCCTTTCCTGCTGATTCCTTTATAAGTCACTGCTATATGAGCCCATCCCTCCTCAGACTTACTCCACTCAGGCTCACTCCACTCAGCCTCCCAGTAACAGCAGCGTCCAGAAAGACTCTCACTGCACAAAACCTGGAACAACTCAAATCTCTCTGGATGATCAGGATATGGCTTCTCTCTCTGTGTATTTGTCACCTTCCTGTTCCCCTCAGACAGAAACAGCTCTCTGTGCGCTGTGTTTGGATCCAGTGTGAGCTGACAGCCATCTGCAGACCAAAGACATTAATGAAATTAATTATCATTATTAATATTCATCTCATTATGTGTGACTGAGTGTGTGTGAGAGAAAGAGAGAAACAGGGTTGTGTTTGTATGTGTGTGCACCTCTGTGTGCATGGACAGACTTCTGTCTGTTCTGTCCTGCTCTCTCCTCCATGGTCCACACTATAGGAACAGCAGAACAGACAGTGACTGAGTGACACAGTGTGGAAACTCTATGTAATTACAGCAGTGTGTCTATGAGGTGCAGTGTGCAAACTCTCTGTACTTACAGCAGTGTAAGTGTGTCCAGTTTAGCAGCAGAGAGCGCTCTCACTCCTGAGTCTCCTGGGTGATTGTTGCTCAGATCCAGCTCTCTCAGGTGTGAGGGGTTTGAACACAGAGCTGAAGCCAGAGAATCACAGCCTCTCTCTGTGACTCGACAGCCTGACAGCCTGCAGAGAGAAGGAGACCAGCTCTGCTCAAATACACCTTACAGAATCTGAATGTAAAATAACAGGGCTGTGGAATTAGTAGTATACACGTTATTATCGTTATTGTAATGAGTTTGACTGACTCATTTACTTCTTTGTTTTCTATAACTGAAGGTATGTAATTAATATTGTGATAATGAATGATTGATTTTCAATTAATTCAATTTAATTTTTTTTGCTGAAAGAACATACACACTATAAATATAAACCAACCCAGCCTGTGGAGAAAACACACACACACACACACACACACACACACACACACACACACACACACACACACACACACACACACACACACACACACACACACACAATAAATACACATCAACCAAGCCTTTGTAGAGAACATACACACATACACAAATATACACCAACCTAGCCTGTGGAGAAACCACACACACACAATCTGTGTTCTTACTAACTCATCTACATTCACTCGGATTCACTTTCATACACATATTTTTTAACATTTTTATCATTGTGAATAATGAAGCCTTTGTATTTATAACTGGTTGTCTGTGTTGTTATCACTTAAACATTGACTGTAGCCACTCTATTCATAGAACAAAGCCATTATTAATTGGTTAGATTCCAAATACTAATTATCAATAATTGTATTGTTAAAAGGGTATGGTAATTCCTTTTGGTTTGCCATTAATATTGTAATTTTAATACGTTTTTTGGGGGAAAGAAAAAAAAGGTTATGGCTTAACCCTCCTATTATCTTTGGGGTCAATTTTACCCCATTCAATATTTAACGTCTGTAAATAAATGATTAACATCTTTTTTTCACTTCATATTTTATGACTTATCCTTATTTAATGTGGGCACTGGGTAAACATAAAATTAACATGATGATACGTTTTCAATGTCCTGTACACATTTTATACGCATCAACATGTTACACACTTGTTTTGGATGATATTGAGGTCACTGTAACATGCAATTTTAAAATCTTCAATTTTAAAATCTCTCTGCTTTAGGGCCCAAACCTCACATACCTGCAGTAGTACGAGAACCACTGATAGTTCACATGACATGGGGGAGGGGAAAACATAATTCCCACAAGAGCTTTGATATTTCCTGCGCTGTTGGGGTGGGTTGCCATGGTTGACGTGAGGACATGGATAGTTCACACAAAATAGGGGAGGAGCAAACACAAAAGCTTGCACAGCAGCCTTTTAAACAATATCTGTTGGTGCTCTGTGTGCTCTCACGTTATGCTCTCTCTCTCTCTCGATTCAAAATGACATCTAAGCAAAGGTTTTCTGCCAATGCAGTTTTGTCACAGCTCTTTGACAGTGAAAGTGACATAGAGGAGAATGTGTCTGAGAAAGAAGATAATGTTAAGGAGGACCCTGATTATGAGACATCCTCCTCTGATGAGAATGAGAGCCTTAGTGTTGACCCTCCTGTTGTCTCTCAACCTCCAGCTACCTTCCAAAATGGAAAGTTATTAAGGTCCCTCTCCCCACATGAACAACAGGGCAGATGTAGTGCTGCTAATATCATTAACATGTTTCCAAGCCCCACCAGGTATGCTGTCAGCCATGTCCAAGGCATAAAATCAGCATTTGAAAAGGTTGTACTTGAGATGACAAACTCAAGGGGTGGCATGTGTATGGGGACAGTTGGAAAGACTTGTATCCACTTACAAGCCTACATTGGGTTGCTCATTTTGGCTGGAGTGTACAAGTCAAAAGGTGACGCAACAGCAAGGGTTTGGAATGCTGACACTGGAGGGGCCATATTTCCTTCCACCATCTTTTAAAACATTCCATGTTTTCACAAATTTCCATGTCATACGCTTTGATGAGAGAGAAACAAGACGGGGCTGACGAGAGTGTGACAGACTTGCAGCAATACAGTATGTATGGGACAAGGGGGTTCAGTGATTACATTTCTTTCTTTACAATCCAGGCCCCCACGTGACTGTGGATGAATGTCTGGTTGCATTTCATGGACACTGTCCCTTCAGACAATACATGCCAAGCAAACAAGCCAAATACGGCATCAAAATATGGGCAGCATGTGATGCAAAGTCCAGCTATGCCTGGAATATACAGGTGTATACTGCTAAATCCCCTGGTGAGGCACCTGAAAAAAATCAAGGCATGAGGGTGGTACTAGACATGGCTGAAGGACTGAATGGTCATAAAATTACATGTGATAATTTTTTCACATCATACACCCTGTGTGAGGAACTACTGAAAAGAAAGGTTACCACATTCAGGACAGTAAGAAAAAACAAGCAGGAGTTTCCCTCTGAGCTTCTTGCGATGAGGAACAGGAAGTAACATCTTTAACGTTCGCCTTCACTGACAGAGCCACTGTCATCTCCTATTGCCCCAAGAAAGGGAAAAATGTCCTGCTGAGGAGCACCATGCATGCTATCCTGAGCACCACAGAAGACAGAAACCCACAAAAGGTCAAAGACTACAAGGAGACAAAGGGAGGGGTTGATAACCTGGACACAGGTCACAGCCACATACAGCTGCAGACGCATGACTGCCCATTGGCCCCTTGTCATTTTCTTCAACATCATTGCGCAAATAACTATTACTGGCCAAGATACTTTTATTTATACTGTTGTTGTTATGGCCTGCCACAGACTGGATCATACTTTGACCACACACATTATCATATGATGGCCTATAGCTTATGAAAGCCCCCTTCCTAGCAGAAACGTGTTCCTGTCATTTTTTTGTTTTTGCAGTAATCCAGTCCACTTCAACAAAGCACACGTCACAAAATATTTTGGTCAATTATTTTCTTTTATTTGAAACATCTTAACTTCATCTTTGTTACCAATTATATGCTGTCCTGAGCCCTTTATATTTGCTCCTGAGAGGGTGAAAAACCACCAAAAACTTTATATCAGCCAGTGTAGCAGTTTGCCAGATTAGCTACACTTTGGCTGGACGTAAAGAAGAAAAGGTGGTAAAGTCCCTCTCTGCCCCTGAAAAGGTGACAAAAGGCAAAACTTTAAGAGCGAATGGGCCTGATCATCCTGTAGGGAGGACAAACCTGGAAAAGAACCAGAAATAACCATATGAAAATTGAAATGTTAACAAATATTACTATTTACACATAATGCTCAACTAGCTCAAACTCCTCCTCTTCCTCATTGTCATCTGCCACAGCTGTTTCAAGCGGGCATAATTCTGGAGGCTCTGAAAATCTTTCTAGCTCAATGGCCTCTGCGATGGAACTTAAGGCACCATGAGGCCTCTGTTTCTGACCCCCCAACCCCCCGAATCTTGGCAGTCACATTCAGTGATTTCATTTCAAGCCCAGCTACATTTTAGCGCATTTAAAGAGAAAATCAATTTCAAGAGCAAACCTGTTCACGTACAAATGCATCTTAAAGGGGTGTCTGTTTTTTTTTGCCCCGACTTTAAATATGCCACAGCACATACATACACACAATTACACCACACACATACACACACTTACACCACACACATACACACACTGCCACCACACACATACACACGCTCACATACACTGCCACCACATACATAGACACACTTACACCACATACATACACACACTGCAACCACATACATACGCACAATTACACCACACAAATACACACATGTACATACACTGCCATGACATACATGCACACACTTACACCACACATACACACAATACCACCAAACACATACATACACTGCCACCATGTGTACAATTGTAATAATACACTCACATCCATCTGCCCACATGCCTAGACACTCATCCAAAGATCTTACATGCACACAGAATGTATACAAACACACAGAAACACACACACACACAACCAGTCCAGCACACTCACATCTGCAGTTTAAACTGGTACACACATCCGGACATAAACACATGCTGATGTCACCAGTGTATTAATATTTCATTTTCATTTCCGTATCGCAAATTCTCTGTAATACATCCTTTCCTTGACTCTGTCACATCTGACAGCACATGCTGGCAATGGGCAGTCTTGGCCACGCCTACATCGTCAGGCTCTTGGGCATCTGTCCAGGTCCCTGCCTGCAGCTGGTCACCCAGCTCAGCCCCCAGGGGTCCTTGCTGGAGCACATCAGGCACCAAAGGGACAGCCTGGACCCCCAGCAGCTGCTCAACTGGTGCATGCAGATTGCTAAAATGGGATGCAACATGTGGCTGTGTGAGAGAATGTACAGTGGTTGTGTGTGTGTGTGTGTGTGTGTGTGTGTGTGTGTGTGTGTGTGTGTGTGTGTGTGTGTGTGTGTGTGTGTGTGTGTGTGTGTGTGTGTGTGTGTGTGTGTGTGTGTGTGTGTGTTCCATAGCTGGGTACTGAGACCATAGTGGGCACAGGATACAGGTGTTTGTGCCCAGTAAATGAGTGATGGGGAAAGTGGTGGTGGCGTGCGTGAGACTGACTGCAGATCGGGATGTTTGGAGATGGATGGTGATGTCATCAAAATGACCCAACAGCCCTCAGGCTAAGGGAGTGACCTGACCTGACCTGAAGTGAGTGAGGTACCAGTTGCACCTCTCTGTCCCAGGGGATGTACTACCTAGAGGAGCATTGAATGGTCCACAACAACATGCTGCGGAAGAGAGATAATGTGGTCCAGGTCTCTGACTACAGCATCGCAGATTTGCTCTACCCTGATGACAAGAAATACTTCTACAACGCAGTTAAGGTACAGCGCTTCCTCTGGCCTGTCTATCACAAAGCTAAGGCCACTCCCAACTGGAATGACAGTGCAACGTGGCTTATTTCCACTTTTTCACAATTTCAGCGTTTTTAACCCTTCATTTCCCACAGATCGAAATTTCATGCCTGTAACCTAGAGTCCACAAATTTAAGGATTTAGGACTCCTGCAACAGCATAATTTTTCCTGTCAATTAGTCTTTTGGAAAATGTGGAAAGTCCAAGATGGTATACCATAAAACAGGTTCACAGGTTAATGACTATCTGTCTGTAAACTAAAACAGTCTTTTAATTATTATATTATTATAGCTTAATGGTACATCCCACAAGTCTGACAGCTCTTACATTATATCCAATGGATGGAATATACATGTGTAACTTGTGTGTATTACTTTCTTTTTCTTGGTCTCTCAGATACCCATCAAGTGGATGGCCTTGGAAAGTATTTTGTTTCGCAGATACACAAATCAGAGTGATGTGTGGAGCTGTGGCGAGTGTATGTGTGTGTGTGTGTGTTTGGGAGAGACTGCACATGTGTATATCAGTGAGAGAAGAGGAGAAAGCATCTGTGTATTTATTTGAAAATGCAGTGGTTAAGTCATTTAAAAGTAGAACTTCAACCAATTTCAATGTACTCATATTATTTTTACCTCGGATAGGCTGGTATTTTGAATTTAGTCAATCTTAAAATCTTTCATTAACCTGCTCGTTTGCAAACCACACCCTCACAGGTGTGACAGTTTGGGAGATGATGTCATTTGGGGGGGAGCCCTATGCAGCCATGCACCCCCAGGAAGTGCCAGACCTGCTGGAGAAGGGGGAGGGCTTGTTCCAGCCCCAAATCTGTACCATAGACGTCATGGTGAAGTGTGAGTCTCCCTCAAATTCCCTTTTTTTTTGCACATTGACATAAATAAAATTATACCTGGACACACTGTGGTTTACCTATATACGGTTTAACATTTCTGGGCTACTCACAGCAACAACTTGTTTTTTTATTGGTAGGCTGGATGATTGACGAGAATGTCCGGTCCACCTTCAAATAGCTTGTCAATGAATTTTCTAGAATGGCGATAGACCCGCCCCGCTTCCTAGTAATTAAGCACAGGGAGGTGAGCCTCTCTGTTAAACCATGTGAAAACTGTTTGGTGCAGAAAGGCAGTGTGGGTCCTCCAGGAGGCTCATGCGGTAAGACAAGCGCTCAGGAAACAGGCATTAAGCCATGAGTACTGACACAGCAGTTACCTGCTATGGCTATTGAGGTTTGCACTGGGGATCAGTAGGCCCACCCTCAGGGAATGACTGGGGCTGAGCTGGTTAAGATTGTTAGTGTTGTGGCAAATCCTGATTGGATGGGACTTAGGAACTGAGTACATGCTGACTTTCCTCCGATGACATAGGCAGGATGTAATTACTGAAGTGTGTGCAGCATAGAAAGAACTGAGAATTAGTTGTCATGTGGAATGGAGGAATCACATGATCACGGCTTCCTACTGAGTTGGCAGATGAGGTTTGCCGGAGGTGCGAGCTCAGTTTGGGGAAAAGACTTCTGTTGTGGAGGCTTCTGTTGTGGTTAAGCCCTCCATGTGTGGATTCAGACCACGGCCAGCAGCCCTCAGCATCACCCTAGAATGGTGGAATTCCACTAGTGACATGGCCATATTTCACTGTGATTAGCAATCCTCCTTGTCTCCTTACAATAACTTTGCAGCTCAGTGTATGGGCTGCTGACTGAGCACAACCACATGTTTGAAAAACATGGCTGCTTGTCTGCACACTCCCACTGATGAAGACACAGCAGAAAGACCACCTTAAAGATGATGAAATTAGGAATTACAAGAGAGGAAGAATCGTGTCAGACAAAGAAAGGGTGACATTTTGGTTGAAGCCCTGATTGGCTGCCCTCTCCCGCTCCAGGTGCACAGTAACCAATCACAGGGCACCCCAGGGAAGACTCAGCAGCTGAGAGAGGAGGTGATGGATTTAATTGCGGGGCTGGAGGACCAGGATGGGGACGGATTGGATGATAACATTGACTCCCCTTCTCTGTACTCATCCAGGAGCCAAAGTCACTTGCGCCCTGACTCCCACAGGGTAAGGCTGTCCTGCCAATCAGTACCGCATACAAGAATAGAAGTTAAATCTACTCTCTGTAGTTCCTCTAGAAAATAGAAGAATGGAATAAACAAAATGTCAATGAATGAAGCAGTTTTCAATGTTAACTCCCTCATTTAATGCACTCTAAATCCTGAGCACAAATGCTAAAACCCCTCAAACACATAATATATAACATATACAGGCCTCATGTAATGAATTTGAGGGGTGGGGGTGGGTAGGTCTTACCTCTATGTTTATTTATTGCATATTCCAATTATTTGTTGAGAAGTACATCAGCATTAGCTTCTGTAACTGAAATGACTGAGAGCTAATTAGTTTTAGTCAGTTTTAGTGTATTCCAAAAAGCATGAAAATGTCCCTTAACAAAGCCACTTGTGAACAACATGTGACCATAACCTAAAAAGCACAGATCTGGGTGATGTGAATATGACCTATAAGTTGTGGATTTGAGCAATGTGAGCAAAGCCTAAAATTCTCCCTTCCTCCAGCAGTTATGGCCTCCATGCTCCCAGCTCAACTCAGCACAGACAGTGACAGAGTGCTCTAAGGGTCGGGGGACAATGCTGGACCTGGAGCTGGATGACTTTCCATTGGCTGGCAGCCTTCGTCTGCCACAAGAGTTGTGTGTCCTTTTTTAAAACAAGTGTTTTTTTCATGTTTTGGATGATGTTTTGCAGTGATCAGATTATTGCAAGCCAACATGAAACAAAACCTTCATACAAAATATTCATTATGTTTTTAATATATGACTTTGTTTACATAAACAAAACACTTAAATTATTTCCAACAATTCAGATGCGTAACAGCTTGATGGCTGACAATTTAGTTCATGTATTTTTCATTTTTCATTCCTAAAATTCTGGATGTGTAAGTAGTAACTCATTACGTCACAGCATTTTCCACTGTCTTAGTGTGGAATACCCTCCAATTATTAAACCAGTCCTTTTTAAAGGGAAACTAATTTGCATATATTCCTTAAAATTAATTTTACCTGCAATTATAGGGGTGTCCCAATACAATTCCTATATTTATTTTTTATTTCATGGTTTACCGTACTGAAGCTGAAGTCTGTTCAGGTACATTTTCAAGATATTTATAATTATTTTCAAACCCGTTGATTTTCTTTTTCTTCCCCATAATTTCAGAGAGTCTGCTGATGCCTTCAGCCTCTCACGTTAGGGTGAGATGGGAAAGAGCAATCCCATTTAATGTCTTAAATGTAAAGACACATATTTCATCAGTCCCAAATCTGAGATTGCAAGATGATTTTAACTCCTGGCCACTCCTGGTTGATGATTCAATATGTATTGAAATTTTTAAAAAGTGTTTCTCACAGGAATTCCTCACAGGAATCATGATTTATAAATGAATAGATTTTTTATCCCACAACAACTGCAATGCCTGTCAATCACAATATTTGACCCTTGAAATTAGGTCAACTCAGACACACATTTTATGCTAAAGGAGACTGTACTTCACACCAAACTGTGTTAAAGAAGGAAGACATGATGAGTGGCTACATCTTTCCATCCTACATCTGGTTGTCATGTAAATGGTTCCTTCCCATGCAAACCTTCACCATGTGATGCCTGCTCTGTTTATGTAATTTCAGACTTTTTTTTTTTTTTACTGAGAAATTTCATGACCCAAAAAAGATCGATTGAAACTCAGTAATGTTGCTAATTCTCTTTAATATGAAAACCACAAGAGATTTGAGATTGTAGTCGGCCAGCAGGTCTGTGAGTTTTCCAGCAGCCATCTACCACCTTCCTACTAGCTGTCAATGGTGCTTAATTGAAATCAGACATGTGAGTCCCGATATATCTGGGGGAGGCTACTGGGGTAAGCTAATGATACACCGATTGATAAGCTGGTGGTGGCACCTGATGAATTGACATTGGCCACTGATGAGCCGGCAGTGAAAAATGAGACATGCTGTACGCTCCTGGCGATTGACTCACCAAGATTAGCAACCCACTCACCCAGACTAGCGATCCACCTGTCCAGATAAGCAATCCACCTGCTTAGACAAGCAACCCACTCCCCATCTTAGACTAGCAACATACTCACCTAGGTTGGTGATTGACTTTTTAAATTTGACTTGAAAGACCCACCTTACGGTTATTCCTTCTTATTCTTCTTATACACAAACAACCACCTATCAATACCTGGGGAACTAGTACACCATAACAACCAACTAACAACAATCTAACCACCATTGTATACATCCTATAAACCACCCAGCTACACATAGCAAGTGCCTAATACAGCATAGCAACCACCTAGCCTAGCGATTTTTACGTTATCCCCAAGACTACTACTATTTCTTATACCTCAATCACTACTTTTTATACTGTTTATATAGCATAACAAAACCTTAGAACCCATCTTGTATAACGTATAGGTGAGTGGGTTGCTAGTCTATGTAGGTAGATCACTAGTCTAGGCAAGTGCGTTACTTGACAAGACAAATGGATTGCTTGTCCAGGCAGGAGGGTTTCTAGTTTAGGTGAGTGGGTTGCTAGTCTAGACAGGTGGATTACTAATCCAGGCAGGTCGGCTGCTAGTCTAGACAAGAGGGTTGGTAGACTCGTCAAGTGGGTTGCCAGCCTAGGCAAGCGAATACCCAAGATTGTACAGCGTCTCTCATTCACCACTGCCTTCAGTAGCCAAGGCCGGCCCATTACTTACTTTATTTCTCTCATTATCTTATTGTGGTGACTCGGTAGCAGTTGCAGCTGGCCTATGGCTCCATGGATTATTCTGCCTGTTCCAGTCCACAAGGCGCTTCTGCCGCCACCACGCTGTAAAAAATGAAACCAAAAGTATAGAGGGATTAATGAAGGGGGAGGACATTTTTCCCAGGATAAAGACCTTAATGGTGACTGTCTTACCTGACTCTCCATCTTTTCCCTCTGGTCAGAAGTCACCTGAGGAGAGACAGAACTGTCAATGAAATAATACAGGGACATAATCAAAGATATGTCATCATGGTAGCATGGTGTGAGTTTTTTTATTTTCCCTTTTAGTTAACTAGATAAACTGTCCATAAATATGCTCCAAATTAATGTGTTGTGTAATGTATGTAGGAAAATTACATTGGTGGCCATGGCCTAATTAGTGTTCTTCTACAGTATGCTGTTTAGTGCTTTGACAGTTTCTTAACCTGTGTCTGGCTGGGGTTGTCATGCATCTCTTCCAGGTGGACAGTACATTTTCTTGGGTGCTGAGGGCTGAATTCCACAGTTTTGGTGTTGCCTTTCAGAGCTGGCTTCCTGCATTACAGAGAAGGCAGAGTTTAAGCAAGAAGAACACGCCTCACTTTGAGTATTTTTAAATGTCCATGTCAGACATTTCTTCAGGCTTCATCATACTTACCATGCACCTCGGCCTTCTTTTCCTTCTCCTTCTTGGCATGATGTTTTTTCCCTGTTTCAGAAATCTCATTATTAAATCTGTACTGTCCATGACACAGCCTGTACACCTGTGTCAACAACTTCAGTCAAGATCAAGGTTAAATTGAAAAAACTAAAAGAAAACCTAAGAGCTCAAATCATAAAAAGTATGCCTTTTGTAATACACTGTATAGAGTTTTTACTCACATTTCCCTCCTTGTTAATGGAGGGAGGTGTCTGAGTGCACTCATGTAGAAGAGATACATCATGCTGTGATTCAGCACATGCCCAAATACATTTATTTGCATATTTTTGCCTGGTCAAAACCTCACAAATTTTCTGCTGTGACACCATTTGTTACGCAGTGTCCAGCTTTCCATTAGTTGTTGTAATTTTGCAGAGAACTTCAATGATTGCAGTCAGATGTACCAGACTATTTAGAGTACTTGGCAAACCATTAGTCTCCAATAGGCCTTCTGTGCATTTGATAAGCAGCTCACACAACTAGATATGGACTTTCCGTCATCGTCTTTTTTGTAATAGCATGCTGTCTAGGAGGGATTTCAGCAGGAAGTGTTAGTTCTTAGTGTGACAGCAGCATAAAGTGTGTGACAGTGACAGGCCGTTTTGCAGTCAAATTGTTGTGGATGTTCACCTTTTACACATGCTGGTCTTTGTGCCTCTGCAAGTTGGGTTTAGACCTCCATGAGCCTGGAAACAGGAAAAAAAACAGTCTGTTTGACTATCAGCTGTTCAGATGTAGGCTAGGAGTCATTATTCTAGACTAGGGTTTCTCAACGGGGGCAGTACCACCCCCCAGGGGGCGTTCAAACAACGTTGGGGGGGCGCTGGGAACGCGGCAGCTGAGAAGGGGGCGCTCAGGCACAAATGGGGGCATTAACCACAGTTATTCATCATAACTTTTAAGCTTCTGTCAACACACAAAGTGTTAATTTGAATTTGAATCAGAAGATATAATTATGTTTTTGTGTGACTAAAGTCTGGTTCATGCTCACATACTGAAATCACAGAATGTTCATGAACGTTCTAATGTCGCCCGACGTTGATGTTCACAAAAAGTATAAACGCACTTCAGTGTCATTCCAATGACATTTGGCACTCATCAACAATGCAGGAAGAGGCTACAGTCCGCTGCTCTACTCCTCATGACCAATCACTGTAACTATCTTTAAAATCAATTGAAATGCTGAATCTTTCATTGGTTTCTCGTTTCATTTTTCTACCATGACGTTAGCTTGGAATTTCGGAAATCAGCGAGCGTTAACAACATAAATTCCACTTTTAAATTGGGTGGTGTGGCAAGAGGTAAGCACTCAGTTACAGTGAATCACGAAGGAGGGAGGGTTGTTACCCTGCATATCTATTTTGACTAACATTAGCTCTGTAAGTTAGCTGAGTAGAGCTTTAAGCAGTTATGGAAGATGTTACGAGCTAGCTACGAGAGCTACTTATGGGTAGTTTTTATTTGGTAAGCAATTGCTGACCAGGCATTCCCCTTTATTTCTGGCATCTTTACAATCTGTCTGGTCATAGGTATATACAAGGGTGTGCCACCACAGCACTGAGTGAGTTTTGTTAGCCTGATTGTTTTTCTGTGAATTTGCAAACACATATATTTACAACAATTTCAATAAGTTCACAAGTGTTGTTTCCCCCAAAAGACAATATTTTCCGGCCTGGAATGGTATGTATACTAAAAAAACCAGAGGGCAAGTGTTTAAAAATAGGCTTATGAACAATGTTCTTGTGTACTTGTGTAATGGGGGTGGTAGCAGGGCGTGTCATGATGAGGTGAGGGGGTGTTCATTCAAGAACAATAATGTGACAATAACAAATGGAACACAATCTGATTGGCTACTGAACTCACTTCTTCCGAGGGCCGGCTGACTCTGTTTTCTCTTCTGCCAGAGCCCTCTGAGTTTCATTGGCAAGCATTTGGAGGCAAATGAAAATGAATAAACATTCTGTATGCAAGAATCTCAATGAACAAACTCCGTTTTAACCTGTCATTATATCTTCCTAACCAGATTCTCCTTGGCAGCCTTCTCATGGGATTCCACCTGGGAGAGACAGGTAACAGTCAGTACTAAGGTCTGACATATATGACTGAGGGAATCAGGACTGAGTAACACAAGAGATATGCATGCTGCAGCTGTGATGTGTACGCACTGACCAGTGAGATCATTGTTTGTATTACAGAAGCCATCACATCAGGTTTAAACATTCGACAGATATTGCACTGTTTCTGACATTTATATGAAATAAGAATCAAGTGGCTGAAATGCTTCAAAATCTTCTGGAAAACCTTAATAAACTTGCTCTGATTGTGTGCTAAAAACCAAACCGTAAACTGGTACAAGTAGCAGTGAACGGATGTGAATCTAAAGTGGAGTGCACTGTGTTGACAGATCTCGTTCAGACTGTTCACCAGGACTGTGAGCATATTCTCTTTGTCCTCCATCTCCTTTTTAAGAACATGGACTTCCTCCTCTCTGTGTTTATGAGAGCTGCAGGGCCACTGTTTGAGTGATCTTTCTGCAGAGCATTGAAAACATGGGCTTCTGCCTTGAACTGTTCAGATTCAGCTTTCTACTACACAGCTTTAGTTTTCAGCTGAGCAGCTTCAGTGTTCAATTGTGCAATTACAGCGTTCATCCTGTGGTATTACTACAATGTTTGTCACAAATGAAGAAGTACCACAGCTCACCATCTGAACATAAGTCAAACACCTCTGGCCTGATTGACCGAGCTGTGAATGAATGAATCCCACCTGCTCCTCAGCAGAACATGTATAAACATAATGTACAGTAATATTGCTTAACGTACAGTACCAAGGTTTTCCACACGATATGAATATCTGATCTATCTGGTGTAGCTAAGCTATTGCTATCCCGAGTCATGAACTGTACATCTCAAGGGTTGTGACACACTCAAAATAAATTTGTGGATGATTATATCAATAAATAAAATACATACATAGATAAAGCAGCTACGTTACACCAATATATGTAGCATGGAGAGTAACAGCCATTAATGAGATCAGAAGAAAAATGTGTTGAAGTTGTAACCAACCAAAACAGTGATACATGTAACTGCACATATAAAATACATATTTCCACCTTTTTTTTTTTTTTCATCAGATGAATATTCAAAAAAAGGTGGAAAAACACCTGAGGACACCTCGAAAAAAAGAGGGGGGGGGGAGACCAGCAAAGGAGTGGAGCTGGTATGGTATTCAAACAGCCATGGCGCTACATGGCTGTATTAGGCTTTCTTGCCCCATTTATTCAGTACAGGCTGACCTCATCAAATGTCAGAGCCTGTACCAGCCAGACCACCCCTTCTGCAGCCAGCCAGCTAGCCTGCTAGCCCACCCCTTCTGTAGCCAGCCAGCTAGCTGGCCAGCCCACGGCCAGTGGCAGTGAGCCCTCAGCAGCCAGTTCATCTGGGAGGAGGAAATGCCAGGTGACCCTCAGCCAGTCCCCTCCGAAGAGCCACAGTCAGCTTTACCTGACAGGCCTCCGGTTGGAAAGAGGAGGACCAGACAACCAAATGTGTCTCCTTCTGAGCACATGCTGGTGACAGCTGTAAATAAGCTAATAAATAATAAAGGAGCCTAAACATGGTTTTTCCAAGGGACTGCACCCTCCTGGTTGAAGTATTCACAGAAGGCCTCCCTCACTTGAATGGCCTCTTGAGGTGCATTGTTGCTGCCCATCCTTCCCACTGGCCTGAGAGCAGCAGCAGCAGCATCAGGTGTATGTGCTGATGCATTGTCCCTCCTTCGCCCTGCAGGTTGCCTTCACACACAGCTCCACTTTCTCAGGGGCCATATATATGACATGGCGATACATTCGCCACTGAGAGGAAAGGATCCCAAAACTGCACTCCACTGTCAGCTTGGCAGGGCTGAGACGATAACTGAAGATCCTCTTCTCCCTGGGCATGTTGGAGTGTGGATAAGGCCGCATCAGACACCTGTGGAGGGGGAACACTTCATCTCCTACCATGACATGGGGAAGCTGCCACGGTACTCAAATCCTGGGATGACGGAGTCTGCAGGGAGATCCAGTGTTCCATCCAGGAGGCCCCTGCCAAAGTTGGTTTGCCAAAAGTTTGGTTGCCAAAGTTTACCAGGGTGCCATCGTCACTGTTCTTCCCGTATCCTACGACATCCACAACTCTGAAAAGATGTTGATAGTCCACCACAGCCAAGATTTTGTCGAACCAGGCGCCAGAGTTGGGTGGAGCCTGAATGACCTTATGCTTGCCATTGATGGATTCCAGGCAGTTCGAAAAATTGCAATGCTGCTGGAACCCCTCTGCAATGGTCCTCCAGTCTTCCATGGTTGGTTGGGGCATAAACTCCACCAACAGGCACTCAAAAATTGCCTCAGCCACACCTGGGACAATCTGACCAACAGGACTCTTCCCAGCACAAAAGCTGAAGGCAATTGTCCTGAAGGAATCCCCAGTTGCAAGGAATCTGGAAGCATAAAATAAATATTTCCAACAAAATCAGTCTGAGACAGCGGATGTCTGATCATTTCATCATTTTAAAGAACAATAATTATTACAATAGATTATTACTACAATTAATATAATTGAATCATAATCAGAGGGATAATAATATTATCAACATTTACAAACAGTATTAACTTACTTCTTGAATATTAATTCTCATGCATTTCTTATGTATTAGCTCTCGACAGTTAATTCTCAATGGTGGTTTTTTCTTAGTTTTTCAATGTTTAACGAATTGCTCTTTTCTATTCAATTAATATGTTCAGAACTCTATATTCGCTTTTTATTTTTTCTTCTTTCGGCGGGGGTTGGCAAAAAAAAACATTTCACTGAATGTTGTGTCTGTACTGACGAGTATTTACCAACTAAGCTTGGCTTTTGATTTGAAATTATTGTAGTTATCGTGAACTAAGATGTGCTCCTGAACCAACCTGTGGAACTATCATGGCAGGGAGATGACTAGCTCGTGTCATACCATCAGCTGGATAGCTAACTAACTACCAAAAATTTACCTCAGAGAAAGACAGTGCCAACTATATGAGCGAAAGACATTGCTAGCTGTATTAGCACTAGCTAGCTTGTGAGCTAATGCTGGCAAGCGCTATGAAATAGAAATTATTCAGATGAGGAAAGACATCAGTTTATTTAATGCTCAGTGATATTGCAATCTGACAGACTGCAATTTGTCCTACTCTTTAGAATAGGTAACTTTAGAATGGGCCTCCGTTTCACCCACGCCGCCCACAGTTAAGCCCCCACACCTCCGGTTATTGGGCCCAAAAGCCCCGCAGGCCCGGGCAACTGGTCACCAGAATCCAGAGGCAGACAACCAGTCCCCTTAAAAAATGGCAAAGGGGGGCTACTGGTCCCCTGAATAGTATTGGGTGGCAACTGGCCCCCCTTTGCCCAGCCCATTGCCAGAACCAAAGTCCAGCAGGCAACTGGTCCCGCTCTACGCTAGGGCTCTGGCCAGCCACTGCCTGCCTGCCCGCCCTTTGCTGGAGGGACGCGTGCGTGCGTGCATACGTCCCTCCAGCCAGCCACTGCCTGCCTGCCCGCCCTTTGCTGGAGCTCGATGGGTACACTTGCTTTCCGTGTCCACTGGAGGGTGACAGAGCGCCCCAGTCAAGGACCATCCGGTGGCTGGTTCCCTCCCAGGTTTCCCTGGGGATTGCTGGTGCTCAGAGTCTCGCAGGCCCACCTGGGTAAAGCCAATGACTAGGGGTCTTGGGGCCCAGACCATCTTGACCCATGTATGCCAGCTGGCTGATGTGGACTGACAGCCCACCCAAGCAGAACTGGCGCTGAGAGTTGAACCCAACGCCAGGTGCAAGATCCCAAGCCCCCGCCTCCTCTTCCTCCTCCCCCTCCTCCTCCAAGGTGACACACTTGACCTCCACTCACCAGAGGCAAAGTCCAACAGTACAACTGGTCCCCCTGCTGCAACTCTAAAAAGGGCCTTTGTTTGGGCGCCCCACCACCGCCTATGTCTGGGCTGGACATATGAAGCTCCACACTTTCCTCCCTGTCCTTGGAGGCCGGCTTGTGTGCGAGTTAGTTAGTGATCGGCCCTTCCCCCCCACCCTCTGTGACTCTTGAAGTCTTTGAAAAGATCTGTTGAATCTGGACTGGATGTTTAGGCAAAGACAATTTTCTGACATCTTGCAGTTTTTGGATCATGCATTCATCAACAGTTGATAAGGTTGCTTCTAAAATGGCAATCGTTGTTTAAAAAGATTGGGCTAATTTGAAATCATGGTGTTGTCACGTTGTCTCTTTTGAGGGTACCAATAGGAAGTGTGGATGTAGCCTGAAATCTCCATATGTACCCTGGAATGTGGTGCAAGTGTGTTACAATGACAGAAAAAGAAATCCTTTGGAATTTGATGAGCTGTTGGAGAAAGCTTTTTTCAGTTTGTCTTTACCTATCGTTGTGGGGACGTGTTTCCTTTAAAAATAAACAATTACAGATATTGTGGCATCGAAGGGGTGCTCATGAAACCACAACTGGTTGTGCTAACTATGCCATTAAAAAATGGAGCTCATCCTACTGGTGCTTTGTGCTCGCTTCGGCAGCACATATACTAAAATTGGAACGATACAGAGAAGATTATCATGGCCCCTGCACAAGGATGACACGCATACTGGTGAAGCATTCCATATTGTTGTTCCTGGTTACCTTATGCAGTAACTATCACAAACAACGGGTCATTTTAAGTGTAACCCTTTTAATACGTGATAGTGGGGTTTTCTCACTCTTAAGCAAGAGCAGGAGCTCAGGTGTTGTTTGTCTGTGCATTGCGCTCAGAGAGCAGCATCTTGGCAAATTTTCATGTCTTTGGGACTTGTATATGATGCAGCTGGAACCACAGGCTAAACAATTGGTGAATTGTAACACTTTTCACGCATGATGGTTGGATTTTCCTTCTCACAGAGCAACATCTTGACTCATTTTTGTGTCTTTAGGACTTACATATGATGCACATGCAATCATAGGCCAAGCAATATGGGTCATTTTCAATGTAACCCAAGTTACACACAATCGTGGGATGTTCTCACTTGTCAGCAAGAGCAGGATCTCAAATCTTGTTTCTCTATCCATTGCACTCAGAGTGCAACATCTGGTCTAATTTTCATGTGTCAGTGATTTACATATAATACAACCCTAGCCATCAGCCAAACAGTAGGAGTCATTGGAAGAACACACTTTCTCATACATGAAAGTTGCAACAGCAGTAGCTCAGGCGTTGCTTTCCCATGCATTGCACTCAGAGAGAAATATCCTGGCTAGAAGAGCAAAGGTCCCACCGAGATTTCAACTGGATTCAGAAAACATGCTAACCGTTACACAATGGAACCAATGGCTTCATGGCCAGATGGGTGTGCCAATTCCAAAAAATCCTCCCCTATCTTGTCTGCTTCTCAGAAGGTCATGCAGCGATCCAAGGGACAGAGGAGAAAGCCGGGTAGGTAACAGGGAGTTAACTCAAATGGTAGTGCGCTCTCTTAGCATGCGAGAGTAGTAGCAGGAGCAACGCCCAACTTCTCTTGTAGGTTTCCCTCCTCAAGGTCAGTCTTTTCCCAAACTCCACCAACAGGGAGGCCCACCTGACCCCCTCATCATGGCACCGGAGAGGGGGCCAAAAACCTGCATGGGGTTCCTTCCGCACTTCACCCCTGGTGTGGCTGTGCAACCCCACATGACAGTTGTAAGAGCAGCAACTCAAGTGTTTCTTTCTTATCCATTGCAATCAGTGAGCAGCATCCTGGCTGATTTACATGTGTGTGTGACTTGATAAAATCCCAGCCATAGACAACAGGGGTAATTTTACGTGTGACCCTAGTCATATGCACCTGTTTGATTTTCCTGCGCTATCTGATGTAGCATGACTCAGAAAAAGTAATGTTTAGTGGATAGAAATTCCTGTCAGTGATGTTTATCTAATGTAAAATGAATAAATGGGTGCTTCATTCAGATACCTCTCCTCTGCTGTAAATATACCGTGTTTTGAATTCATTGAAAATGTCCCTTTGTAAAGTTTCGATCACCAATGCAACCAGGAACAACAATATGGAACGCTTCACCAATATGCGAGTCATCTTTGCGCAGGGGCCATGCTAATCTTCTCTGTATGGTTCCAATTTTAGGATATGTGCTGCCGAATGAAGCAGAATGTAGCGGTAGGACTTGTTCCTATTTCAATTGCATAGTTAAAGCAGTTAAAGGTAACAAGTCTTCACAACTCGACGCAATGAGTGGCCATTGTAATGGTAATCATCATGTTCTTTAATTGTATGTAAGCAAACCGAGTGTATATCAGCTGTATGCAGTCCTGGGAGGTTTAGGAGGTGCGTTGTGAGTAGTGAGGACTTGGGAGGCAAATTGTACACAACAGTGTCTTGCTATTTTTATACTTAATAACATTCTTCAGTACAACACAGGTTGTGTGTTTATTTGTCTAGTAAGGCTCGCAGTGACAATCAGTGTCATTAATATGCGGTTAGATGTGAAGTTGCTTGCCAGAACAAAATGGGAGTCATCCACTAACTTTACCGTCATTGACATGAATGGGATTTTTCTGTTTGCCGTACAGTCTCTTTTTTGAAGGACTTCCAGAGTCACAGAAGAATTGAAAGTACACAAGACAGTTCTCAGATGTTTGTAAGGTTCCAACGATTGTGTGTAACTGGGGTTACACTTAAAATGACCCCTATTGTTTGGCCTGTTGTTTCCCAAGAATGAAGGCCAGGTGGCACGTGGAGACATGGTGCCGAAAGGATCACTCCCAAAAACAAAAAGAATATTGTGTAGCCACGGTTCGTTTGATCGCTCCAACACTTGGTCATGCCTCATCTCCCCCCCTCATCCAAAAACAAATCCACTTTGGTGACTCAACAAACAAAATTACGTATTCTCAAAAAAAACAACCTGGGGTGGGGGTAGGGGCCAATAACTAACTAACTCGCACACAAGCCGGCCTCCAAGGACAGGGAGGAAAGTTTTGGGCTTCATATGTCCAGCCTAGACATAGGCGGTGGTGGGGCGCCTGCCCAAACAAAGGCCCTTTTCAGAGCGGTTGCAAGTTGGAGGAGGAGGGAGAGTAGGAGGAGGAGGAGGCAGTGGCTTTGGCTCTGGCACCTGCCGTTGGGCCCCGCTAGGCCTGGCTGGCAGACGGGTGGGCTGTCAGTCCACATCAGTCTGCTGGCGTAGACGGGTCAAGATGGTCTGGGCCCCAAGACCACTAGTCATTGGCTTTACCCAGGTGGGCCTGCGAGACTCTGAGCTCCAGCAATCCCCAGGGAAACCTTGGAGGGAACCAGCCACCAGATGGTCCTTGGCTGGGGCGCTCTGTCACCCTCCAGTGTACATGGAAAGTAAGCGTACCCATTGAGCTCCAGCAAAGGGCGGGCGGGCGGGTAAGCAGGCAGTGGCTGTCTGGAGGGACACATGCACGCACGCATGCATGCTTGCACGGAGGAGAACACGTGAAGCGGCGGGCGGACGGGCAGGCAGTCAGGTCAGTTGCTGGCCAGAGCCCAAGTGTGGAGGGGGACCAGTTGCCCGCTGGACTTTGGTTCTGGAGATGGGCCGGGCAAAGGGGGACCAGTTGCCCCCGTTGCCATTCAGGGGACCAGTAGCCCCCCTTTACCATTTTTTGGGGGACCAGTTGTCTGCCTCTGGATTCGGGTGACCAGTTGCCCAGGCCTGCGGGGATGCGGGGCTTTTTGGGCCTCATGACTGGAGGTGGGGGGGCTTAACTGTGGGCGGCGCGGGCAAAACGGAGGCCCAGGTTCGGAAGGTAGGAGGACGGAGGAAGGGGGGGTGGGTGCACTAGCAGACTCGGACCCCGGCTGAGTGGGAGGGTGGGTTGGGTGCGCAGGAGAAGACCGAGGTTACCTGGTTGATCCTGCCAGAAGCATATGCTTGTCTCAAATTTTAAACCATGCATTTCTAAGTACACATGGCCGGTACAGTGAAACTGCGAATGGCTCATAAAATCAGTTATGGTTCCTTTGTAGTTCCCAAGTGTAAAAAATAGCTTGAAACCGTCGTGTACAATTTGCCTCCCAGGCCGAGTCCTCACTACTCACAGCGCATCTCCTAAACCTCCCAGGACTGCATGCAGCTGACATACATTCGGTCTGCTTACATTCAATTAAAGAAAATGATGATTAAAATGACTATGGCCGCTGACTTGTGTTGAGTTGTGGGGACGTGTTGCCTTCACAAATAAACAATTCCAGATATTGCGCCAATTAAGGGGTGTTCATGATACCGTGACTGTGATGGTTGCTCAAACTACACCATTGAAATAGGAACTAGTCCTACCGCCACTTTCCGCTCGCTTCGGCAGCGCATACACTAAAATTGGAACGATACAGAGAAGATGAGCATGGTCCCTGCACAAGGATGACATGCATACTGGTGAAGCGTTCCATATTGTTGTTCCTGGTTACATGGTGATCCAAAACTTTACAAAGGGACATTTTCAACGAATTCAAAACAGGGTATATTTACAGCAGGGGAGAGATATCTGAATGAAGCATCCATTTATTCATTTTATTACATTTGTTACATTTTATCTTCAAAAGAAGAAGCCAGAGAAGGCTCTCTCTGTCGGGGAATTGAACCCGGTCTCCTGCATAACAGGCAGGGATACTCTCCACTATACTAACAAGGACAAGCACTTTGTTGGCGCTTGCTAGAGTGAGAATACTGCCCACACGAGTACGCTGTTCAATCACAGCCCAAACCCTGCTCTTTTCCAGCCCAAAAAAGAATTTAGTACTCCTCTCCCCCTCCACCACGTACTCCGCCTTACTCCTCATGGCCACCCCCTTGCATCTGTCCCCTTCCAGCCTTTCCAGCCAGGCCTGCAGCTGCAGAACCACATCCAGGTTCTCCCCAGCCCCCACCCTCCCACACTCCCTATCCAACTGGGCCCTCACCCTCTGCTCCTCCCAGTCCAACCATCTCCTCCTCTCAACCCCATATTCAATAGAAAAAACTTTAGTATAATACGTGGTGGGTGATTATCCCACCACACCCGTTTATCAGTCCAAAATAGCGGGCAGGCCAGCTGCTCCCGGAGAAGCGCCCCCTAATTCCCACAGTAAGCTTCTCACACAAAAACTGTGAATTCTAGGCACCACACCCTGGTCCCCTCCGCACCTCCTCCAACCGCACCCGGAAGGGAGAACAGTGCATGATCACTTACCGCAGTGAGCACATATTTGGCACCCACCACGCAGCTCAGCAGCTCCCCGCTACAAAACCCATAGTCAATCCGGCTTTGTTTGAGCTGCCCCAACACCACCTGCTGCCGCGAAAAAGCCCTACCCCACACATTCCCACACCTCCAGAACTCAAAAAACCCCCCGCCCCCATGACATCCAGTAAAACCTTCCGAGTGCCCCCCAAGCTAAACCCCATACCCAGACCCACATCAGCCCTCGACAAGGCATTATTGAAGTCCCCCACCACCAAGCCCCCTGACCCAGGAAGAATCCCCTGAGCCCTGAAAAAACCCGCCTATCCCAATCCTCATTAGGGCGCATAAACATTCAAGACCTCCACCTCTTAGTCCCCACACCAACTGACACCCCGACCACCCTCCCCTCCCCATCCCTATATGTTCATTCAGTACATTCCCCTCTGTACCAGCGTTGGCACCCCACATCTAATCCCACCCACTGCGTTGCTTGCAAAAACCTCCCTGTCCCACCACCTACCCACCCGTTCCACAATGTCCGCATCCCAATAAGTCTCCTGAAGGCATATGACGTCTACCCCCTTCGCCAGCGTCAAAACATGCCTCACCTTCCCCATGTCCCTCAAACACCTAGCATTCAGGGACAGGACAGAAAGCATATAAAACCCAAAAGAAAAAAACCAGTACACCCACACAGATAATCCTCATCATGTCCCATCCAAACAAGCGCCCGGATCCTTAACATCCACCGCCAAAACTCACCCCCCCCCACCACCACCACCACCCTCAATGCTATCGATGATACATTGGGCTGCACCACCCTCTTCCTCCGCCAGGGGAAGCACGGCCTCGAGGCATCCACTACCCACCCCACACTCAACATCCCCCACCACCAGACTTCCCTCCACCACATCAGTACCAGCCCCAAAGACAAGGTCAGACGGCCCCTCCTCACACGGCCCTTCATCAGCCCCCCCCCCAACCTCCCCCACAAACCCATCCCCAGAACCCAGAAGCCCCACCAGAGCTGGTGGCTCCCGACACCTCCTCCAAATCCACTTCCAGGCCATCAGTCTGTAATCCAGTGATCATGTGTGGCCGTAAGCGAAAGCCTCCAGGCATTTAACCTCCAGGCAATGATTATAATTAAAATTGCTACCCATTTTTATGTGTCAGGCACTTTACTTTTCTTAGTTTACCAGCTAAATAGCCCTTTAAATTAAATATTACCACCACCACACCCCAACCCCGGCAAACACCCAAAATACCTACTGTTGGGAAAATGTGCAAATCACCATAAAATCTCTCAGTTG